>CAUYUJ010011337.1:399657-439657 GCA_963575745.1 Prorocentrum cordatum | reverse complement strand
GGGAGGAGGAGGAGGAGTAGGAGGAGGAGGAGGAGGAGGAGGAATAATATGATAGGTGTGCGCAGGCCGTGCGCGGTGCACCACGCAGACTTGCTGGCGGTCTCGCGCACAGATTCCTGCGGCGAGCTTCTTTCGCTCCTCCTGCTCCTCCTGCTGGTGCTGCTGTCCTGCATGTATTCCCCTGGCTGACGCCGCTCCGCGCGCCCCCAAGCCGCGCGGTGTTCACGGGCGCCGTGGTGCGCGCAGTTGCCATGACGTGCACAGTCGCTATGGCATACGCAGGCCTTGTGGCCCAACATATCCCAGCGTTCCTGGGGCCAGAAAAACAAATAATCACAATCAACTCAGATATTGAATTTGATACGTTCGGGCCCCCGACGATTTTCTGGAGCCTGGCCCCGTCGGTATTGCCTGCAGGCGTACACGAACTTTGCGGTGTGCGCAGGCGCTGTGGTGCACAGGGGGTGCTGAAACAGCGGCTGCGGTGCACGCAGGCGCCGTAGTGTGCACAGATCGCGCGATGTACAAAGGCGTCGTGGTGCACGCGGTTGTTTTGGTGTACACAGGTCGCCGTAGTGCACACACATACGATTTCTGTAGTAGCCCTGGTGCACGAAGGCAGTGTACAGAGCCCGTGCTGTGTGCGCAGGCGCTGTGGGCTTGGGCGGCGGCGGTGGCGGCGGCGGCGGCGGCGGCGACGACGACGACGCCGACGCCGACGACGACGACGACGACGTATGCGGCGCGCCTCAGGGGGGGCGGGCCGCGGCCCAAGTCACCGTTAAGTTACCCCCTCCACACACACACACACACACACACACACACACCAGGGAACGTGCGTTATCCCCCAGAAATTGAATTGCGAGTAATGTATTGCAAACGAAAACCCAACAATAAATTTGCGCCCCCGAACGTATTGCACGCCCCAAAATGTACTGCAACCCCACAAATCGATTGCACCAAACCTAATTACTGCACCACCCCCTCGTCGCTGGAACCCCTTCTGGGTCGACCCGAAAGGGCTCTGGACTCGCGAGGGCCCGGGCACCGGGCTTCCCGGGCGCTTCCGGGAAGTTCCGGGAGCTCGCGTGAGCTCCCGGGGTGCGCCGCGTGCGCCTGCCGGAAGCCGCAGGAGGGTCCGACAGACGGGCCTGGAGGGACCGAGGGGGCCGCCAAGGGGGCCCAAGAGGGCCCGAGGCGAGGAGTCGCCTGAGGATCGCACCAACGATCCTCAAAATCGCAAGCTTCCGCCAGATGCAGGAGGCCCTGGAGCTCTTCCGCGGGCGTCCGCGAGCTCGGCTGTCTGCTCCTTGCTTCCGCCTCGTGCGAGTCGAGAAGAAAGGACTGCTTTCGCAATCTAGGAATCGCCAGCGTCTAGTCCTGGACGGCCACGCCGGCCCTGAGCCTTCGGCACCCCCCGACGGCCAAAGAGGCCCCCAAGCAACCCCCAAGAGGGCCCGAAGAAGCCAAGATCATTGATTGTCTTCAGGGTCTTGGATGATTTCAGCCTTCTCGCCATTTTCAAAGTTAAATGACCCAAGACGGCCCAAGAATCCCCCAATCGCGCCCCAGGAATGCCTATGAGGCGCCCAGGAGGACTCCAAGACGCCCCAAGAGGGCCCTTAAACAGTCCAAGAGGCCCCCAAGACGACCCAAGAGGCACCCAAGATGGCCCCGAGAGCCCCCCAGAGGCTCCCGAGGATCCCCAAAGACACCCCAAGAGGCCCCGAAGAGGCCCCCAAGAGGACCCCCAGAAGCCCCCTAAAACCCCTCCGAGAGTTCCCCGAGAGGCATCCCAAGAGACCATCAGATGCATCCAAAAGACCTCTGAACCTCAACCCAGGCACGGTGGATGGATGGGCCCAAGGCCATTGGATATGCGGTGCAATCTAGGTGGTGCAATCAATGTGGTGCAATCTAGGTGGTGCAATCAATGTGGTGCAACCGATCTGGCACACAGCAATGCAAAGCCATGCATTGCAATGCACTGCAATGCAAACCAATACAAAGCAACGCGGAGCAACGCGAAGCAATGCATTGCAAATGAATGCAATTCGGTTGCAAAGCTAATTAACGTAATACCATGCAATGCAAAGCAAAGCGAAGCAATTGCAAAGCAATGGAAAGCAATGCAGAGCCAAGCAAAGCCAAGCAAAGCAATGAAAAGCAATGGAAAGCAACGCAAAGCAACGCGCAGCAACGCAAGTCGATTCAAACCAGCGCAAAGCAAAGTAACGAGAGCAATGCAAATCAATGCAATGCAATGTGAAGTAACGCAAAGCAATGCCCAGTAACGCAGGCCCAGACGGCGACGGGGCGGCGGCGGCGACCTCATAGCCGCAAGACCGACAGACAGGCCCAGAGCGACGGGGCGGCGACGGCGACCACATAGCCGCCAGACCGACGAGCAGGCCCAGAAGACAGGCGGCGACGAGGCGGCGACGAAGCGGCGACGGCCGACGGGCAGGCCCAGTTCTTCTGAAAAGAAGTACTACCCCCACGTAAGCGCAAGCGCTGTTTGGGGAATTTCGAGGACAAGGCTCCCATGAGTTGCTACCAGCGGCCTCGTCCTTCCTCGCCTTCAGGAGGTCCGCCTGGGCGGACCCGACCTCGGCGCCGAAAAGCTCGGTCAGCACGGGGTCGATCTCCGCCCTGTCGAGCTCGCCGCTGCCGTCGGCGTCGTACTTGTCGAAGAGCTGGTTCAGCTGCTCCTCAGGCGACGTGGTCAGCCACGCGTCCAGGCCCCTCTTCTCCACGGCGATCATGAGGCCAGGAGGATCGAAGGAGGCCTGGCTCACCCAGCTGACGGGCACGCGCATGCCCTCGGCCCCCTCCTCGGCCGGCTTGAACGTGAGTATGCAGGACGAGTTGATGATCTGCCCAAAAGCCTGCAGCATGGCCTTCTGGGACGACCGCTTGGCCTCCAGCTTGGAAGCACCCGCGCCCTCCTCGGCGGCCACGATGGCCTGCAGCTGCTGCCGCTTCGCCTTCGCGATGCGCTGCGCCAGGCCGGCGCCCGCGGCCGCGCACTGGGAGAGCATCTCCGCCGTGGGCGTGAACTTGCAGCGGATCGGCTCCTCCGTGATGGCGAAGCCGCCGTCCTTGAGCCTCTCGTTCACCTCCACCGGCGCCTCGCCGCTCCACCCGAACGAGCCAAAGGCGAAGCACTGCTTCTTCACGGAGCCCGCGCGCGTGGAGGCCCCCTGCTTGCTGCCGCCCTGCGCGGACTTCAGGATGATGCCCAGCGCCTCCTTCATCTGAATGGGCATCTGACCGCCGAGCGTCGGGGACCCGACCGCGAAGCCGTCGCACTGCTCCACCGCCTTCCTGATGTCCTTCGCGTCCGTGAACTCCACGTTCATGAGTTCCACGTTGATGCCCTGCTTCTCGAGCCCTCCCGCCACCGCCTCGGCCATCTTGAAAGTGTTGCTGTACGCAGAGGCGTACATGACCACCGCAGAGCCCTCGGTCACCGTGGCCAGCTTCTTCTCCAGCCAGGCCTCGTACTTGGCCATCAGCTTCCAGGACTCGCTCCGCACCACGGGGCCGTGGAAGGGCGCCAGCCTTTCGACGTCAGGGTTGTCCAGGCCGACGCCATCGTCCGCGTTGTCCGCGGTGATCTGGAAGATGCGGCGTACCCCCTCCTGGGCAGCCCCCGTGAAGAAGTTGCAGTCGAAGTAGTGATGCCAGCCCTCTGCGGCCTCCGACCACGACGGGTCGTAGTCCTCGCTCGGCGCTTCCTCGACCGTGTGCGAGGCGAAGAACTTTCCGCTGAAGAGCGTGCATGTAGCCTCGTCGAACACGTTCATGAGGTCGGGGTACTTGCCCGTCGAGGTGGTGACGGCGTCCAGGCGTCCGCCGCCACGGCAGGGGATGAAGCTGTCGTTGTTGATGAGCTCCAGGTCGATCTTGTCCAGCTCACCGTCCATGTAGTTGCTGAGGATGCTCCTGCCTGCCTTCCAGGAACAGAGCGCGGCATAACACATCTAAACACAGTTTCTCTGAGGTCCTCGCGGATTTCTTGGATCGGCGTTGCGCCCCCCTAGCGGCGCCTCCGGCGCCGCCCTTGGCGCGGCCCGCGCAGGGACGGGGGTCCAGCGCCGAGCCACGGGATCCGCGCGGACCTGATACCTTTGTTGTTCCTCTATGCCTCGGACGTGTAGACCTTCAGCCTGGTGCCAGAGGCCTTCTCCACCTCCTCGCACAGCCTTTTCAGCACCTCGACGTTCTCCTCGCCCACGTGGGTCAGGACCAGGCCCTCGAGCCGCGGGAGATAGGAGGAGATCTGCTCGAAGAAGACCTTCATGAAGCGCGCCTCTGGCACGTCGATCATGGTGAGCGGGCCCCCAGCAGGGCTGCCACCCTTCTCGTACAGAACATACACGTTCTCGGTGGTACCCTTCCCGAGCTCAAACTCCTCGTTCGACCCCGTGTACGCTGCAGGGACCAGGAAGGACATCATCAGGACCCCGTCCACCACGGTGCTCGCGCGGACGCCGTCCAGCACCTCCGGGGCATATCTGATCCCGGGCTCCGAGCTCACGGGCCCCCCCACCCCGATGGGATGGGTCTCAGGGTCCCTCGGGCCCTCCCCGGCTGGCATGGGGGGGTGCGACGACGACGACGCCGACGACGATGACGACGACGACGACAACGACGACGAAAATGACGACGACGACGACGACGACGACGACGACGACGACGACGACGACGACGGCGGCGGCGGCGGCGGCGGCGGCGGCGGCGGCGGCGGCGGCGGAGGCGCCGACCTCAGAGCCCTCCGACGACGGCAGCGGCGTCGATGACCAAGCCCTCTGGAGCTCTCCTGGAGCACCACAGTACCACGCCACACACGCCACACCCACAGCACCACACCACACTCACAGGGGGGGGGAGGGGCCATCACGCGGGGGTGATGGGGCCATGGGCATCAGCAGGAGGGGGGGGGAAGGAGCCACTCCCTGGACCATGTACGATCCAGGGTCGAGGGTTCACAGGCCCCCCGCCCAGATTGGAGGGGTCCAAAGGTTCACAGGCCTGCCCCCTGATGGGATAGGGGGGCGACGACGACGACGAGGACGACGACAACGACAACGACAACGACAACGACAACGACAACGACAACGACAACAACAACAACAACAACAACAACAACAACAACAACAACAACAACGACAACAACAATAATTTTAAGACTGCTCGCCCTTATATGCTCGAGTGTCCAATAACGCGTATTTCCCAAACCCTCGATACCCGCCCTCTTCGTCTTCGATCGAACCCCTTTTGGGGGGTATACCTTTCTTCCCTGCAGGCCGGGCCCCGGCAAGCGGCGGGGCGGCCGCGGACCGTCGGCCTGGCCAGCGGCAGCGCTGATCGGCGGGGCGGCCGCGGACCGTCGACCCGACCCCAAGAGGGACGGACAGGGGACCGACCACGACGACGACGACGACGACGACGACGACGACGTCGAAGACGACGGCGACGACGACGACGACGGCGACGACGAGCGAAAGCGAGAGCGAGAGAGAACGACAGCAGGGCCACGAAGGGCACGAAGTAGGCCACGAAGGGCGACAGCGGGGACACGAAGGGAATGCGTATGGGGCCACGAAGAGCGCGAACGAGCGGGGGCCACGAAGTGCAGATAATGCGGGGCCACAGAAGGCAACTATGGGGCCACTGAGGGTAGCAACTGGGCCACGTAGGACAGTGAGGGGGACACAAATGGCGACAGCGGGGCCACGAAGGGCATGCACATGGGGCCACAACGGGCGCGACTCCTGGGTGCCTGCGTGTCGGGAGCGCGGCGCTTGGGCACATTGCATTAAATTCCAACGCAAGGCCATTCTTCAGTAAGTTGCAAGCAAGTCTCCAGCGAGAGCGCGACTCCAGAGCGCCGGAAGAGCGATTCCTGAATAAATTGTAAGGAAGTGCCAAGCGGGGGGCCAGGGGCCCAATTTGAACAGGAATACTTCCCCTGACAAAAAACAGGGTGCGAACGTCGATGGGCACACTTTGATTGAGAAAAAACAGTATGCACCGGTGGGGGGGATGAACAACAATTATCCTTCAGAAATGAGAATTGCTAGGAAGTCCCAAGCGAGAGCGCGATTCCTGAGCAAAATGCGAGGAAGTCTCGGGCGGGAACGGGGGTCCTGGCTAAATTGTAAGGAAGTCTCAGGCGTGAGCCGTTGTTGTTGTAACCCGGGGGGCCAGGGGGCCTGTTTGAGCAGGAAGACTTTCCCTATCAAAAAATAGTGTGCGAGCGTCGAGGGGCACACTTTGATTGAGAAAAAGCAGTCTGCACCGGTGGGGGGGGATCAACAATAGTTATTCTTCAGAAATGAGAATTCAACAACAACAACAACAACAACAACAACAACAACAACAACAACAACAACAACAGCAACAGCAACAACAACAACAACAACAACAACAACAACAATAACCACAATAACCACAATAACCACAACCACAACGACAATCACAACAACAACAACAACAACAACAACAACAACAACAATCAGTTGACCCTCATGCGCGATCCTTCCACACGAAGCATGCGACCATCATGATAACCATCCACATCATAGTGGACTCTTGTTCTATAGCGGGGTCCGTTATTCCCATTCCCAGATCTCCCGCCCAATGAGGTATTGCAAACACCTCCTCCTAGGAATTTCAACATATCCCGCCTCGAAAAAAACATGCCCGCGCCTTGCCGCACCGATGCGAGACCGCCAGTGGAACCCCAGCGAAGGGTGAAGCACAAGGAAGTATCGAACGAAAGGATTGCCTTGGTGGGGATGGGGGCTGTCGGCGGTGGGGCAAGGAACTGGCCCTGAATAGAAAGGGCGGAAATCTCGAGCAGGGTTGCTGTTGTTGCTGGGAGCGGCGCCAATGCTGAAGAGAGTAGAGCGCTAGTCCAGCGTAAAATAAAACGAAGTCTCGAGCGGGAACGCTGGTTTTGTTGGGACGGCGGCTTTCGGCGGCGAGGAAGAACATCGCCTTGAGTAAGAAAGGAGGAAGCATCGGGCGGGAGCCGTGGTTTTGTCGGGACGTTGGCTGTCGGCGGCAAAGAACAGCGCCGTCCTGGGGAAAATTTACAACAACAACAACAACAACAACAAAACAAAAAAAAACTCGAGCGGGAGCGTTGTTCTTGCTGGGAGCGGCGCCAATTCAAAGAGAGCAGGGCGCTAGTCCAGCGTAAAACGCAAGGAACTCTCGGGCGGGGGCGCTGGTTTTGTCAGGGCGGCGGTTTTCGGCGGCGAGGAGGAGCACCGCCTTGAGTAAAAAAGGGAGGAAGCCTCGAGCGGGAACGTTGTTTTTGGTGGGGTCGGCGCCGATGAAAGAAAGACTAGCGCGCCAGTCCAAGATAGAACGGGAGGAAGTCTCGAGCGGGAGCGCTGGTTTTGTAAGGACGGCGGTTTTCGGCGGCGAGCAAGAACACGAGCCCTGAGCAAAAAAGGAGGAAGTCTCGAGCGGAAGCGTTGTTGTTGCTGGGGGGGCTGGTTTTGGCGGTCCCCCAAACCGCTCGAGCGTGAGCCTCATTTTCAATGAAAATGTAGCCGGCGCCGCGGCGAGAGCGCCAGGGCGCCTTTAAGAGGTCCAACAAAAATCATTGTTTCGTCATTCAACAACAACACCACCACCACCACCAACAACAACAACAACAACAATAATTTTAAGACTGTTCGCCCTTATATGCTCGAGTGTCCAATAACGCGTATTTCCCAAACCCTCGATACCCGCCCTCTTCGTCTTCGATCGAACCCCTTTTGGGGGGTATACCTTTCTTCCCTGCAGGCCGGGCCCTGGCAAGCGGCGGGGTGGGCCGCGGACCGTCGGCCTGGCCAGCGGCAGCGCTGATCGGCGGGGCGGCCGCGGACCGTCGACCCGACCCCAAGAGGGACGGACAAGGGACCGACCACGACGACGACGACGACGACGACGACGGACGACGACGACGACGACGACGGACGACGACGGCGACGACGACGACGATGACGACGAGCGAAAGCGAGAGCGAGAGAGAACGACAGCAGGGCCACGAAGGGCACGAAGTAGGCCACGAAGGGCGACAGCGGGGACACGAAGGGAATGCGTATGGGGCCACGAAGAGCGCGAACGAGCGGGGGCCACGAAGTGCAGATAATGCGGGGCCACAGAAGGCAACTATGGGGCCACTGAGGGTAGCAACTGGGCCACGTAGGACAGTGAGGGGGACACAAATGGCGACAGCGGGGCCACGAAGGGCATGCACATGGGGCCACAACGGGCGCGACTCCAACCTGGGTGTCGGGAGCGCGGCGCTTGGGCAAATTGCAGGAAATTCCAACGCAAGGCCATCTTCAGTAAGTTGCAAGCAAGTCTCCAGGAGAGCGCGACTCCAGAGCGCGGGAAGGGCGATTCCTGAATAACTTGTAGGAAGTGCCAAGCGGGGGCCAGGGGCCCAGTTTGAGCAGGAAGACTTTCCCTGTCAAAAAACAAGGTGCGGGCGTCGAGGGGCACACTTCGATTGAGAAAAACAGTATGCACCAGTGGGGGGGATCAACAATACTTATTCTTCAGAAATGAGAATTCAACAACAACAATCACAACAACAACAACAACAACAACAACAACAACAACAACAATAATTTTACCCGAACGCGTGGTGTTCTCCCCAGTGCCAGGTTTTTCATACGACACCAGGCAATACCCCCACTTCGTGGGGGGGAATTACAAGATCTACCAAATATCCAAACGACTCTTCGCGACCACCCAAACCCAGCTTCCCGCCCTATGACGTTGGGACACTTCACTTCGTGGCGTGCGGACGACCGTGGCTACTACACTGGCGTGTGGTACACACCCACAAAGTTGTTAGGTCAGCGCGCGCGGGTAGAAATTTTGAAAAGTCGTGCAGGTGTTTTTTCGAGGCCTACGGTTGTGATTTCGTGTGATTTTATGATGCGCGGTGCTAAAATTTCTAAGAACCCCAATTGGTTTTTGGAGATTTCGGCCGTTGCGCCGCGCGAAGAAAAAAACGAATGTGTTCCCGCATGGTATTATTTGACAGGGATGATGGCCTGGCAGTGTTTGCGCAACCGTTGTTGCAGTAGTTCGAAAAGTTGCTCGCAAAATGCCGTTTGACAGAAATGTTTAAAAAGTGTTGGGTTTCCTTTTTGTATTTCATCTTTTTCTTGACACGAATCCGCAAGAGCGCGCGCTTTTGGAAGGATTTCGTCTTGCGCGCGCGAATATCCACTTTACCTTATTTTTTGCAAAGGGTTCTTGGAATTTGATTATATTAGAACAAGAAATGTCATTTTATAGTGTTTTTTGCAAGGGAAAGCGGGGGGGAACAAAACAACCGGATCTTGATCACATCGAATTACCTGAGGCTTCCTCACGAAAATGATGAATATGTAGCTGCGGCCTAGGCGGCGCAGGGGGGCCGTGCACCAGGGGCCCCAACAATAATTATTCTTTAGAATTAATAATGTTCAACAACAACAACAACAACAACAACAACAACAATCATTTTAAGACTGTTCGCTCTTACTTGCCCGCGTGCCATGCAACGTGTATACCCACGCCCTCGATACCCGCCCCCTTCGTCTTCGAGCGTACCCCCTTCTGGGGGGATTATTTCTTTTTGCGGGGGCGGGCGGGCTTAGACAAGCGGGCGTGAACGGGCGGGGAATTATTCGGAGGATGGGGCGCGCATCTCTTTGCCCACCATTGGAATTAGCGCGGGCCCTGCAAGAAGAGGAAGGGGGAGAACGAGGGAGAGTGGGAGGAAGGGAGGGGGAGGGACGAGGCTAAAGGGGAACACGCCAGGAGAGAGGGGGCGAGGAGGGGGGGGGACGATTGGAGATAGAGAGACAGAGGAGGGAGGAAGGAGGAGGCTGGAGAGGGGAGGGCGAAGAGAGGAGGGAGGAGTGTTATGGGAGGAGGGTGTGGGGAGAGAGGAAGAGGAAGGAGGAGGGTGGATATGAGGGGGAGGGGGGGGAGGAGGGAGGTTGGATGGGGAGGAAGGGGCAGGAGGGTAAGAGTGTGAACGTTCGAGGAAGTCCTAGGCGAAGGCGTATTCCTCAAGGAAGAGTTGGGCGGGAGCGGGGGTCCCGAGTACATTGTCGGACGTCTCAGGCGGTGGCGCCGGTCGGGCGGGCGGACCCTGGCGGGCGGGTCAGGCGGGCGGGACATTCAAACGGGATTTTTGCGTAAATTGCAGGGAAGTATTAAGCGAGAGCGCGATTCCTAAGTAAATTGCGAGGGCGTCCTTGGCGCGAGCGTGGTTCCTGAGCGTCGAGAACGCGATGCTGCAATAAATTGCGAGGAAGTCCTACGCGAGAGCGCCATCCCTGAGAAATTATGCGGAAGTTTCGGGCGGGAGCAGGGGTCCTGATTAAGGAAGTCTCAAGCGGGAGCGCCGTTTTTGAATAAAATACGAAAAAGTCTGAAGCGGGGGCGCCCTTCCGGAGTAAATTTTGAAGAAGTCTCAGGCGGGAGCGGGAGTAAATTGTGAGGAAGTCTCAGGCGGGAGCCGTTGTTGTTGTAGTCTGGGGCCCAACAACGCAATCTGATCCGCAAGGCTTTCCCTGTCAAAAAACAGGGTGCGAGCCCCGGAGGAAGCACTTCAATTGAAAAAAACAATGGGCACCGGACAGGGGGGATCAACAATAATTATTCTTCAGAAATGAGAGTTCAACAACAACAACAACAACAACAACAACAACAACAACAATCATTTTACCCGAACGCTCAGTGTTCTCACCAGTGCCAGGGTTTTCATGCGACGCCAGCCAATACCCCCACTTTGTGGGGGGGCCGGTTCAAGCTCTACCAAATATCCAAACGACTCTTCGCCACCACCCACACCCAGCTTCCCGCCCTATGACGTTCGGACACTTCACTTCGTGGCCTGCGGACGACCGTGGCTACTACACTGGCGTGGAGTACACACCCACAGAAGTTGTTAAGCCTACGTTCGTACACCCACAGAAGTTGTTAAGCCTTGTTAACCCACAGAAGTTGTTAAGCCTTCCACAGAACATCTGTTGCATATGATGCATATGGTACATGATACACATGATACACACGATACGTACTCACAAGATAGTTGATCACATCTGGTTTTTGGAAATTTCGGCGTGCGCGCGCGAAGAAAAAACGAATCTGTCCCGCATGGTATTATTTGACAGGGATGATGGCCCTGGCAGGTGCGCAACCGTTGTCGCAGAAGTTCGAAAAAGTTGCTCGCAAAAGCCCGTTTGACAGAATTGTTTAAAAAGTGTTGGTTTTCCTACGAATCCGCAAGAGCGCGCGGAAGGACATTTTGACAATTTTTTCTTAAAAAACCATTGGGTTTTTGATGTTTTTATGTTAAAATCTTAAGCGTCGCGCGCACGAATGTCCACTTTACCTTATTTTTTGCAAGGGATTCTTGCAATTTGATCAAGTAAGAACAAGAATTTTCATTTTATAGTGTTTTTTGCAAGGGAAAACGGATTACAACAAAACAACCGGATCCGGTACCAATCCACTTTTCTGAAGCTTTCGCTAGAAAATGAAGGAAATGAGGCTGCGGCCTAGGTTTTGGAGGGGGGTCGTGCACCAGGGGTCCCAACAATAATTATTCTTTAGAAGTAATAATATTCAACAACAACAACAACAACAACAACAACAACAACAACAACAACAACAACAACAACAACAACAACAATCATTTTACCCGAACGCGTGGTGTTCTCCCCAGTGCCAGGGTTTTCATACGACACCAGGCAATACCCCCACTTCGTGGGGGGGCATTACAAGCTCTACCAAATATCCAAACGACTCTTCGCGACCACCCAAACCCAGCTTCCCGCCCTATGACGTTGGGACACTTCACTTCGTGGCGTGCGGACGACCGTGGCTACTACACTGGCGTGGGGTACACACCCACAGAACTTGGTACACACCCACAGAACTAGATTCGGACAGCGCGCGCGGGTGGAAATTTTGAAAAGTCGTGCAGGTGTTTTTCGAGGACCTACGGTGCGATTCGTGTGATTTTATGATGCGCGGTGCTAAAATTCTTAAGAAGCCCAATGGTTTTTGGAGATTTCGGCGTGCGCGCGCGAAGAAAAAACGAATGTGTCCCGCATGGTATTATTTGACAGGGATGATGGCCCTGGCAGGTGCGCAACCGTTGTCGCAGAAGTTCGAAAAAGTTGCTCGCAAAAGCCCGTTTGACAGAAATGTTTAAAAAGTGTTGGGTTTCCTACGAATCCGCAAGAGCGCGCGGGATGAGATTTTGACATTTTTTTTGTTGAAAAACCATTGGTTTTTTGATGTTGTTATGTTGAAATCGTTCCGAACACTAAGCTTTTGGAAGGATTTCGTCTTGCGCGCGCGAATGTCCACTTTACCTTATTTTTTACAAGGGATTCTTGAAATTTGATTATATTTGAACAAGAAATTTCATTTTATAGTGTTTTTTGCAAGGGAAAACGGATTACAACAAAACAACCGGATCTTGATCACCTCGAATTACCTGAGGCTTCCTCACGAAAATGATGAAAACGTGGCTGCGGCCTAGGCGCGGCGGGGGGGGCGCGCACCAGGGGGCCCAACAATAATTATTCTTTAGAATTAATAATGTTCAACAACAACAACAACAATTACTAGCACGTGGGGACACTCCGTTCTCACCAGTGCCAGGGTTTTCATAGGAGGCGGGCAATACCCCCACTTTGTGGGGGGGCCGGTTCAAGCTCTACCAAATTTCCAAACGACTCTTCGCCACCACCCACACCCAGCTTCCCGCCCTATGACGTTCGGACACTTCACTTCGTGGCATGCGGACGACCGTGGCTACTATTCAGGGCCCCGCGGCCGACGACGACGGCGTGCGCGCGCGAAGAAAAAACGAATGTGTCCCGCATGGTATTATTTGACAGGGATGATGGCCCTGGCAGGTGCGCAACCGTTGTTGCAGAAGTTCGAAAAAGTTGCTCGCAAAAGCCCGTTTGACAGAAATGTTTAAAAAGTGTTGGGTTTCCTACAAATCCGCAAGAGCGCGCGGGATGAAATTTTGACATTTTTTTTTTTTTGAAAAACCATTGGTTTTTTGATGTTTTTATGTTAAAATCGTTACGAACACTAAGGTTTTGGAAGGATTTCGTCTTGCGCGCGCGAATGTCCACTTTACCTTATTTTTTGCAAGGGATTCTTGAAGTTTGGTTATGTTAGAACAAGAAATGTCCACTTTGCCTTATTTTTTGCAAGGGAAAACCGCCCGTAACAAAACAACCGGATCCGGACCAACCCGTTTTGCCGGAGACTTCCTCACGAAAATGATGAAAACATGGCTGCGGCCTAGGCGCGGCGAGGGGGCCGCGCACCAGGGGTCCCAACAATAATTATTCTTTAGAAGTAATAATGTTCAACAACAACAACAACAACCACAACATCGGCAACGACAACAACAACGACGACCACAACAACAACGACAACAACGACAACAACGACAACGACGATAACAACAACGACGACAACGACAACAACAACGTTAGCAGCAATAAGAACAGCAACCACAACAACAACAACCACAACAACAACCACAACAACAACGACGACGAAGACAACTAACAACAACAACGTCAACAACAACAAAAACAACAACAACGCCAACAACAACAACGATAACAAAACGACGACAACGACAGCAACAACGTTAACAGCAATGAAACAGCAACCACAACAACAACAATGACAATCACAACAACAACGACGACGACAACAGACAACAACAACAACAACAACCACAACAACAACAATAATGATAACAACAGCAACAACACCAACAACAACCAACCAACCAACAACAGCAACAACAGCAGCAACCGCAGCAAAAAAACAACAGCAACAACAACGTCAACCAAAAACCACCTCAACCAAGACGAACAAACAAAAAAACAACAACAACGACTACAACTACTATTATTACTATTACTACTACCACTACTGCTGCTACTACGACTACCTACTACTACTACTACTACTACTACTACTACTACTACTACAACTACTACAACTACTACTACTACTACTACTACTACTACTACTACTACTACTACTACTACTACTACTACGGCTACTACTACTAAGAACAATGGTCTTAATACTACTACGAATGCGACTGCTACTACTACTACTACTACGACTACCACCACTACTACTACTACGACTACTACTACTACGACTACTACTACTACTACTACTAATAATAATAATACGAATACTACTACAACAACAACAGCAATAATAATAACAACAACAGCAAGAACACCAACGACAACAACGACAACGACAACGACAACCACAATCACAACCAACAACAACAAACAAACAACAAATCGACCAACCCAACAACAAACAAGCCAGCCAGCGAGCCAGCCAGCCAACCAACCAGCCAACAAGAACAGCAATAACAACAATCATGTTAAAACTGTTCGCTCGTATCTGCTAGCGTGCCATTCCACACGTATATCCCAAACCCTCGATACACGCCCTCGTCGTCTTCGGTCGTGCCCCCTTGGAGGCATATCTTTCTTACCTGAGAAGTGTATTGCATGCAGCCTCTACGCCAGGGGAAGAGAGGACGGATGTAAGAAACGGACAATGGGGAGGAGGGTGGAGCACGAGAGAGAGAGAGAGAGAGAAAAAAAAAAAAAGGAGGGCTAGGAGCAGAAAGCACGTGGCAGAACCAGACGGGCAGATCGGGCGGGTAGACCCCGACAGGCGGGTCGGAAGGCGCGCCCAGACGGCCAGGTCGAGCAGGCGGGTTGCTGAAGCGTGCGTCCTGTATGAATCGCGAGGAAGTCTCGAGCGATAGCGCGATTCCCAAGTAAATCGTGAGGTAAGCCGAAGCGAGAGCGTGATTCCTGAGTGTCGAGGGCGCGGCGTCTGAATATATGGAATGGAAGTTCCACGCGAGAGCGCGATTCCTACATAAATTGCAAGGAAGTCCCGCGCGAGAGCGCGATTCTTCAATAAATTGCGAGGAAGAATCAGGGGGGAGCCATTGTTGTTGTAACTCGGGGGCCTGGGGGCCCAGTTTGACCCTCAAGACTTTCCCAGATAAAGACAGAGTGCGAGTCCCGGGAGGGGCACTTCAATCGGAAAAATACAATGGTTGCCGGAGGGGGGATCAAGAATAATCAGTCTTCAGAACTGAGAATTCGGCGAAAACACCAAAAACTACGAAAACGTCGACGACGAGACGACGACAACGACGACAAAGACGACGACCACGACCACGACCACGACCACGACCACGACCACAACCACGACCACGACCACGACCACGATCATCACCACGACCGCAGGGCCAAGACCACAGGGGCCCAGGAGGTCCCAAGGAGGCCCCAAGAAGCCGCCAAGAGGAGACCCCAAAGCAGCCCCCAGGAGGTCTCCAGACGGCCCCCAAGAGGCCCCCGAGAGGCCTCACGCGACGTCCCAACAAACATCCTGGAGGCCTATGACCCACAACCCAGGCACGGTGGCGGGATGGGCCGAAGGTCGTTAGATCCGCCGCCCCCTGTCGATTCATCGCAGGGGTGCCTGGCGTGCTAGACCCTCTCGGTTTAAATTTTGGAATTTTGTCCAAAAGAACTCCCCCTGGGGCTTCGGCCTGTCCCGCCGGGGTCCCGGGACGCTTGCCCAGAGGTGGCTGCAAAGCCCCAAAAACGGCTGTTTCGCTAGGGACATCCTCAAAAAATCGCGAAGATGGCCCAAGATGGCCTGCAAGATGGCCAAGATGATCCAAGATGGCCGACATGATGTCTTCCAAGATGGCCAACATAACCTAGAGATGGTCCAAGATGGCCTCCAAGACGGCCCAAGAGGCCCTCAAGAGGCCTCCAAGAGGCCCTCCAAGAAGGCACAAGAAGTCAAAATCATTGATTTCGATTGGGTTCTTCAAGGACGTTGGCTTTTGCGTCTTTTCGGCTTTCCGACGGCCCACGACGGCGCAAGAGGCCACCAAGATCGCACAAGAGGCCTCCAAGATGGTCCCAGGGCGACCCAAGAGGCCTCCAAGAAGGCCCCAAGAGGGCCTTCAGAGGACCTCCAGGACGGCAAAGATGGCCTCCAAGACGGTTAAGATGGCCCCAAGGTGCCTCCAAGACGGCCCAAGATGCTCCCAAGACGGCCTAACAGGGCCTCAAGAAAGCCAAGACGGCCCAAGAAGCCCCGAAGAGGCCTCCAAGGTGGCCCAGGAGCCCACCAAGACGGCCGAAGATGACACTAAGATGGCCCAAGACGGCCCAAGAGGCCTCGAAGAGGGCCTCCAGGAAGGCCAGACAAGGCCAGAAACACTGATGTTCCATAGCTTTTCGAAGGCATTTGCTTCGTTTCGGCCTTCCGACGGCCCGATACGGCCCAAGAGCACCCAACGATCGCCCAAGAGGCCTCCAAGATTGCCCCAGAACGGCCCAAGAGGCCCCCAAGACGGCCCGAAGAGGCCCCCAAGACGGCCCGAAGCGGCTTTTAAGACGCCCAAGGTGGCGTCTAAGACGGCCCTGGAGCATCCCAAGAAGGCCCCAAGTCGGCTCAGAGAGGCCCCCCAAACGGCTTCCGACGGCGTCGGACGGGCCAGGGGCGCACCAGGACGGCCGAAGACGGTACTAAGATGGCCCAATACGGCCCAAGAGGCCTCCAAGAGGGCCTCCAGGAAGGCCAGAAAAGGCAAATGATTGATTTCCTTTGAGTTGTTGAAGGATTGTGGCATTTGATTTTTGTTCGGTCTTCCGACGGCCCGAGACGGCCCAAGTGCCCCCAAAGATCGCCCAAGAGGCCCAAGACGGCCCCAAGAGGCCGCCAAGACGGCCGAAGAGGCCTCCAAGACGCTCAAGATGGCCTCCAAGACGGCCCAAGAGCCCTCCAAGACGTCCTCCAAGGTCCGAAAGGGTCAAAACGGCCTCCAGGCGGCCAAGATGACCTTCAAGATGCCCACGCGTTCCCCGAAGGCTTTCCAAACCGATTCGGGGAACACATGGTCCGATAGCTTAGCAGATCTGGCCTCAACGCTCGGCCACATTGGCGCTTCCAAAAAAAGCAGGGGGGCGGCGGTGATTCGCCGCAGGCGTCTTCGATACCAGCACCGGCTCTCACAGGAGCTCCGCCGCCCCCTCCCCGATTTATCACAGGGGTGCCCGTCGTGCTAGACCCTCTCGGCTTTGGTTCTGGTGCTTCTCCACAAGAACTTTCCCTGGGGCTCCGGCCCAGCCCGCCAGCCACTCGAAAGGCTCTCCCAGAGGTGGTTCTAAAAGGTTTTCCTACTCCAGATAGCTCCCAGATGGCCTCCAAGATGCCCCCAAGGCGGCCAAGATAGCCTCCAAGACGGCTAAGATGGTTCCAAGAGGCCTCCAAGACGGCCCAAGATGAACCGAAGACGGCCCAAGGTAGTCTCAAGATGGCCCGAGACGGCCCAAGAGGCCCCCAAGAGGCCTCCAAGACGGCCTAAGACGCTTCCAAGAGGTCCTCTAGAAAGGCCCGAAGAGGCAAGAAAAACTGAATTTTCCATAGATGTTCGAAAGACTTTCGTATTTGCTCCTTTTCGGCCTTCCGACGGCTCAAGACGGCCCGAAAGGCCCCCGAGATCGCCCCAAGACCTCCCAAGAGGCCTCAAAGATGGCCCCCATGACGGCCCCAAGAGGCCTTGAAGACGGCCCCAGGAGTGCCCAAAGACGGCCTAAAGAGGCTTCTGAGACGCCCAAGGGTGCCCCCCAAAACTGCCCTGGCGCACCCCAAGAGGGCCCCAAGTCCGCCCAGAGGGCCCCCCCAGATGGCTTCCGACGGCGTCAGACGGGCCAGGAGCCCAGCAAGACGGCCAAAGAGGCCCCCAAGAAGCCCCCAAAGGCCCCCAAGAGGCCCAAGGGGGCCCCCAAGATGCCTCCAAAAGGCTCCCAGGAAGCTCCCAGGAAGCCCCAAGAGTGTCCCCAGAAACTCCCAAGATGCCCCCTCCTCCTCTTCCTCCTCCTCCTCTTCCTCCTCCTCCTCCTCCTCCTCCTCCTGATCTTCCCCGCCATCCTCCCCCAAGTGTTCCCCGAAGGGTTTCCACAACGGTTGGGAGAACACATGGTCCGATAACTTGGCAGAGCTCTTGCCACAACGCTCGGCCACATGGGCGATTCTAGAAGGCAGGGGGGGGGCGGTGATTCGCCGTAGGCGTCTTCGATACCAGCACTGGCTCTCCCAGGACCTCTCCCAGGGCGCGTTCTGACCAGGAACGTGTTGGCGAATCTGGCCATGGCGGCGAGACGCCCCCAGGAGGCCCAGCAAGGCGAAAAACGGAAGAAGGGGAGCAGGGAGGCGGGGTGGGGGACCTGGTATCGGCACAGAGGGAGAAGCTGGCAAGAGCCGACGTTGGAAATTGCGTGCAAGTGGAAATGGCCAGGTCTGGGAAAAGGTTACACGGGCTGAGACTCGCCCAGAGCAGGTGGGGTGAGGTCGCCAGCGCTGGACGAGCTCGAGGAAGATCGGCCAAGGCTTGAACTCGCGGAAGAGCTGACCCCGCCCACTTGCCCACTTGCTCAGGCCCCCTGTGCCCCCTGGCCCCCGACGCCGTGATCTCCGCACAATGTTCGGGGAGACGTAAGACCCGGGTACGGGGGACTCGGAAATCCCCGACGAGGTCGTCAAAAAAATGACGAGGCCGAGCCTGCATTTTGACGAGGCCTCCCGCTGCAGACATCCCACGAAACTCCTCCTCGTCAAAATCCGAGTCGCGGTCGTCAAAAAACGATGGCGAACCCGAGTCCCGGCAAACCCGGGTCTTACGCTCCCCCGAAATGTGTACCCCGAGAGGTCCTCCTTCCCCTGGGCCCGCTTCTCACGCCGACCCGTCTCCTCCCGGCCCCCGCTGCCTGGCAAGGGGGGAGGGCCCGGCGAGGGGCCGAAGCACGGCCGGAAGCCCTCCGCCGCGACCTCCCCTCACGGCGCGAGCACGTCTGGGCCCGGTGGAGGCGGAGGAGGCGGAGGAGGCGGAGGAGGAGGCGGCGGAGGAGGAGGCGGAGGAGGCGGAGGAGGAGGAGGAGGAGGCGGAGGAGGAGGAGGAGGAGGAGGAGGAGGACGGGAGGAGGAGTAGGAGGAGGAGAGCCTCGTGCAGCACCCCCGAGTCGGAGTCCGGCTTCACGATGCGCACGCCCTCGACGCCGCCCTGCAGCCGGCGGGCGACCCGCGGGGCGCGCGGCGGGCCACCAGCCGCGCCCTTCTTGGGGGCCCTGCTTACCAGCCTGGAACATATCCCCATCCCTATGCTGGGCAACCTCCTCATCACGATGCCAATCTTAGGGGTTCCCTTATTTTTGAGGGCGAATCCCTAAGATTGTCATCGCCTCTTGGCGTGGCAATCTTAGGGACAGGGATTGGTTCCAGGCTGGTAACCTGCGGGCGGCGGCCACGCCCACCGCGAGCAGGACCGCGGAGGTGCCGGCAGACAGCGCTTGCGCGCCCGCGGCACCCTGCTGGGGGAGGCAAATGACTACCTACCAAACCACGCCAACCCAGCCCGAAGACCCGAATTTCGGGTTGGGAGGGGTACGGGTTCCATATGTGTTTTCTCGGTGTTCCCCGACCCCCCCCCCCCACTGGAAATGGAGGGCAAATTAAGCCTTCGGGTTGGGTTGGGGTGGTCTGGTAGGTGGTGAGCAAAAGCGGTACAGAGGACTGCCTGCCAGACCACCCCGACCCAGCCCGCAGACCCGAGCTTCGGCGGCGGACAAGCCTCCCTTGCGTAGACCTCCCCTTGAATTCAAACGTCCTGGGGCCGAAACCGACGGACCTCCTGGACCCGCACAAATGACGGCCGCGACGCCCTCGCGCGAACCGGAAACGGCCAATTCCTTAATCACCGTGTCAGGGTAGTAGGTCTATCCACCTCCGAGAACTTCGGGTGGGGGGGGGTGCGGGCTTCGTATATGTGGCTCTTCCACGTTTCCCGGCCCCCCCCCACGCCGGAAGATCAGGTCAGGTTAGGCCTGCATGCCCGCGCAGGGCGGCCACTGAGGGCGCAGGCGGAAAATAGTTATTAGTACAGCTAGGCCTGGGCACAAAAGCTAAACACTAAGGAAATCACAGAAATCGCCTGCCATGCGCGTCCAGGCGCGTGCATCTGTGGTTGCCTCGGGACCTTCAGGCCCCACGCCGGAAATGGAGGGCAGTTCGGGGCCTTCGGGTTGGGTTTTGGGGTGGCTCGGTGGCGGCGAGCAGACATGAGCCCGGACATGCCTGCGCCATGGACAGAAAGCACGACGGACTGCTTCTGGCCACTTCCGGCCCTCGGGTGAAGTCGGGACTGTCCATCTACAGGAAGAAGACTCACAAATAGTGAAACAACAGTCCGGGGTCGAATCTTTGACTATGCTTGACAATTTTTGATTGTTGTTTGACTATCCTTAATTTGTCATTTAAAATCCGCCTGCATGGGGACATGCCCGACCCAACCCTTGGATGGCCCTCGCTGGGCCCCTGGGACCGGCAAGAAACCACTCGGGATGGAAAGCGGCCACGGGTCACGGGGAAGGGGTCGGGACTTCCGGGCACGCGCACGGAAAACATGGAGACGTCGCACGCCTGGGAACCGTCGGAGACGCGGGCTTCATCGACTCGGCGCCGGGGTCCCCCCCCCCCCCGCCCACCCGACGCGGCGCGCTTGGGGGCAGCGCCAGAGGCGCCGCCGGGGGGGCCCAATCTGGAGAGGCCAGAGGGTACCTCTACCGCTACTCCCCGGACCTCTCCTTGGGGGACATTCGGCCTGGAATGTCGAGGAGAAGCTGGCCGTGGCGACGAGTGCTCTCCCCAGGACGAGCAGCGGCATCGACCCACGCCGAGCCAAGACACCCGCGCGGAGCTCGTGAGGCTTTTGATGGCGCCGCTTCTTGGAGGCCTGGACGTGGGTACCCACCCACACCCGAACCAAGGGGGGGTGCGTCCGCTGGGGGAGGATGGCCCTACGGGTCTCGCTGCTGGCGGTGGTCTCTGGGCCACCCGGGAAGCCCGATCGACTCTCACTGCCCCCGCCGAGGTCGGCAGCGTCCTCCCGCGGCGAAGGCGCACCCCGCCGCGGACGGTGTGGGTGCCAGCCTCCGGGCCTCCGACTGGAGGCCTCCCACAGACGGGGTCGGAAGAGATGGCGTCGGGGGTCCTGCCGCATCGCCGATGCATCGGCTGTGCATCGGCGACGCATCGGCGATGCACTGGCGATGCACTGGCGACGTCGGCGACGCATCAGCGACGTCGACGTGGAGAAAGCTGGGCCCCACATCGCGCCGCATCGCCGACGCATCGCCGCTGCATCGGCGATGCAGCGCGATTCTCCTACCCCATCTACTCCGACCCCATCCAGGCGGCCTAGACTTCGGTCGGGCATGTCCTCCTAGAGGCGGATTTTGGGCGAGAACTCAAGCACAGCCCAAAAATTCTCCAGTAATATGTAAAAATACTGACAAAATCGTCCCCAGACTGTGTTTTGACTATCTTTTGCCTACTCCTCCTCTAGAGGGCCACGCCCGACTCACGCCTGGACTTACGTCGGGCTTGTCCCCCCCCAGGGGGATTTTCGACGGAAAAAAAATACCCCACAACAAAAATCCAAAAATAGTCCAAACACAGTCTGGGGACCATGCTTTGAGTATTTCTGTTGCCCTTGTTGGGGGTATCCTTTTCTATGGCTCGTCGAACATCCCCCTGCGGAGGGCCACGCCCGACTCGCGCCTGGACCGATCGATGCCCCTCCTCCTCCCGGCCTGCGGCCCCTCGCTCCGCGCGGGGCCCCCCGCGGCCGGGAGGGCGCCCCGGGGCGCCCTCCCGGCCTCCGCCGCGCCGCGGGGCGCGGGCCCGTGCGCCCACGCGAAGGCCACGGCGGGCCCGCCCGCGGAGGCCAGCGCCTGGAGCGCCAGAAGCCCACCCCCTCCTCCTCCTCCTCCTCCTCCTCCTCCTCTCCTGGTCCTTCTCACACCGGCCTTCCTCCTCCTCCTCCTCCTCCTCTTCCTCCTCCTCCTCCTCCTTCTTCTCCCTCCTCCTCCTCCTCCTCCCTCCTTGTCCCCCACCCCCAGAGAGAGCCACCCCGACAGGGCGAGGCCGTGTGGGGAGGCACCTGCTGAGAGGCTTTCGTCGGAGAGGTCAGGGAGGATCAAGCCCCCATTTGGGGAGCTGTCACGCCGGAGTGGGCCTCGGAGCAAGCGGGATGAAGCAAGATGAAGCGGGATTTCAGACAGGATGAAGCCTAAACAGATCAAGGGCTGAACCCAAACGGTATCTTTCGTTTTCGTTGTGTTCTCGTTTTCCCTCGTGTTGTCTTCAATCCGCCTTCAACGCAGAACGAGATCGAAGCGAAAACGGCCCACGAAATCGCCAAAACACCGTTTAGGTCCAACCCTCCCCCATAATGGCCACCCCGACAGGCGAGACCGTGTCAGGAGGCACCTACTGAGAGGTTTCCGTCGGAAAGATTCTCGGGTGTTGCTAGAAGTGCCCCTGTCCAAGGTACCCCCAGCTTTTCGCGCCATTTTTGAGCCCCTGGGGGCCTCTGGGCCTCGTTAGGGGTGTCCTGGAGGCCGTCTGGGACACCCAGGGAATCCTGGGGGCGCCTTGGGCCAGGGGCACTTCTAGCAACACCCGAGATTAAGGAAGATTAAGCCCCATTTGGGGAGCTGTTACGCCGGAGTGGGCCTCGGAGTAAGCGGGATTCAGCGGGATTAAGCGGGATTCAGCTGGATTAAGCCGGATTAAGCCGGATTTCGGACCAGGGCAAAAACAGAACTTGACCTCCCAGGAGTTGCATCCGAACCACCCCGACAAGCGAGGCCGTGTACTAAACGCCCCACTGAAGGAACCGAGCAGGGCAGGGCCGTTTACTACACGCCCAAGGCCGTCTGGTAAAGGCCAATTGTCCGGTCCGGGTGCTTTTTCCTCCCCTGAGCGCCATCGCTCGTGGAGAGTCGGGCTTTCACGCGGAGGCGGAGGCGGCCTGCCCTTGGGGAGCTGCAGCACAAAACTGGCTCGAGCCGGAGTGGCACGAGTTCATAGGAGGAGGAGGCGGAGGAGGAGGACAAGGAGAGGAGGAGGAAGAGGAGGAGGACCTCCCCATCCTCCCTTCTCCCCTGTCCTGCCCATGGTAGTGGTGGTGGACAACTGGCCCGTCAACGAGGACGCAAAGGCCCTGCGCCGCCGCGTGCGCGGGCCGCCAGCGTGGCACGCTGCACTGGAGACGAGGGCGCTCACGCGCGACCGTACGCGGGCAGCTTAAGCACCAGTGTCCGCACAGACGGCCCCGTGTTTTTGCGTCGCGCACATGGCCTTGGAATACAGCCACAACTTTACTACGCGTCGGCGAAAGATGCCAGAAGTCATAGGCCACTCGTTCACGCCATCGCCTCTGCAACGGTTTCGCCGCGCTCAAGCGTCGAGGCTACGCGCAGGGTTGCTGGAGTCCTGTAAGTGCTGTGAAAACCTGAAATGAAGGTCAGATTCGATCTCTCCCACTTGTACCCATGGGTCACAACCCGCCAAGCTCGTCGCCTGCTCCGCCTGGTGCCTGGGATCTATGCGCACACGGCCTGGCTCCACCGTCCGCGACCAACAGACGACGCAAGTCGCGCGACAAGCTCCAGAAGCGGCAGGGGACACCGATCGTCCCAGAACGACGCCAGTCGCGGACGGAGGCCCTGTCGGCGGCAGAAGATCGCCTGTCTCATGGCGGGGGACACTGAGGCCTCTCCGACGCCGCCTGCGCCAGCTGTTACCACCAGGCCGCGGTCTACCGCGGCAAGTGCTCACTGGTCCTGGCACTGGGCACGGATATGTGACCAGCAACTGCTCCAAGCCTTGCTCGCCCGACGCCCACGCAAAACGACCCTGATAAGAGCGCGTTTGGGACAAAGTCGCGTCCTAGCTGCCAGGCTACTCCGCCAAGGCGCTGGACCACCACACCGCTCTCCGCCCCCGCGGCGAGTTTAGCCCAACTGGTACAGATCCTTACGTCCTGGAACCAAGTCTGGACGGGATGGCCCTCTCAAGCTCGGGGCTCCAGCAACGTGGCACCTTGCTGGTTTTCTGCATGGCCGCCTGAGCGTTCAGGCGCTGCGAAGGCGGCTGCGGCGCACCCAAGATTGCCAGCATCATCCCAAAATGCCTGCTGGCATCCGTTGTCGTAAACGACTTGGTTCGACGCGGCGTCTGCCGGGAGGTCAGTACATCAGCAGAACGCCGACAACGCGGATTTGTACAGTAGGACACGAGACCCTTCCGAGGACCACATCGCAATAGGAACGTTGAAAGCATGGGCCGCGAAACACAAGACACTTTTAACGTCGCAGCGCGGCACCGACAATCAGCACGTGCGTCTGTGTGAGACCGGGGCACGGTGTCTCTAATTAGCCCGTATGCCAGAGGGGGGAAGGCGAGGAAGCGGCCGCAGAGGGTGGGCGCTGTTTTATTCGAGGGCTGATGCGCTGCGCAATCTGGAAGTGGTCAAAACGGATCCTGGAGTGACACGGTAGAGGGGCCAAAGAGAGAGCAGGTGACACTTAAAATCCTCCTCATCATTATCCTCCCTCCTGCTCCTCAACCTCGCCTTCCTTCCCCCATCCTCTGCCCCCTCCTCCTCCTCCTCCTCCTCCTCCTCCTCCTCCTCCTCCCCTCCTCCTCCTGTTCATTCCTTGTTCCTCCTCCTTCTCCTCCTCCTCCTCTCCTCCTCATCCTCCTCCTCCTCCTCTCCTCCTCCCTCCTCCTCCTCCCTCCTCTCCTCCTCCTCCTCACCCATCATCATCAGCATCGTCATCATCATCATCATCATCATCATCATCATCATCATCATCATCATCATCATCATCATCATCATCATCATCATCATCATCATCATCATCATCAGCATCATCATCATCATCATCATCATCATCATCATCATCCATCATCATCATCATCATCCTCATCCTCATCCTCATCCTCATCATCATTATCATCAGCATCAGCATCAGCATCACCATCATCACCATCATCACCATCATCACCATCATCATCCTCATCAACATCACCATCATCATCACCACCATCATCATTATCATCATCATCATCATAAGCATCGTCATCATCATCATCATCATCATCATCAGCATCATCGTCATCAACATCGTCATCATCAGCAGCAGCATCAGCATCATCATCAGCAGCACCATAATCATTAGCAGCAGCAGTATCATCATCACCATGGCCATCATCAGCATCATCAGCATCGTCAGTATCATCATCACCAGCATCAACATCATCAGCATCAACGTCCTACTCATCGCCAACGTCGTCATAAGCATCATCATGATCATCATCATCATCAGTACCAGCATCATCCTAATCGGCATCATCATCAGCATCATCACCACCACCACCAGCATCATCAGCCGCAGCATCATGATCATCGGCAGCATCCTCCGCATCATCATCTTCAGCATCATCATCATCATCAGCAGCAGCAGCATCAGCATCGTCGTCGCAGTTGCATCATCACCATCAGCACCACCTTCACCAGCATTATCATCATCACCAACATCAGAATCCGAATAATCAGTTTCGGTATCAGCATCATCAGCATCCGCATCAACATCATCACCACCACCATCAGCATCATCATCAGCCTCATCATCAGCAGCATATTTCTCATCATCATCGCCAGTTACATAATCATAAGAATCATCACAAGTATGATCATTATCCTAACCAGCAGCGTCATCATCATCACCATCCCCAGCATCACCACCACCGTCAGCATCAGCATCAGCATCCGCATCATCATCAGCAGCAGCATCAGCATCGTCACCACCATCATCATCATCAGCAGCAGCAGCAGCATCCTCACCATACTATGGAAGTAGTAGAAATAACTTTGATAATAAGACCAATAATAATAAGCATCAGCATCATCAGCATCAGCAGCAGCATCGTCATCATAAGAATCATCAGATGCAGCAGCAGCACCATCGTCATCATCATCAGCATAATCAGCATCAGCATCATCATCATCGTCATCATCATCAGCATCATCATCAGCATCATCATCATCATTAATAGTGTCATGAGCATGGTCAGAATCATCAGAATCATCAGTATCATCACCAGCATCATCGTCATCGTCATCGTCATCATCAGCTTCATCGACAGCATGTGTACCCTCATCATCATCAGCAACAGCAGCACTATTAGCATCAGCATCACCCGTATCGTCATCATCGTCAGCGTCATCAGCATCGGCAACAGCATCAGCATCAGCATCATCACCATCATCATCAGCATCGCCATCCTCGTCGCCATCATAATCATCATCAGTATCATCATCAGTATCATCAGCATCATCATCATCTTCATCGTCATCAGCAGCAGCATCATCATCAGCAGCCGCAGCGACAGCATCCTCGTCATCATCATCATCATCATCATCATCATCATCCTCATCAGCATCATCATCAGCAGCATCACTATCATCATCACCAGCAGTGTCGTCATCACCACCATCATCAGCAGCATCATCATCAACAACCTCAGCATCATCATAAGTATCAACAGCATCAGCATCATCATCACAAGCATCATCCTGTGCATCGCCAGCATCAGTATCATCAGATGCATCGTCAGCATCAGCATCAGCATCATCATCAGCATCAGCATCATCATCATCATCATCAGCAGCAGCATCATCATCATCATCATCATCATCAGCATCATCATCATCATCATCATCATCATCATCATCATCATCATCATCATCATCATCCTCAGCATCATCAGCATCATCATCGTTAGCATCCCCCTACGTTGCATCCTCTTCCTCCTCCTCCAACTTCCCATCGTCCTCCTCCTTCTCTTCCACGTCCTCCTCCAACTCATCCTCCTCCTCCTCCTCCGCCTCCTCTTTCCCCCTGATGGTTCGCCTCCTCCTCCTCCTGCCCCTCCTCCTCCTCCACCACCTCCTCCTCCGCCTCCTCTTCCATTGCCTCCTCTTCCATTGCCTCCTCTTGTTCCGCTCCTCATCCTCCTCATCCTCGCCCTCCTCCGCCTCATCCTCTTCTCTTCCTACTCCATGTCATGTTCCTCCTCTGTCTCCTCCTATTATGCTTATTATTTCATTAGTCTTGTTGGTAGTATTATTAGTATTCGTATTCCTCCTCCGCCTCCTCCTCCGCCTCCTCCTCCTCTTCCTCCTCCTCCTCCTCATCCTCTGATTTCCCTTCCTCATAGATAACTCCTCCCTGTCGCACCCCGTGGCGTGTTGGTAGTGCGGGCCGTGCGTGTCGCCTGAGGCTTCCTCACCATTGATGACCCCTCAGCTGAGAAATGACAAGAGTTTCACTCATGGAGGGCGGCCCATGTTTGAATGTTAGCGCCGCACACATTCGCCTTAAGCACTTGCAAGAGAATCACGGAAAAAGGGCGGACATTGGTTGAATATGGCTCTCGCCTTAGCGCCACGAAAAATTTCAGGAGTTTGCAACCGTTTCAAATATTCTCATGGTTAACGTCACAGAACTTAGATGTGACACGATGTCGGACTGCCAGGGCGCAATAATTAGGTCGGTTCGCGGTGTTAGAGTCCCAGGAATGGTGTTCTGGCACATCTCAAGATCATCAAGAAGCAACAGCAGCGGTCACTCGCGGCGTTGAAGTCCGAGGAACGGTGTTCTGGCAACAATTCAAAAAAAACATCAGGCTTCCTTGCAAAGGGGCACTACCCTCAGTGAAAATGAATCCATCTAGGGGGCCAAGAACATGGAACTTGGAGGGAGGGTTTATTGGGCTTCACTGGTCCTCCTCCTCATCCTCCTCCTCCTCCTCCTCCTCCTGCTCCTCCCCCTCCGACGACGACGACGCCGCCGATGACAACGACGCTACCGACGACGACGACGACGACGACGACGTCGACGACGCCGCGAGGCGCGCGGGCGAGGCCGCCGCTCCTGGAGGCCGCCGCGGCGCGCCCTACCGCGCCTCCCAGTGGGCCTGCGCGGGGCGGCGCGCCCCGTGGGGGAGGGGGGGAGTCGGCGGGGGCGCGACGGGGCGCGGGGAGCGCTCGGCGGCACGCGCAGGTGGCCACACACACACACACACACACACACACACACACTGAGGCTACGGGCCGCCAATCCGACGGGGCCCGAAAGAAGGACGAAAAGGGGAGCGACGAGGGGGGGTTTGGAAAGGCGGGTGCGACGGCCTCGCCTGCTCGATGAGCAGCACCGTACCGCCCACTCCCCCTCCTCCTCCCTCTCCCCATTTAGGGTGCCACATGCGAACCCTACCCCTACCCCCCACGATCTCTGAGGGGGGGGGGTCAAGTCGCTCGGGAGCTCCCGAGCGAAGTCCTCCCCCTCAGAAATCGGGGGGGGCAGGGGTAGGGCTCGCACGTGGCCACCTACTCAGGGGCGCGACGGGGCGCGGGGAGCGCTCGGCCAGACGAGCGCGTTCCACGACTCGCAAAGTAGCTACTCGCAAATGGCCTGGATCCCCCGCCCCGGATCTACGACAAATTGGACATGGTGTTGTTCGGACGTTTGCGAGCAGGCACTCCGCGAGAGGTGGAACGCGCTCGGTGACACTCGGCGGCACGCGGGGCTCCGGCATCGGGGGCCTTCTGGCCCGGGCCAGTCCAGACCCGGGGCGGTCGGGCCTTGCCTCAGGTCGGGCATGTCCTTCCACGGGCGGATTTTGGACGACCCCCCTCATATATTTTTTGTGTTGTTCCCCGCGGGGCCGAAACGTTTGAAAAACACGCTACGTGCCTGTGGAAGAGGACGCCCTCTGCGCCTCCTCCTTAGCCTGAACTCGTAGGCTCAAGGCTTTCATCCGATCAGTCTGGATGTCAAAGAATTCGCAAAAATGTTCAAAACCAGTCGAAGCATCGTCCCCTGGCTATGTTTTTCCTATGTTTGAATATTACTCCTGATGTAGAGGGACAGGCCCGACTTCAGCCGTGCAGGATCCTGCAAGATCCTGCACCCAAACCCGGGTCAGTGCGAAGGATCCTGCAGGATCCTGCAAGATCTTGCTCCCAAGCCCGGGTCAGTGCCTCCTAGCCCTGCAGGATCCTGCAAGATCGGGCGCTCTGGCTGACCTCAGTTTGCATTGACTCCCGTCTCAGGGCTCCCGATCTGGGCAAGAGCGAACTCCGCCGGGGCGGACGAAAGTGGATCAGCGTCGTCGTCGTCGCCGTCGTCGTCGTCGCCTTTTGTTATCAACTTCCGGGAGATCAACGTTTCATGCTGAGCAGTTGCTTGCGGCCCAGGGGCCCCGGCAGGGGCACCCAGGAGCCGAAAACTTCCCAGAGCCTCCCGTCGCGGTCCAGTCACGACGCGAGGATGTCAGGGAGCCCGACGCCGACGAGGCTTTTCGGGTCGGACGCAAGTGGGGTGTAGCAAGGAAGGGGTTGACGTTAAATTGGGCATGTCCCTCTACAGAAGGACAATTCAGAAATGGTAGAAACAATGGCGGCCAGTCCACAAGAAACTTTCCACAAGAAAGCCCACCCCGGAGACCACAGGACGTCCATTGATTCCTGGTGTGGGGACGCCACGCCCGCAGCAACACCATCGAAACCGAAGAAACCCAGGGCACCCCTGGAGGCAAGCAGGGCGTCTCCTGGCATGGGCCTCCACTGTATACCCCTCTTGCCCGACTCCTCCTCCTCCTCCTCCTCCTCCTCCTCCTCCTCCTCCTCCTCCTCCTCCTCCTCCTCCTCCTCCTCCTCCTCCTCCTCCTAGGACGGCGGGGGGCGGCAAACCCGAGCGCACAGGTCAGCCCGGTGATCCTCAGCACGCACGCTCGCGCCAGGCGTGCGCTCGCCGCGCTGAGCCCCCTGCGCGATGCCGCGACGCAGCGTAGCCGACCAACAGGCTGCGTGCTGCTGGCGCGGGGCCGAGCGAGGCAGGCGCGCGGGCTCGGCCAACACGCGTCGCCCCCATCCCCCCTGCCTTGGTGCCTGCCTTTCGTCGTCCTCGTCGTCAGGGTAGTCCCCATCCTCGCGCTCCTCCACGACCTCCTCCTTCTCCCTCCTCCTCCTCGTCATCCTCCTCCTCGTCATCCTCCTCCTCCTCCTCCTCCTCCTCCTCCGCTAAGATCATCCTCATCATCATCATCATCATCATCATCATCATCATCATCATCATCATCATCATCATCATCACCATCATCATTCATCATCAGCATCATCAGCATCATCATCATCACACATCACCATCATCATCGTCATCATCACTATCAGCATCACCACCACACCACCACCACCAAAAACCACCATCATCATCATCACCATCATCATCATCATCACATCATCAGCATCATCAGCATCAGCATCATCAGCAGCAGCATCACCACCATCACCACCATCATCAGCAACATCGGAATTTCCAGCACCATCATCATCAGCATCAACATCACCATCACATCACCATCGTCATCATCATCATCCTCATCATCATCCTCATAATCATCGGCAGCATCAGCATCATCATCATTATCATCACGAAAACGCGCCAGTGAATGACCCTGAATACACAACGGGGGGGTGCTCGCAGACCCCCCCCCCTCCCCCCTTTGGCGCTGGAAGGGGGGGGGGGGTCGACCCCCCCTCTCCCCCCGCTTGCGCCGAACAGGGGGCCGGGGAGGGGGCCTCTCCCGCAAAGGGGGGGGTGTCTGGCCTCGGTTTCGTGAGTAGTGAGTAGCGACTAGTGAGTAGTGAGTAGCGACGAATGAGTAGTGAGTAGCGAAAAGTGAGTAGTGAGTAGATAGTAGCGCGTAGTGCGGAGTGAGCAGTGAGTAGTGAGTAGTGAGTAGGGAGCAGTGCGCAGTGAGAAGTGAGTAGTGAATAGTGGGTAGCGGGGAGTGGGTAGTGAGTAGTGAGTAGCGAGTAGGGGGTAGCGAGTATGAATAGTATGTAGCGAGTAGGGCACTGTGACTAGTGAGTAATGGGGAAGGAGTAGCCAGTAGTGAATAGTGAGTAGGGAGTAGTGAGTAGCGAAAAACGAGTAGCGAGTAGTGAGTAGTGAGTATTGAGTAGTGAGTAGTGCGTACTGGGTAGTGGGGGGTGGGTAGTGAGTAGTGAATAGCGAGTAGGGAGTAGCGAGTAGTGAACAGCGAGTAGCGAGTAGGGCATTGTGAATAGTGAGTAATGAGGAGGGAGTAGTCAGCAGTGAGTAGCGAGACGGGAGTAGCGAGTAGCGAATAGGGGGTAGCGACTATTGAGTAGTGAGAACTGAGTATGGAATAGTGGGTATTGGGTGATGAGGAGTGGGTAGTAAGTAGTGAGTAGCGAGTAGTGGATAGTGAGTAGCGAGTAGGGTATTGTGAGTAGTGATTAACGAGGAGGGATTAGTCAGTAGTGAGTAGTGAGTAGAGAGTAGTGCGTAGCGAGTAGCGAGTAGGGAGTAGCGAGTAATGAGTAGTGAGTAGTGAGTAGTGAGTAGGGACTAGTGTTAGTGAGTAGTCATAAGTGAGAAGAGGGTAGTGACTAGTGTGTAGTGCGCAGGGAGTAGCGAGTAGAAAGTAGTGAGTAGTGAGTAGTAAGTAGTGAGTACTGAGTAGTGAGTAGTTAGTTGTGACGTGCGACTAGTGATTAGTGAGTAGGGAGCAACGAATAGGGAGTAGTGAGTACTGAGTAGTTCTTAGTGGTTTGTGAATATTCCGTACCGGGTAGCGAGTAGCGAGTAGGGAGGAGCGAGTAGTGAGTAGTAAGTAGTGAGCAGTGAGTACTGTGTGAGGAGTAGGGAGTAGCGAGTAGCGAGCAGCGGATAGAGAGTAGTGAGTTGTGGGCCGTGAGTAGAGAGTTGTGAATTGTGAGTACTGGGTAGTGAGTAGTGGATAGTGGCTAGTGGGTAGCGATTAGTGATTAATGAGTAGTGGGTAGTGGGTAGTGAGTAGTGTTTAGTGAGTAGTGAGTACTGCGTAGCGGGTAGTGGATAGTGAGTATGAGGTAGTGAATTGAGAGTAGTGTGTAGTGAGTAGCGAGTAGTGGGTAGTGGGTAATGAGTAGTGGGTAGTGAGTAGTGAATCGTGAGCACTGAGCAATGAGTAGTGAGAAGTGAGTAGTGAGTAGCAAGTAGAAAGTAGTGGGTAGTGAGTAGTGAACAATTAGTACTGAGTGCTGTTTGGAGCTAAGGTTCGGGTTCGGGGTTAGGGCTACGGGTGGTCGGGGTGGTAGCGCTAGGGGTGGTAGGGGTCGGGTTCCGGAGCCACGGGGCGCCGTGGCGAAAGGGGGGGAGGGGGGGGGGTCGAATTTGGCGGCCAAAGGGGGGGAGGGGGGGGGGTTCGGGACCCCCCCCGCGTTTGAAAGGGGGGGGGGGCCCCCGACGACGGAAAAGGCGGGAGGAGGGGGGTCCCCGACGACGAACCGGGAAAGGGGGGAGGGGGGTGGGGGAGGGTCCCCGACGACGGATCGGGGAAGGGGGGGGGTCCCAACCCCCCCCCTTGGGGCTATCCAGCGGCGCGCCCTCCATCATCATTATCATCATCATCATCACCACCACCACCACCATCATCATCATCATCATCATCAGAAGAATCATCCTCAGCAGCAGCAGAAGCACCATCCGCCTCAGCCTCCGCATCCGCCTCCACCTCCTCCTCCTCCTCCTCCTCCTCCTCCTCCTCCTCCTCCACCTCAGCCTCCGCCTCCGCCGCCTCCGCCTCCGCCTCCGAATCCGCATCCGCATCCGCCTCAACCTCCGCCTCCACCTCCGCCTCCTCCTCATCCTCCTCCTCCGCCTCCTCCTCCTCTTCTTCCTCTTCCTCCTCCGCCTCTTCCTGGGCCTCATCCGCTACCGCCTCCTCCGCCTCCTCCTTCTCTTCCTCCTCTTCTTCCACCTCCTCCTCCGCCTCCTCCGCCTCCTCCTCTCTCCCCTCCGCATCCGCCTCCTCCGCCTCCTCTCCTCCTCCTCTCCTCCTCATCCTCCTCCTCTTCCGCCTCTGCCTCCTCCTCCTGCGCCTGCGCCTCCGCCTCCGCCTCCGCCTTCGCCTCAGCCTGCGCCTCCGCCTCCTCCTCCTCCTCCCTCCTCCTCCTCCTCCTCCTCCTCCTCCTCCCTCCTCCTCCTCCACCTCCACCCTCCTCCTCACCTCCTCCTCCTCCTCTCCGCCTCCTCCTCCGTCTCCGTGTCTGTCTCCTGCTCCTCCTCCTCCTCTCCTCCTCCCTCCTCCTCATTCATCATCATCATCATCATCATCATCATCATCATCATCATCATCAGCATCATCATCATCATCATCTCATCCATCATCATCCTCATCCTCATCCTCATCATCCTCATCATCATCATCATCATCATCATCATCATCATCATCATCATCATCATCATCATCATCATCATCATCATCATCATCATCATTCCTTCTCCGTATTAATAACTTCTCCATGTCGCACCCCGAGGCCCGTTTTAGGGCGGGCCGGGCGTTTCGCCTGAGACTTCCTCACCATGTACGACCCTGAAGCGTTAAAAGTGACAACAGCTTCACAGATTGATGGCGGGTGGTTTTCAAAATGTGGCTCTCGTTCTGGCGCCGCGTACAGCTGTTTCAAACAAGTGCAAGAGTTTCACGGATAGAGGGCGGGTTGCTTGCAAAATGTGGCTCCCGCCTTAGCGCCACGAGCACTCGTTTTAAATATGTGCTAGAGCTTCACGGATTGAGGGCGGGTTGTTTTCAAAATGTGGCTCTCGCCTTGACGCCGCGCACATTCGTTTTAAAAATTGCACGGGCTTCACAGATTGAGGGCGGGTCGTTATCAAAATGTGGCTCTCGCCTTAGCGCCGCGCACATTCGTTGTCATCATTTGCAAGAGTTTCCCGCATTGAGGGCGGTTCCTTTTCAACACGTGGTTCTCGCCTAAGCGCCGCGCACGTTCCTTGCAAAACCTTATACAAGTTTCAGGGATTCCCATGGTCAGCATACCATAAAAAAGAGTTTGGGGAAAATCCAGGAATAGTGCTCTGACACGATTAACGATCGTCAAGACGCAACCGTCTGGTTGATCCGTGGCGTTGACATCCCGAGAAAATTTGTTGGCCGACTTCAGGACCTTCAAACGGTTGTTTTCCAAGGAAGCAGTTCCCTGTGGAAATGAACCGTTGTAGGGGCCTATGCAGAGGGAGCTTGGAGGGAGGGTTGATTCAAACATCGTTGATGACTCTTGGGTTTCCACTTGTCCTCCTCCTCATCCTACTACTACTCCTCTTCCTCTTCATCCTCCACCTCCTCTTGCTAATTCTTACTGTATAGCATTATTAGTATCGGTTTTTGTGATAGTGTTCTTCTTCTTGTGATTATGACTATGGTTCGTCTTATTGTCACTAGCAGTATTGTTCTCAATGATACTATTCTTATTCATCCTCCTTCCCCTCCTCCTCCTCGTCCGATACGGGGCTCAGTGCCTTGGGCTCTGAGGACTATGGTGTGTATCACGTGCCGCCCGCTGCCAAGCTGCTCTGTACTCCATCCTGGAGGATAGGGGTGGGAGCTAAGGTCAGCACGGATGCGGGCCAGCGGTCTCTGATGTGTTCCTCGAGGCCCTTGGGCAAGGAGCTGGCCGCCAAGCTCGGAGGGCTGGCGGGCCCGCTCGTCAGCTCGGCACCTACCCTCGGAGTGGACGACTGTGCCGGACGGTCTAGGCGAGTGAAAGGCCGCAGTCCCAAGCATACGAAACGCGAGAAAAAAAAACTAAGGCCTTCGTAGGTCGTTTCAGGAGGCTTGAAACCACGTTTAGAGGAAAGTGTTCTGAGTATCATGCTATGCCTGTCGCCTTTCAATGGGGCACGGGGCCCAGCACTGCCTTTTAGGATTGTCAAGGCTGTGTGGATTTCGCTGCTCTCCCGCGGTGCTGCGAGCAGATTTCGGCCAAGGGATGTTCAGTGGGTTGGCTCAGTTCGTTCATCGGGCACGGCCTCGAGTGGAGCTTGAAAAGGTTCGAGCCCATCTCGCGGTAGAGGAAGCGGTCGATGATGATGACCGCTACAGGCGCCAAGGAAACGATTGGGCCGACAAGGCCGCCAAAGAAGCGGTGCTCTTGCATCCTGAGCCGTCGGTGGAGTTGCGTGAGGTCTTGATAAATCCTGTGTTATCGCTCATGCTGTTTTGTGGCCACGTCTGTCCCTAGGCCCCAATGCCCAACGCATCCCTGCTCCCCCTGTGGCTAAGCCACAAGATGATAGTCCTCTGCATCAGTGGGGATGGGTGGGCAATTACTGGCAGTGTGCCACCTGTCTGCGTGGGCGGCGGGGATTTCCGTCGGTCGATTCCCAGCCAGGGGTGTGCTCGGCCGTTGTGCGCGTTCAGCCATCCAAGCTCCGAGGTCTCGGTCACCATTGTGCCTTGCTCGATTGCTCGGATGGCTCAGTTTTGATTGTATGCCACAGGTGTTCTTATATGACGTCGGGGAGCCAAGCGCTCAACCTCGACAAACAGTGTGCCGAACAAAGGTACATCACACAGCAACCCGTGTAATACATTGATACAAGGACTCCATCCGAGGAAGACTGGGGTCACTGTCGATGTAAACAAGCTTTGCCATTTTTAGTGTCGCGTCGTGTTTGCGCTGTGCACGGTTCAGCACCAATGATCTGATTGGCTCGGCCGTCCGAGCTATCGGATCTCCCCCAGTTGGCTTCACCCACGTTCTGGGGAGTATGGAGGGTTGCGGCATCGTGGATGCAAAAAATCCTCCTCCTCCTCCTCATCCTCCTCCCCCTCCTCCTCCTCCTCCTCCTCCTCCTCCTCCTCCTCCTCCTCCTCCTCCTCCTCCTCCTCCTCCCCTCCGAGCCCCACCCCACGGCCGCCTTGAAGAGGCTCTTCCAGGGCAGCGGGCCGGACGAGGGCGGCGGGGCATCCTGGGGCGGAGGGGCGCGGCGCGCACGCGGCCGCGGCCGGCGACGCCCGAGCGTCCGCAGGGCCCCCGCGGCCGGGCGAGGAGGGAGGGGAGGAGGAGGAGGAGGAGGAGGAGGAGGAGGAGGAGAGGGAGGAGGAGGAGGAGGAGGAGGAGGTGGGGGAGGAGGAGGAGGAGGAGGAAGAGAGAAGGGGGAGAGGAGGAGAGGAGGAGGAGGAAAGGAGGTGGGGGAGGAGGAGGAGGAGGAGGAGGAGGAGGAGGAGGAGGAGGAGGATAGAGGAGAGGAGGAGGAGGAGAAGGAGGAGGAGAGGAGGATGAGGAGGAGGAGGAGAAGAAGAGAAGGGGGACGAGGACGAGGAGGAGGAGGAGGAAAAGGAGGTGGGTGAGGAGGAGGGGAGGAGGAGGAGGCGGAGGAGAGAAGGAGGACGAGGAGGAGGAGGAGGAGGAGGGGGAGGAGGAGGGGGAGGAGGAGGAGGAGGAGGAGAGGAGGAGAAGGAGGAGGAGGAGGAGGGGGGGGAGGAGGAGGGGGCGCGGCCAGGCCTCTGGCGTGGTGGCTTGCCACGTAGGCGACGAGAAGCAGCGGGACTTACGCGGGATGGCACAGCGGCCCTACGCCGCAGCTCGCGCGGGCAGGCCAGCGCGGCACGCCATCCTGAAGACGAGGGCGCTCACGCGCGACCTTTTGCGGGCATCTTACGCGCGACTGTCGGTGAAGACAACCGCGCTTTTTTGCGTCGCTCACGTGGGGCCCAGGGCTCTCGACTCCAGTCGTGAGGGTGAGCATCATTTAGCGGACCCCCATCCCCACTGGCATGCCCTTGGCCCCACTTGCCGATTTACCCCCCCCCCCCCCGTCCATGGGGATATAGGCTGCTCCAATTCGAGCGGCCTATCCCCAACTCGGGGGGTCGGATGGTGGAACTGAGATGCCATTGCCGCTGCCTGGTGGGGATGGGGATAGGTTGAACGGTACTGATGATGTCGGATGGTTTCTGCTGCCAGCCCCAGGGACCCGAGAACAGACGCCAAGCGCCGAGATCGCAAGAAGTGCGCGTGGTGTGCTGGTTGTTTCCGCGGCGCCGAAGGCTTGCGTGGAGGTGCAAGGGGGCAGGACGACGATGGCGACTGGGGCTCGTGCAAGCCCCATGCATCAAGCTGCTCGACCTCCTCATCAAAGAATAAGAGAGAACAGGGACAGCATCGGGTAAGGATGACTCGGAGAGCTCTGAGGTCCTGCAATTCTGGAGGATGCATCGGGCGCCGTATCCTTCTCAGAACGTTCAGGAACGCTCTGAGAGCACTCGCGAAGCCTCTGTAATTGAAACCTCATCCCCAATTGTGCATCTTTTTTAAAACAAAAAAAAGCAGCTCGGTGAGCTGGCGGGGAACGCGCGGGAAGAGCAGCGTTTTTGTTTGCACGCGCTGCTATACGCAACCGCTTGCGTCCACAATGAGGCAATCATTCGCCCTCCAGTCCGCGAGTCCTATCATGCAGGACACGCGGGACAATGAGCAGATCAGGTAAGCCCATGCAGCAAGACCAGCGCAAGACTCACCACGCCGAGGACAGTAGCCCAATCACTGAGCCCTACAAGCCGAAAAGCAGTAAACCCACTCAGCCCAGCACCCCGAACAGCAAAGCCCACACCAATCCAGGGACAGTGTGCCCAACAAGTTAATCATTGAATCGAAACGCACCCTGTACTTGAAGGGGCACTCGCCTGTGAAACGACAGCGAGGGGACCACGAACGTGCTACGTAGGTGTTCCTGTCGAGACGGCGGGAACAGCCAGCTTCCACTTGCGTCTGTCACTGTCGTTTCCACCACCAAGAACGCTGCCACAATGCATGGCTTCAGGCAGGCCCCCCCGACTCCCCGCCGATGTAGATCCCTCCCGAAGCTGCAAAATCGAGGTGCCGATGGCGTGTAACAAAAAATCTTGCCGTGTAACACAAAGCTGTTGCATGCAACCAAAGATTGCTGCACTTAAGAGAAAGCTGCTGCATGTAGCAAAAAATATGGAACGGCGTTTGTGAGGGATGTCCTGAAGAATTCCTTAATTATGTGAACTTGTTCTTATTCGGCGTTTCGACATTGGGCGTAAGAGGGGGGAGGGGGGGAGGTCTGGCTCCAGACCTCTGCTTAGTGTGACTGTTTGCAAGAGTGCTGCCTCTGGGGGAGACTCCACCCGCTCGAGACAGGCGCCAAAAAAAACAGCCAAGATCCACTCTATTGGGGGGGGGGCCCGCGCCCATCGGCAAAACGCTGAATAAAAACACCATCACTATTTTCGGTGATCAAGCCACGACCGTGTAACACAAAAACCGGCCGTGTAACATAAATCTAGTGGGGGCTAGCAGGGTCATTTGGCGGAACCCCGCGCCGAAGTTGACCCCATCGTGTAGACGCGTGCGCTGTCCCCACGGATTCCGGGGGCATCATCCGGAACGACCTCCGTCATCCTCGTCCTCCTCGTCCTCCTCCTCCTCCTCCTCCTCCCCCTCCACCTCTTTCTCCCCGTTCTCTTATGCCCATCTCATCGTCCTGCTCCTTCTCTTCCTATTCCTTTTACTCCGCCTCCTTCTCCTCCTTGCACCTCCCTCCGTCCTCCTCCTCCTCGTTACCTGTTCCGCCTCCGACTTGCTCACACCCGCCCTCCGTCGTAAGAATATATGTTTTGATTTTGACGCACAATGATGTTCGGGACAGCGCAGGCCTGAATCTCAATAAAGCAGATATGCCGCATCCCCCAGTGACATGTACGCCCCGCACTCGACAATCCTAGTAGCACGACTAAGACTCCTTGCGGCTGCGGCATAAGTATTATGAGTGTGCGTTAAGCCGCCATGAACTTGCGATATCAAAAATCAGCTCAGATGTTTTGTGTTGCACTTCTTGTGCTCCAAGTGCGACGCTCTGCCCCCGCTGATCCCCCGGTCCTTCCCAAGCTTAATAAACGTTCAAGAGGCACATGGGAGGTCGAGGTCTCAACTCTGAAACGATTACCCATCGGTCGGAAGAAGTGGGCAGAAGCAGAAAGTGGGAAGGCCTTGGAAGTAGATTGGGCTTCCGCCAGCCCCCTGTAGAGGAAAGAAAAAGGGAAAACACTCGATCCCTGTAGTAGGAAGGAGCGTAAAGTAGGCTGGAGTCGGAGCATCTAAAAAAACTGTTTTCAGCTCGCCATCACTTGGAAGTCCATTCCCCGTGCATTTGACTTCGTGCCTGTATTTCTTCGCTGGTTGACCCAAAATTTTACTCGATGATCCTCGCCAAGAAAAAATGGCGAACGTTTTCTTTTTCGGCGTTTCGACATTGGGCGGAGGGGGGGGAGGGGGGTGGTCTGGCTCTGGACCGCCGCTTGATGCGACTGTTTGCAGCAGTGCGCCCTGTGGGGGAGACTCCACCTGCTCGAAACAGGCCAGAAACAGCCAAGATCTACTCCATGCGGGGGGAGGGGGGGGGCGAGGGCCCGCGCCGACCGGCAAAACAGGGAATCAAAGAACGATCATCGCACGAGATCTATTTTGCGACGCCGGGTGTCTGGACGACGGCGGCTGTGCGGCGTCTGCAGCTGGCGGCGCGCACAGGGGGGTAGGGGTTCGGAGGCAACTGCTGGGAGGTCCACGTCGGAAGGATTGAAAAGGATTAAGCCCCGGCGGGACACGACAGCAACAACAGAAGGAAGGGAAGGAGGGGAAGGGGCAGGGGAAGGAGGAAAGCAGGGGAAGGGAGGGGAAGGAGGGGAAGGAGGAAGGGGCAGGGGAAGGAGGAAGGGGGGTAGGGGTTCGGAGGCAATCACTGGGAGGTCCCCGTCGGAAGGATTGAAAAGGATTTGAGCCCCATTGGGGGGGGGCCGCTGCGCCGGAGGGGCCGCGGATACTCGGCGGGACTAGGCCAAATGAAGCGGGATCAAGCGGGATCAAGCCAAAGTAGACGGGATCAAACCGGATTAAACGGGATCAAACAGGATCAAGCGGGATCAAGCCAAATTAAGCGGGATTCGGCGGGATTAGGCCAAATTACACGGGACCAAGCGGGATCAAGCCGAATTAGACGGGATTGAGCCGGATGAAGCCAGAGTTCGGGCAAGGACAAAGTCCGAATTTGACCCCCCAGGA
>CAUYUJ010011337.1:382157-387157 GCA_963575745.1 Prorocentrum cordatum | reverse complement strand
AGGGGGCGGCGTCGCCGCATGACCACGCGGCCGCAGGCAGACATGTTGGCCAGCACCACGCCCTTGCCGTCGTTGACGACAAGCCCGTCCGCCGTCAGGGCGCCTCGAATCCGCCTGTAGGCCGAGCTGACGTTTGCCGCCACCAGCCTGGGGTACACGACCTTGCCGAGCTGGATGTCGCCCACGATGTTCCCCAGGTCCACGGCGCCGAGGGCCGCTATCTCGTCGAGCCGCGGCACGAGGAACATGCGCATGCAGAGGTCCGCGAAGCTGCAGCCTGCCACCACGCCCCGCTGCGGGACGCACCAGCCCATCGCCGCGCCGTCCACGGTGACGAGCCTCGGCAAGGCGTAGAGCCTGATGAGCAGCCGCATCAGCATCAGGCCGAAGCCCAATGCACGGGCTCGGGCGACCAGCAGCGCCCACGGGATGTGCTCGCACGCCTTGGAGAGGTCCACGAGCACGGAGCAGGCCGCCTGCTTGCGGTGAGTCGCGACCTCAGCATTGGCCGCCTGGACCCACACGCACGTCTCGCAGCTGCGACCCGACGTGCCGTGAGTCCCGCTGGCGGGCGCTGGCCCAGCGCGCGCCGACTGTGCCGCGCGTTCAGCGTGCGACGGGGCACAGCACTCCCTCGAAGAGCCCGATGGCACGGACTCCCGACTCGGCCTTTGGAATCAGCGCCATCTGCAGCACCGCCAGCGTCTTGGGGACATAGCCGAGGGTCAGCATGCGCCTCCAGACAGCGGCGAAGGCCTCCAGCGCGCCGTCGGACAGGAAGGTGACGCGCCGAGGGTGGAATGCATCACCTCCCAACCCCGTGACGCGCGGGAAGGAGTGGCCCACCTTGCGCAGCTCGTCGGGCGTCGGCAGCGGGGCCGTCGCCCAACTCCGCTGGCCAGCTGACAGCGCCCAGCCCAGCACCCTCGCCCCACAGGGCGCGCCATGGACGGATGGCCGCGCTGGCCGCCCCCTGCGCGGTCTGCAGGCCCACCGCAGGCAACCAACGGGCAGCTGCCCACGGGGCGGGCTCGCGGATCTAGCGGAAAGTCCTGCGCAGGCCCTCGGAGGCAGTGGCGCCGCGCGCCCAGTCGAGCCAGGGCCTGCAACGCCCGCGCGGCGCGCGCCCTGCCGCCGCCAAGGCCTGTCGTCGAAGCAAGGCCAGCAGCCCATCACATTCATCGTCAGGAAGACGGCGTAGACGCCTCGCCAGCCGCCGCCAGGCGCGCCACGCCGCAGGTTCGCCGCCAGGGACGGGCGGCTTGAAGCGCAGGAGCTTCACCTGCAGGCGCCGCGCATGGGCGGCCTGCCCCGCCACCTGCAGCAGCCGCCACCCCTGCGCCCGATCGCCCAGCCAGCCCCAATGTGCATCCGAGTGGTCTGGCTTAGCCGCGGGCCGCCAGCTGCCGGAGCGGTGGCGGCCCAGCTGGGTCTGGACAAGGCGCGGGCCCTCGCTCCTGCCGGAGAACCTGCTTGCCTCGCGGGCGCCCTCCAGGTCGAAGTGCCGAAGTAGTCCAGCTCCCTCGCAGACGTCGCCGCGACGCACGCGGCCTCCCCCGAACAGGCCAGGCGCGCGCCAAGCGCGGGGAACAGGCGACCCTCATCCTCGACCCCGGGCAGCATGTTCCAGCCGGCCCCCACGACAAAGGGGCGGTGCATGGCCCTGACGACCGAGCCCGCATTGGTAAACAGGTCCATGTTGAAGTCGCTCAGGTCCTGGTTGGTGTGGAAATACACCGAGATCAGCAAGGTGCCCGCAGCCGAGCCCAACGATGTCATCCAAAAACCCAAGCGGGCATAACAACGAATCGAAATGCGATCATCAATGAATTCGACGCGCTTGATGCGCACCGACGGGCGCACCAAAATTCCAACTCCTGGGGGTACTCCACCTTTGTCCGTCGCAGTCGCGGGGACGAGGTCGGCCACCCATCCAGCTCGCTTGGCTGTGCGAACGGCTACTGCCAGCCGTAGGTCGTCGGACAGGCGATGCTCCTGGATGAGGATGGCCTGCACCTCGTCGTCGACGTCGCCCTGCTCCAGCTGTGCCGGGCAGGCGCTCCAGCACGTGACATTCACCGTCATGGCGGTCAGGGTGTCGCCATCGCCCTTGTAGCTGCGCGGCCACAGATGCCGACTGCCTCGGCCCAGAGCCCACCGATGCTGGGCAGCCGGGTCTACGCCTCACGCAGAGGGGCTCGCCAGCCGACGGGCCCGCGCCTCCTCCACGGAGGGGCACGCCATCACCCACAGCGTTGGCCACCTCTGGGCAGTCGGGTCCACGCCTCACGTAGAGGGACGCACCGACCGACGGGCCCACGCCTCCTGTGGGGAGGGACTGACCGTCACCCAGGGTAGCCGAGGGCCCAGCGCAGCGCCCAGCAGCCGACGCCCCCTGCGCATTATCTCCCTTCGGGAGGCCGACCTCCCGAGGCGGCTCAACCTCCAAAGAGGGCCGCTCGCTGCGGGACCCCCGAAGCGGCTCGACCCCCAAAGAAGGCCACGCGCCGCGGGGGCGAGCAGGCGGGCAGGGGTCTGCACAAGCAGGTGCCGACGAGCGGGACGTTGACACAGAAGAGCTCGCACATGGCCCTGACCCTCTTCGTTGCCCACCTCGCATTGACTGCTGGCGAGGGGGGGCGAGGGGGGGCAACCTCGTGGTAGATGGCCAGTCGACGTCGCGGCACTCCCCTGAGTAGCCGAACGCCGACGCGTTGCCGTAGTTGCAGTCGTCGCTGCAGCTGGCCTCGCCCCCCCTGAGTAGCCGCCCAGCCCGCAGTACTTCATGCGGTTGTAGCCGCAGCCGTCGCCCAGGGACCCCCGATCCCTGATCATGTCCGCCGCACGCTTCGCGAGGAGCATGGCAGGCACCGTCGCCCGACGACGGAGGCCTCGCCGAGTGCGGCGCGCCTGCGGCGCCCGCAGCTCAGGCCGAGGAGCCGCCGCCGCACCCGAGGCCCTTGGCGCCAGCCGCGGGGGTGCCTGCCTGGCCTGGCGGCCCGCCCGCGGCCTTCCCCGCTGCTGCCAGTCGAGCTCGGCCCTGCTCCATGACGTCAATGGCAGGCGTTGGCGCGGCGGCCGCGCGGGGGGCCGACTGCGCCGCCGCCGAGGGCGCCTGCGGCGTCGCGGCGGTGGCTGGCGGGGGCGCCCGCGCCGCCGTGGGCGCCTGTAGCGTCGCGGCGGCGGCTGCAGCCGTTGCTGCAGGTGCCCGCTCGGCAGCAGCGCCTCCGTCCTCGGTGGTCACCGCGGCCCTGCGCTGCTTCGTCCTGGGGCGGCCCCGCTGCGCTCGGCGCGCCTCCGAGCCCCTGGGCGGAGGCCATGGGCTGGCCGAAGGCCTCGCGCGCCATGCTGCCGCACTTGCCCCGCAGCCACTGCCGGCGCCTCCGAGCCCCCTGGCGGTCGCCCCCCCCCCCCCACCACACACACACACACACACACACCAAAAAAATCGAAGCCGCCCAGCCCCTGCAAGCCGAAAAGGCCTTCGTCGTCCAGCGCCCAAGCCGTCTCGCCAGCCTGGACGTCGGAGATGCTGAGGCGCGGCACGGCGGCGGCGTCTGGCGAGTGCTGGGGCGCCACAGACGTAGCCAACGCACGCACCGCAGCTGCGCACGCCTGGGCGGCGCGATCAAGGACCTCGGAACGCTCGCCCCCGCGGGCCTCGGCCTCGCCCAGCTGCCGCTGCAGCTCCTCAGCCTCCAGCATGGCTTCCTGGAGCGTCTCCGCCGCTGCCGCCTTGGCCTCGCGTGCTTCGCCCGCGGACATGGACCTTGCCACGCGTTGAGCCCTGACCTCGTCCAGCTTCGCTTGGTATTTGGCGACCTCTGGCCGGTCACCGCTGAGGCGGAGCAGCTCCGCCAGCTGGGCGAGCTTTGACCCCTCCGGGCCCACGCCCGCTGGCGCGAGGGCGGGGGCCCTGGAGAAGCGCGCTCGGCGGCTGCCTGCGCCTCGGCCCCCAGACACCGAGCGCGCGCTGGCCGAGGCGCCGCCTGTCGCCTCGCGCCAGGGCGGGCAGCCAAGGCCGCCGTCACGGTCGCGGCTCGGCGGGCGTCTCCGGTCGCCATGCGCGCCGCCGCCGCCACCGCCAGTAGGGCGAGCCTGGACGAGGGCCAGCGGCTTCTTGCAGTGGCCGCGCCAGGTCCACCACTCCTCGTTCTTGCGGCAGCCGCAGCGCTGGCACGCCAAAAGGCGAGGCGCGCGCCCGCGCCCCGCCTGCGCCCCTGCTGCCGCGCGCTTCGGTGGCGCGCTGCCGCGATGCACGGCGAGTCGCGCGACGCCGCGCCGATGTTGGAGTCGCCCCTGCGCCTGCGAACGCTGTCGGCGCAGGTGGCTGCGCCGCGCTGGCGACCTCGACCGCCCCCTGCAGTCGGCGCCCGCCGTCGGTCGCGCCCGCCCCACAGGCGGCGCCAGGGGCCATCGCGCGCGGGCCCCCGCGCCCGCCGCGAGCCACCTCGAGCCAAAATGGCTCGAGCCAAACTGGCCACGGGGAGGAGGAGGAGGAGGAGTAGGAGGAGGAGGAGGGGAGGGATGGGGGGAAGAGGAGGAGGAGCAGCAGCAGGATGAGGAGGAGGAGGCGGAGGCCCGACAGACAGACAATCACCATGAGCTCCAACCGATGTCTCCGGGGAGAGCTGGACGCACGACGCAACGCAGCGATATCAAAATCATCACTGGGCGAAACAACGAATTGAATGCCAAGTGACTCTGGAGCGGCGAGCCTGATCAAGCCAGGAGCGCGCCCAAATGCTGGGCCTCGAGGCGACAGGGCGGCACCCCACGAAGCCACGGCGACTTCAAGGCACGCCCCCACGATCGCCGACGCGCGAGGGGGCCGCGAGGGGCAATCCTGAATTTATCCCAGGGCAAGACCGAGATCAAGATTCTGGCGACGGCACCATCGCGGCCCACGCCAGAGAACCAGCACAAGGAGGAGGAAAAGGGCCCGAGGAGAGAGATTGGACATCGCGCTGCTTGAAAAAAAGTGGGCCAGCAAAAACCAA
>CAUYUJ010011337.1:359657-377157 GCA_963575745.1 Prorocentrum cordatum | reverse complement strand
ACTGAGGGCACGAAGGGGGCCACGAAGGGCAGCGAGGGGGTCACGAAGGGCGACAGCGGGGCCACGAAGCGCATGCATATGGGACCACGACGGGCGCGAACGAGCGGGGACCACAAAAGGCATACTGATATGAGGCCACGTAGGGCAGCGAGGGGGCCACGAAGGGCTGCAGCGGGGCCACGAAGGGCAGCGGATCGGATCGGATCGGATCGCCTGTGCGCGTATGCGCCTGGGCCCCTGAAGGGCGAGGTGGGTGAGGCCATGGCCTCGCATGAGAGGCAGCGCGCGTCAGAGGCTTGCTCAGGATAATGCGTACCTCACGAGTTGATGTTCCAATTGTTCCCACTCCTCTGTTGTAATCCGATGTAGTGTCGCAACTTCGTTGAAGTCGTAGTGTCTGTGGCATGCACGTGTCGGATAATCCCGTGGATGGCATCGTCCTGTCTGTAACCGCGAAGCCCAAACCAAATACGAACGATTTGAACGCCTCGGAACTCCAATCCAGTGTACACGGGCGCAGGGTCACTCGTGTTCTCACGAGCTCTTTGACACATCCTTCAGATACCACTCAAGCGCAGACACACGCGCAGCCGAAGGCCCATACACTGGAGGTCGATTGGCGGTGGAAACGGGAAGTCGGAGGCTAGAGATTTGAGGTCGGGATGTTGTGCTGGTGGAGGGTGGAGGTCGATTGGTGGAGGTAGAAGTCGAGAGTCGGATGATAACGGAGCGAGGAGCAGCGAGGGGGCCACGAAGGGCTGCAACGGGGCCACGAAGGGCAGCGAGGGGGCCACGAAGGGCTGCAAAGGGGCCACGACGGGCAGCGAGGGGGCCACGAAGGGCTGCAACGGGGCCACGAAGGGCAGCGAGGGCGCCACGAAGGGCTGCAACGGGACCACGAAGGGCAGCGAGAGGGCCACGAAGGGCTGCAACGGGGCCACGGCGGGCAGCGAGAGGGCCACGAAGGGCTGCAACGGGCCCACGAAGGGCAGCGAGGAGGCAAGGGCAGCGAGATCCCGATCCCTAGGAAGCTGCCAAGGAGTCCTAAGCGTCAGCGCGACTCCTGGGTGCCTGAGTGTCGGGAGCGCGGCGCTTGTTCAAATTGCGAGAATTCCAACGCAAGAGCGCGATTCTGAAGGAAATTGCGAGCAAGTCTCCAGCGAGAGCGCGAATCCAAAGCGCCGAGAGAGCGAGTCCTTAATACATTGTCAGGAAGTCCGAAGCGAGAGCGCGACTCCTGGGTACAACGCGAGGAAGTCTCAGGCGGGAGCAGTGGTCTTGGCTAAACTGTAAGGAAATATCCAGCGGGAACAGGTGCTGCTGTAACCCAGGGACCAGGGGTACAGTGTGAGCCGAATGGCTTTCCCTGAATTTCGTGTGTATATATATACATATATATATATATATATATATATATGTATATATACATACATACATACATACATACATATATATATATATATATATATATATATATATATATATATATATATATATATATATAACAAGGATGCGAACCCCAGGGGGGTTACTTTTAATCGATAAAACACAATGGTCACCCGGGCGAGACCAACAGTCATTATTCTTCAGTGGTGGGAGTTCAACGGCGACGATGACGACGACGACAACAACAACAACATCAACATCATCATCATCAACAACAGCAACAACAAGAACAACAAGTGGCACGTGCGCCATGGCTCTTGCACAGAATGAAAGGGAGGAGGAGGAGGAGGAGGTGGAGGAGAAGGGGGGAAGAGGGGGCAAGGCATCGCCCCTCGGGGCCCAGCAACGGGGCCCAAATCCCAGATGGGGAGGGGGGAGGTGGTGTGCGTCGCGACGCGGAATAAAGTGCTCAGAGCGGAGGGGGCACGGGGCGGAGGTCCCACTGGAGCGCTGGGGGCGCGGAGGGGAGGGGGGAGGTGGTGTGCTTCGCGACGCGGAATACAATGGTCGGGGCGGAGGGGGCACTGGGCGGGGCTTGGGGCAGAGGGCCACAGGGCGGGGTTCCAACTGGGGCGCTGGAGACGGGGGGGGTAAGGGGGGGAGATGGTGCGCGTCGCGACGCGGAATGAAGCGTTCGTGGCGGAGGGGGCACGGGGCGGAGCCCCCACAGGGCGCTGGAGACGCGGGAGGGGAGGGGGGGGTGCGTCGACGTGGAATAAAGCGTTCGTGGCGGAGGGGGCAGTGGGCGGGGTTCCCGCTGGGGCCGGGGACGCGGGGGGGCTCGGGGCACAGAGCCACGGCGCGGGGGTCCCACTCTGGCGCTGGGGACGCGGGGGGGGGGGGGGCGACGCGGAATAAAGCGTTCGTGGCGGAAGGGTGCAGTGAGCGGGGCCCCCGCTGGGGCATTGGGGACGCTGGGGGGGCGTCGGGGCGGAGGGGTGTGCCGTGCCGAAAACACAGGGGTCGGGGCGGAGGGCGCGCTGGCTGGTGGGCGGAGGGGGATGCGGAGGGGGCGTGCCGTGCCGAAGTAAAGGCGTCGGGGCGGAGGGATGTGCCGTACCGAAATAAAAAGTGTCGGGGCGAGGGGCGCGCGGGGGGGGGGGGGAGCTGCCGAAATAGAATGGTCGGGGCGGAGGGGCGCGCTGGCTGGTGGGTGGGGGGGTGCGGGAGGGGGGGGGGGGGGGGGGGGCGTGCCGAAAGAAAGGGGTCGGCGCGGGGGGGCGCGCTGGCTGGTGGGTGGGGGGGTGCGGAGGGGTGCGCCGTGCCGAAACAAAGGGGTCGGGGCGGAGAGGGGTGCCGTGCCGAAATAAAGGGGTCGAGGAGGAGGGGGCGCGCTGGCTGGCGGTCGGGGGGGATGCGGAGTGGGTGTGCCGTGCCGAAATGAAGGCGTCGGGGCGGAGGGGTGTGCCCTGCCGAAATAAAATGGTCGGGGCGGAGGGGGCGCGCGGGGTGGTGGTGTCGTGCCGAACTAAAGGGGTTGGGGCGGAGGCGGCGCGCTGTCATGTGGGTGGGGTGATGCGGGGGGGGGGGGGGGGGGGGCGTGCCGAAATAAAGGGGTCGGGGCGGAGGGGGCGCGCTGGCTGGTGGGTAGGGGGAATGCGGAGGCGGTGTGCCGTGCCGAAATAAAAGGGGTCGGGGCGGAGGGCCGCGCTGGCTGGCGGGTGGGGGGGATGCCGAGGGGGTGTCGTGCCGAAATGAAAAGGTCGGGGCGGAGGGGTGTGCCGTGCCGAAATAAAGGGGTCGGGGCGGAACGGCGCGCTGGCTGGTGGGTAAGGGGATGCGGAGGCGGTGTGCGGTGCCGAAATCAAGGGGTCGGGGCGGAAGGGTGTGCCGTGCCGAAATAAAGGTGTCGGGGCGGAGGGGCGCGCTGGCTGTTGGGTGGGGTGGTGCCGAGGGGGGGGCGCCGTGCCAAAATAATGGAGTCGGGGTGGAGGGGTGTGCCGTGGCGAAATAAAGAGGTCGGGGCGGAAGGGCGCGGTGGCCGGTGGCTGGGGGGTCCCACTCTGGCGCTGGGGACGCGGGGGGCGGTGCGACGCGGAATAAAGCGTTCGTGGCGGAGGGGTGCAATGAGCGGGGCCCCCGCTGGGGCACTGGGGACGCGGGGGGGCGTCGGGGAGGAGGGGTGTGCCGTGCCGAGATAAAAGGGGTCGGGGCGGAAGGGTGTACCGTGCCGAAATAAAGGGGGTCGAGGCGGAGGGGTGCGCTGGCTGGTGGAATGTGTGGGTGATGGAGGGGGTGCCGTGCCGAAATAAAGTGGTCGGAGCTCTAGACACTCTGTGCCAGAGAATAATCAAAAATTAATGCAAACATGATATATATATATATATATATATATGTATATATATGTATATATGAGAGAAATAAGCCCCAGACGATGTTTTGCCTAATTTTGAATATTCCTCCTGTGGAGGGACGGGCCCGACTTAATATTAGCAGGAGAGGGGGGAGGAGCAACAAAAACAGGCGGCATCACCAGACGTGCGGGTCGGGCTGGGGGGGACCCCGGCGGGCGGGTCGGGCGGCGGGCCCAGGACGGCGGGGTCGAGCGGGCAGGTCGCCGAGCCGTCAGCGCGGGAATCGCGAGGAAGGCTTTAGTGACAGCGCAAAACCTAAGTTTAAGTCGGGCGTGTCCCCTACAGGGGGATTTTCGACGAAAAGCAAAAGTACTCAAAACAAACTCCCAAGTGGACAAAAAAAGCTCAACAAAAACGTCCCCAGGCTATTCTTTTACTATGTTTGAATATTCCCCCTGAAGAGGGACAGGCCCGACTCAAACCTAAGTAAATCTGGAAGAAATCCAAATCAAGAGAGTTGTTTTCGTGAGTGCGGGGGCACGGCGCCGCGACAAATTGCGGGGAAGTCCTACGCGGGAGAGAGCGACTGTGAATGAGCCGTGAGGAAGTATCGAGCGGGAGCCGTTGTTGTCGTCGTTGTTGCTGCCGTTGCTGTTGGCTGGTTTTGTTGGTGTTGTTGTCGTTGTCGTTGTCGTTGTCGTTGTTGTTGTTGTTGTTGATGTTGCTGTTGTTGATGTCGTTGCTGTTGTTGATAGTGCTGTTGTTGTTATTGTTGCCAAGTGTTGTAAACCAGGGGCCAGCAACACAGTCTGACGCGGAATATTGTCCTCTGTTAAAAATGCAAACCCCCGGAGTGGCACTTCAATTCAATCAAGGGTACACGGGAGGGGAATTTAGAGATTAGAATTCGGAAACACCGCTACTGAGAAGGTGTTTGCTCGTTTTCGGTTCCCCGGGAGCCCGTCCCCTGGGCTGCCAAGAAACTACCCATCCAAGATGCGATTGGAAGTTTTGAGCGCGCTTTTCCAGCATATCCTTAGAGGCTCGGGAATTGGCACCAACACCAACTCAGGGGGTGCCTCAACTAGGGGGAGATGATCCTGGAGTTAGGTGCTGGTGGTATTCTCTCGGCCACAGGAGAGAAGCCCGAGCACTAACACCATCACCGAGACCGGGATCAGCTTCCCTCGATGAAGGCGACCGCCCCGACAGGTGCTGGCGTCGACCTCACAAGGCCTCCGGAATGACTCGGTCCCTGGGTTGTCGCGACAGCACCTCGTCCAGATGCTGTGCCGAGCAATCGAGATTTTTCGAGCGCGTGGTGTCATTTCCAGAGTCCTCGAAAACACTTGATTTCTGGACCCTCTCGGGTGGCCTGGAGGGGCGCCACCCTGTAACTTAGCGCCAGAGAGGCACCCTAATGGGACACCCACTCTGGGGGGTGGCAACAACAAAAAAGAAGAGGAGGAGGAGGAGGAGGAGGAGGAGGAGGAGAGCGCGTCCTGGCTAAAAATCCGAGGTGAATCCAGCCGCAGCGGCCAGGGCCTTTCAGAGACACCTACAGAACGCGGCAACAAGCGCTTCCCAGGCGCTCCCAAGCGCTCCCAAGCGCTCCCGGCACGCTCCTGGCGCGCTCCCAGGCGCTCGCAGGCGCTCCCCAGCGTTCCCAGCGCTGCCACGACTCCGTCCATTCCCCGTGCATGTTTCGGCTTCGTGCGTGTCTTTTCTCGCAGGATGGCCCAAAACGCTCCTCGATGGTCCTCGCGGGGAGAAAAGAGATGCACACGTCCGAGCGATGCCAAGGCCAGGGGCAGCGGCATCGGCCTCTCATCCTCCTCCGCCTCCACCATCGCCGGGCCTCGAGCGCGAACCGCAGCGCCGTCCCGGGCGGCGCCCCCGCGAAGACCGCCAGAGGCGCGCCCAGCACATCCGACTCCCTCCAGGCTTCTGGCGGGAGGCTGCCACCACTGCACACACCAGACTTCGGGGTTCCAAACCGTGGTGACGTGACCGCGTGGTGACCTGGGAATCCCAAACGACCTCACCGCGCGGTCCATCACCGCACGGTTCTGGGACCTCGGAGGCCCTGGTCGCTCGAGACATCATTGGAGGCGACTCAAGTCACAAAACCGAGTGGTGACCCCGAACCCCCACTGACTCACCCCGCGGCGTGGTCACCACACCGTTTGAGGGGCTCAAGCGGGGCCAGGCCCATCGTCGGTGGGCCACCCTAACAAAGAAGAGCCACTGAGAAGGACATCCCCCTCCTCCTCCCTCCTCCTCCTCCTCCTCCTCCTCCTCCTCCTCCTCGTCCTCCTCCTCATCCTGTTCTTGAGGATGGGGAAGGTCCAGAAGAACCGAGGAGGTTCGAGATGAGGAGGATCGAGGTCTCAGAGCGCATCTTGCCCTGCTTGGGGCCTCTGGAGGCCTCTGAGTCTGGGGACCTCTCCGCCCCCCTGTCATATTAATAAAAACCCAGAAGCACCGGAGGAGCAGGATCGAGGTCTGGGTGCGCATCTGGCCCTATCTGGGGCCTCCGTAGGCCTCTGGGGACCTCTGGGACCAGGACCTCCTCCCTCCCCGCTCCCCTTCCTTCTGTACAAAGATCTAGAAGCACCGAGGAGGTTCGAGAGGATGAGGATCGAGGTCTGGGAGCGCATCTGGCCCGGTTTGGCTCCGCCCTCCTTCCACAGGCACACTCGCCCCCCCCCCTCTCCTCTCCTCTCCTCCTCCGCCTCCCCAACTCCTTCTCCTCGAAAATGTCGATCCTCCTCCCCCCTCCTCCTCCTCCGAAACACCGATCGCGCCCCCCCCCTTCAGCACCCCCCCCCTCAGCCCCCGACACGCGTCCGCGGGTAGAGAAAATCATCGCCATGGTAAGGGATGGGAGGGAGGGGTAGGACGTTAGATATGACGCGAACGCACATAGCTTGCCTCCTCCCCCTCCCTCTCCTCCGGCTGGCCCCTCCCGGCCGAGGCCCACGAGGCGCGCCGGCACCCGGCTCGCGTGGCAGGACGCCCACACAGCTTGCATCACACAGCGGCCACCCCCCATGTGTTGCACAGCACAGCCTGCACCGCATAGCTTGCGCCAAGCACCTTGCACACAAAGCGTGCTCCAGACAATCTAGCGACCAAGAGAACTACAGTACAAAGCCTGCAGCACAAAGCCTGCATCTCACATGTTGCACCTCACGCCCGCCACAGTGCCGTGGCACTCAGGTGGAGTGCCCCGAGTCCCTTGGCGAGTTCTCTGGGGCGAGCCTTGCTAGCGCCCTTAAGGGGCAGTCTTAGGGAAACTCAGAGACACCCATACTGCTACTCCATGGACATCTCCCAGGGTGCGTTCTGACCAGGACTTCGAGGCGAATCCAGCGGTGGCGACGGGGGCCTCCCCAAGGAGGCCCACAGCGGCGAAAACGAGGCGAGGGCAGCGGTAGGGGCACCCCTCCCTCCTCTGCACCCTGACCACCCGCTCACGGGCGCTCCACGGGGCCCCACGCGCGCGGACTGGCGGACGCAGTGGAAGCCTCCGGCTCTGGGCTCGGGGGCAGAGCTGGGGCGGCGGGGCGCCCGCCTGGCCACGGGCCACGGGGCACGGGGGCCGCCCCGCGCGCGCACGGGCCCCACCTCGCCCCACCGCCCGCGGGCAGCCCCGGTGCCCTCGCCCTGGCCTTCGGTCGGGCATGTCCTCCTGCACAGGATTCGGGAGGAAGGAGGAAGAACAGGCGGAACAAAGAATGTCAGAAGAGCACGGAAACTCGTCACCTGCCCGGCTCCTCCTGTTCTTGAACACTCCCCCCGCAGAGGGGCATGCCCGACCCGACCCTGGCCTGTGGGCCTGTGGCGGCCCCCGCCCCGCCTCCGCCCCCGGGAGATGGGCCCACGAGGTCGTCCCCGGGCCCCGGCCCGATGCCCACGAGCAGCCGCACCTCGACCTCCGCCGACGCCCGCTCGGGCCCCCTCGCCACGCGGGAGGCCGCCACCGACCCCGAGAGCCTGGCGCCGCGCGCCCGCTCCCGCGGCGGGCGGCCTCCTGCCCTGCCTCGGGCACCCGGAGCCTCGCGGACCGGCCCGGCTCGAGAGAAGAGTGCAGCAGACATCGGCTACACGCAAGAGTGACCCTGGGTAAGAGTGACCTTTGGTGCGCGACTTTTTGGGGACCGCGGGGGGACCAAACACAAGCGCGCAAGACGCTACTATCGCATCGCGTTTGGCGACATGGGGAACCCATTGGGCCCGCACCAAAGGTCACTCCGGCGAAAGGTCACTCCAAGTGCAGCAGAGAGGTTTGGCGCCCGAATTATCCGGAGTAACTCGGGCCCGGGGCAACTCGGGTTCGGATTCCCGAAAAACGAACCCGAGTTATAGCCCTGACCCGAGTTGCCCCTGATGACTCGGGACTCGGGGCTCGGAAGGGGTGGGGTCCTGGGCTCGGCGCCAGCTGCTCCAGGATGCTGCAGGGCTGTCGCGGCGTCGGATCTCGGGGGAGAAGGGGTCAGGGAGGGCGAGCAGCCAAGAGGGCACGGGGCCTCGCGCGCGACGGTGCGGTTTGGGGGGAATTGCACCTCGCCCGCGCGGCACAGCGCGCGGAGAAGGCGGCGCCGGCGCGCCTCCCTGCTGCGGGCAGGCCTCCGCGCGGACGCCTGCGCCATCCGCACCGCTCCCCTTCGCTGCCCGGACGAGGCCTGAAGAGCGCACCGCGTCTTTACGGGGCGCGAAAACGACCACAGCCACTGTTTTTCTTTTGTTGCCGCCTTCCAGCTCGCAGAAACAAAGCAGTGGTTGTGGTCATTTTCGTTGGGCTTGGCACCAGGGAAATGACCACAACCAATGCTTCTTTTTCGGCCGGCTGGAAGGCGGCGCAAACAAGAAGCAGTGGCTGTGGTCATTTTCCCGTCCCGCAGTCTTGGCGACGCGCACAGCGGGGTGCCGCGAGGGCGCCGGCCTTCCCAAAAGGATGCGGGCTTCTCAGAGGGCCACCCACCCCCCTCGCGCTACCCCCCCTTGCGCGCGCCGCCGAGCATCGCCGACGCATCGGCAGTGCACCAACGGCGTCGGGAGGCAGAGACCCGGGCTCGGGATGTAGCCGCATCGCCGATGCGTCGGCGCTGGCGTTGGGCTCCCTGAGAGTCTTCTAAAACTCTGGGAGGCCAAATATCAGGCCAGCCTGCGTAAGGCGGGCGTGTGGGGTCGCTGGGCGTGCGTAAGAAGTGCACGTTGGCAACCTGGGTTCTAATGCTTTTGAGCGAGCCCAAGTAACTTCAGAGTGGTCGTTTCGGGTATGGCGGCCTAGGTCTCCTCGGGTATGCCGCTATGCCCCAACGAGCTTAGAGCCAAGGCGCCCTCAACAGAATCAGAGGGAACCCAACGCTGGCGGCGCAGCCCTCCAGCCCTGCCTGGGGAAATCAAAAGGTACCGATACCGCTACTTCCTGGACCTCTCCCAGGGCGCGTCCTGACCAGGACTTCGAGGCAAATACAGCAATAGTGACGAGGGCCTCCTGGGAGGGCCCAAGAAGGAAGGGTAGAGGTATGGGTACCTTCTCCTCCTCTGACTGCCTGCCTCAACCCCAGCGGGGGCGGCCCCGGCCTCAGCAGGAGCACGGGGCTCGCGTAGGCAGCCGGCCCAAACGCGCACTTGCGCGACCAGCAGTCCAGCGTCCACGTCGCCCACTGCGGCGCGCCCGGGCTACCCGTTGCCGCGCTGCCGGGCGGGACGTAAGGGGGCCCAGGGCAGCCCAGCGCGGCTGGCGGCCGCACGGTGAAGCGAGCGGGGACCTCGAGCACCTTCTTGGAGAAGCAGATCCAAAAAATATAAACCAACACCACGTCCATTCATCCTCCCTCCTCTACCCTCCTCTGACGTTCCTCTTTCCTGGGTGAGGAGGGCGTGAGGGAGGTGGTGGTGGTGTACATGTTTGGGCCCCGTAAGAGAAGCTCATGAGCACAGCAAGCCCTCAGAGGCCCGCACAGACTTCCACTAGAGTCGGCACAAGGCCCCCCTTTCCACAGCCCCTGGCCCCTGCACGCGGGGCGCGCTGGGGGAGGACGCCGCGGGAGGCGCCGCCATGGTGCGTGGAGGGAGGCCCCGGGAGGCGCAAGGGACCTCGCGTGCCTTTTTGGATAAGCAGGAGGGCGCTTATCTTGTGCCTCAGGCAAGTTTCCTCGCGCATGGCACTCCTAGGGGGCCAAACGCGAATCCTACCCCTACCCCCCACGATTTCTGAGGGGGAGGGTGGGGTTCAGTTCATTCGGGAGCTCCCGAACGAAGTGAACCCCACCCCACCCCTCAGAAATCGTGGGGGGCAGGGGTAGGGTTCGCATTTGGCCCCCTAATTCCCCCTCTCTCCGCCGCCTTTGCACGCACCGCTGGGCCGAAGAGGCGCGTAAGCGAGTCCCGACTTGCGCAAACTTCAGATTTCCTCCCGGGCCTCGCCACGCCCCCCCCTCCGTGCAAGTAAACCTGCTGGAGCCCAGAGAAAAACAACCTCCGAGAGGCTCATGAGCATGTATCGGGGATGGGCAGAACCCCCATTTAGTATTATGTCGGGCCTGTCCCCCTACAGGGGGATTTTCTACGAAAAATAACAACTATTCCGGCAAGCGATGTGTAGAAGCATATCTGGAAGCATTCCCCTTAAGATTCAGATGAGAATCCAGTTGTAGAATTCTGCTGTTCTCGCAGTCGCTGTCGCATTCGCGATGACAGTCGCAGTGGCAACGCTATTCGCGATGGAAACGCAAGCAGGGAATCTATCGGAAAACCATCGAAAACTAAGGAGTGTACACGAATCTATAGGAATCCATAGGAAAAACTATAGGAATCTATCGGAAATCTGTAGGGATCTGTAGGAATCCATAGGAAACTATAGGAATCTATAAGAATCCTGGGGAGTCCCCGGATTCTCCCCGGCAGCCGCCCAGACCCCCCTGGGGAGTCATGGGGAGTCCCCGGAGTCCTCCGAGCATCTGCCCAGACCCCCCTGGGGAGTCCCCGGATTCCTCCCGGCATCTGCCCAGACCCCCCTGGGGAGTCAAGATGCTCTCTTTTGAGCCCACTGGAAACCTATCAGTCTTCGCTGTAGGTAAATACCTCAAAATACCCAAAAAAAGGCTAACAAACAAAAAAAACTCCGAATTATCCCAGCAAAGCAACCTGACAGCGATGTGTAGCATATCTGGAAGCATTCTCCTTAAGATTCAGATGAGAATCCAGTTGTAGAATTCTGCTGTTCTCGCAGTCGTAGTCGCATTCGCGATGACAGTCGCAGTGGCAACGGCAGTCGCAGTCACAGCCTCAGCCTCAGCCTGCCTCAGCCTCAGCCTCAGCCTGCCTCAGCCTCAGCCTGCCTCAGCCTCAGCCTCAGCCTGCTTCAGCCTCAGCCTCAGTCTGCCTTCAGCCTCGGCCTCAGCCTCAGCCTGCCTCAGCCTCAGCCTGCATCAGCCTCAGCCTCAGCCTCAGCCTGCCTCAGCATCAGCCTGCCTCAGCCTCAGCCTCAGCCTGCCTCAGCCTCAGCCTCAGCCTGCTTCAGCCTCAGCCTCAGTCTGCCTTCAGCCTCGGCCTCAGCCTCAGCCTGCCTCAGCCTCAGCCTGCATCAGCCTCAGCCTCAGCCTCAGCCTGCCTCAGCATCAGCCTGCCTCAGCCTGCCTCAGCCTCAGCCTCAGCCTGCTTCAGCCTCAGCCTCAGTCTGCCTTCAGCCTCGGCCTCAGCCTCAGCCTCAGCCTGCCTCAGCCTCAGCCTGCCTCAGCCTCAGCCTCAGCCTGCCTCAGCCTCAGCCTCAGCCTGCTTCAGCCTCAGCCTCAGTCTGCCTTCAGCCTCGGCCTCAGCCTCAGCCTGCCTCAGCCTCAGCCTGCCTCAGCCTCAGCCTCAGCCTCAGCCTGCCTCAGCATCAGCCTCAGCCTCAGCCTCAGCCTCAGCCTCAGCCTCAGCCTGCTTCAGCCTCAGCCTCAGTCTGCCTTCAGCCTCGGCCTCAGCCTCAGCCTCGCCTGCAGCCTCAGCCTCAGCCTCAGCCTGCCTCAGCCTCAGCCTGCCTCAGCCTCAGCCTCAGCCTCAGCCTCAGCCTGCCAGCCTCAGCCTCAGCCTGGCCTCAGCCTGCCTCAGCCTCAGCCTGCATTGCAGCCTCAGCCTCAGCCTCAGCCTGCCTCAGCCTCAGCCTCAGTCTGCCTCAGCTCTCAGCCTGCCTCAGCAGCCTCAGCCTCAGCCTCAGCCTCAGCATCTGCCTCAGCCTCAGCCTCCTGCCTCAGCCTCAGCCTGCTTCAGCCTCAGCCTCAGTCTGCCTTCAGCCTCGGCCTCAGCCTCAGCCTGCCTCAGCCTCAGCCTGCCTCAGCCTCAGCCTCAGCCTGCCAGCCTCAGCCTCAGTCTGCCTCAGCCTCGGCCTCAGCCTCAGCCTGCCTCAGCCTCAGCCTGCTTCAACCTCAGCCTCAGCCTCAGCCTGCCTTCAGCCTAGCCTCAGCCTCAGCCTGCCTCAGCCTCAGCCTGCATCAGCCAGCCTCGGCCTCAGCCTCAGCCTGCCTCAGCATCAGCCTGCCTCAGCCTCAGCCTCAGCCTGCCTCAGCCTCAGCCTCAGCCTGCTTCAGCCTCAGCCTCTGTCTGCCTTCAGCCTCGGCCTCAGCCTCAGTCTGCCCCAGCCTCAGCCTGCCTCAGCCTCAGCATCAGCCTGCCTCAGCATTCAAAATGTTGCCCGGGAGTGATGTTCTGGGAATTCGAAGAACACCAAGTGGCCTACAGTTGGCTCCGGGCATTCAAAATCATACCCACGAATGGAGTTCTGGGAACTCGAAAACCACGGAGTGGCCTACAGTTGGCTCCGGGCATTCAGAATCATACCCAGGAATGGAGTTGTGGGAACTCGAAGACCACGGAGTGGCCTACAGCTGGCTCCGGGCATTCAAAATCATGCCCAGGAATGGAGTTCTGGGAACTCGAAAACCACGGAGTGGCCTACAGTTGGCTCCGGGCATTCAGAATCATGCCCAGGAATGGAGTTCTGGGAACTCGAAGACCACGGAGTGGCCTACAGCTGGCTCCGGGCATTCACAATCATGCCCAGGAATGGAGTTTTGGGAGCTCGAAGAACACGAAGTGGCCTACAGTTGGCTCCGGGCATTGAAAATCATGCCCAAGAATTGACTTTTGGGAACTCAAAGACCACGAAGTGCGTTACTGCTGGCTAAAAAAAGTCCCCGGCATCCTCCCCCGGATCGCGCCCAGACCCCCCTGGGGAGTCAAGATGCTCTCTTTTGACCTTACTAGAAACCTATCAGTCTTCGCTGTTAGGTAAAATAGTCCCCTGATTATTTCCCAACTATTTTTTCTTATTGTTCTTACTGCATTTTTATTTTTCGTCGAGAATCCCCGTGTAGGGGGACACGCCCGACATAGATCTAGCACAACACGGTTTAGTGAAAACGACCTCGGGCCCAACCCTAGCGGGCGCAAGCCTGGAAATTGACGGCCGCGGCGCCCTCCCGAGAACCGAACACGGACGATTCGCTAGTCGACGTGTCAGGGTGGGGAATCCGTCCACCCCCGATGTTGTCCACGCCGGGCGCTTTCGCCAAGCCTCGTGCCCCAAGGCCACCACACATCGACCCGGACCCTCCAGGAGGGCCAAAGAGCAGCACCCGGACCCAAATGCCCACACGCCGGTCGAGGCCTCAGGCGCTCCAGATGGGCGCAGATGGGCCCAGAGAGGTCCAGATAGGCCCAGGTAGGCCTCGGGCGGTCCGGATAAGTGCCCTGGCACTCCGGAAGCTCAGGGGGTGCCTGGACCCCAATGCCCACATGCCGGCCGAGGCCTCAGGCGATCCAGATATAGGTCCTGGCAGGCCCGGAGCGCCTGTACTCTGGCACTCCCCGGGAGCTCCGAGAAGGCACCCCCGAAGATACCGCAGGCCCTCGGAGGCCCGCCGCCCAGGGTCGGCCGCCGGGGCCCCCCGCCCCTCGGAGGAGAGAGAACGCCGCGGGAGAGGCGCCGCCACGCGCCGAGGCGCTCGCCCGCCCACGCCCCGTGCACCCCTTCGGCTTCGCGCGCGCGCAGCTCCGTCGCCGAGGCGAGCAGCGGCCCTCCGGGCGGAGGGCTGCGGGTGAAAAATCCCCGTGGGCTTTTGTGCACCTCGAAAAGAAAAGTCCATCCGCGCTGCGGCTCGCCTCTTGCAGCTCCAGGCCTCGAAGACCCACCGAAGCGGCATGTCAGGATTCGCCCATGGCCCTCCACCCGGAGGACATGCTCGGGCAAAGGTGAGCAGACATGCTCCATGCTCCGGCGGGCCCTGAGGGGGCCCTCGAAGGACCTCGCCAGAAAGCGTCTGCGAAGTAGCTCAAGCCACGCGTGATTGGCACGCAACGTGCAGAGCGAATTCCTCCTCGCAACGTGCAGAGCGAATTCCTCGCGTTATGCGTCAGCACGCTCTACGATGCGCATGGAAACCACCGCGCGACAGGGCGCGCCTGCACACCGAAATCATCAAGAAAAGCTCAATTTCGTTTGGAATGAATTTCGGCACGCGCCCCTTTTCGTCTCCAAAAAAGGCGTCGCTACGACATGCTCCTCGATGGCCTCTGCGGAAGAACAGCGCACGCGTCCCAGCGATGCCCGAGGCCGAGGCGAAGGGGGCCGGGCCCGGCCGCGCCGACCCCCCCCCCCCAGAGTCCGCGGCGGGCCTCCGGAGCTCACGCGCACCTGTGTCCCTGGGCACCGGCTGCCTGCCAAACCACCCCCCCGCCACGGAGACCCGACCTTCGGGATGGGCAAGGCGTGGCCTCTTGGTGAGGAGGCAAACTCTAGACACCGACGTTTTTTTTCCCTCCGGCCCTGCATGGACATCCGCACAGGAAAGCGAAGCCTGGTGCATATATATATATATATATATATATATATATATATATATACGGGATCCTAGTGTGTACATTTTGCGTTGCTCCCCCAGGAAGACATAGGGAAACAAGTATACACCACACCACCCCGACGTCGACCCCGACCCTAAAAAAATCCGGGGATTGGGTCATCTTTTTAAATCGCATCGTGATGGGGATAGATTATTGCAAGTATTAATCTTCAACGAGGAATTCCTAGTAAGCGCGAGTCGTCAGCTCGTGCTGGATTTCTGCCGAGGACAACCGGTCCGCCCTCTGGGTGAGTATATGAAAATCCTGGGATTGAAATCCTTGGTAATGTAGAAGCTCCAGTGTCCGGCCTGGCGCGCGGCTCGCCGACCGCTGCATGCGATGCGACAGGGGCGGCCCGCGTGCGCGGGCCAACACGCCTGCTCCCTCACTGGGCGAGGCGGCGGCACCGTCGCGAGCACCAGGCCCAGGCGCGATGGGCTGGGCGGTCGGGTGCAGAAAAACAGCTTCGGGGTGGGTCGGGCTCCGCACGTGTTTTTCCAATGCCCCCGATTTGGGACGAAGAATTAAAAGTACAAAAAGTATCAGCCAGCGTTGACTCCAAGCAGCTTAGAGGACTCAAATCAAGGAGCCAGAGGAATCGAGCATGCTTGGAATCCGCAACTCAGCAAGCAAGCAAGCGTGCAAGCAAGCGCGCAAGCAAGCAAGCAAGCAAGCAAACAAGCAAGCAAGCATACAGAAGGGGGAGCAATTGGAAAAAGGGGAGCCATTGGAAATAAGGGGGCCATTGGAAGAAGCGGGGGAAAAAATACTAATTACTTATGGGCAAGCCTATTTGGACTATGTCCCAAGACTATGTTTCCTAATTTTGAATGTTCCTCCTGCAGAGGGACACGCAGGGGGGCCATATGCGAACCCTACCCCTACCCCCCACGATGTCTGAGGGGGGAGGGGTTCGCTTCGCTCGGGAGCTCCCGGGCGAAGTGAACCCCACCCTCCCCCTCAGAAATCGTGTGGGGTAGGGGTAGGGTTCGCATGTGGCCCCCTACCACGCCCGACTCAAGGGTGGGCTGGGGTGGTGTGGGGAGGAGGAGGAGGAGGAGGAGGAGGAGGAGGGGATGAGGAGGAGAATGGGGAGGGGGAGGAGGGGGGGGGAATGAGGAAGGAGGATGAGAGGAGGATGAGGAGGAGGAGGAAGGAGGAGGGGATGAGGCGGAGGAGGGAGCAGGAGGAGGGGGGGGAGGAGGGGTAGGAGAGGAGGAGTAGGGGAGGAAAGGAGGAAGAGGAGTGAGGGAGGAGAGGGACGAGGAGAAGAGGAGGGAGGGAGGTAGGAGAGAGGAGGGAGGGGAAGGATGAGGAGGAGGAGGAGGAGGAGGAGGGGAAGGAGGAGGGAGGGGAAGGAGGAGCAGGATCGAGGACACCCCCCCGCGCCGTCGCGCGCACGCACAGCCGGTCGTCTGAGGGGCGCAGGAGGGCCCTGCGCATGTCCCCGAAGTCGGAGCACCCCCACTGCGGGCTGGCCCCGAAGTCGTGGCAGAAGACGCGCCGCAGGCAGCCGACGGCAGAAGCAGAAACGACGGCATGAGCACAAACGTTTTGGCGCTCCGCGCGGATTTCCTGGGTCCGCGCCGGACCCCCCTCCTGGGTGCGAGCAACAGTTCTATCCACATCCAGTGAGTCTTGGAGTTTGGGGGCTCCCTGCCCCAGAAGCTGGAGGCGCACTGGACATGGATAAACATCTGGCCCCGAAAGGCTCGATTTTGATCCATGCCCAGTGCGACTCGGCCTTGCGGCACCCCTTCCCAAACAGCCCAAGACGCTCTGGATATGGATAGAGAAATATTACCCCCCCCCCTGGCGCGCAGAGCGCGCCAGGGGCGGCGCCAGAAGCGCCGCAACGGGGCGGCGCAGCGCGGATCCGAGAAGCCCGCGCGGAGCGCCAAAAGCGTAATGCCTGTGGCGTGCTTTCTGCTTCGGGACGGACAGCCGGAAGGTCACCGCGGCCGTCGCCGCGCCGCCGCCGCCGCCCGGGCGACCCTCCGGCACCGCGACCAGGTACAAGGAGCAGCCGCCCTCCTCCCGGGCGCAGAGAGCGTCGCCGGAGGAAGAAAGGGCGGCCGGCAAGCAGGAACGATCGACGGCCCGCGGGGGCTTCGTGGCTCTGCGCAGGGTCTCCCAGAGGCGCGCGGAGCGCGCCGGAGACGGCGCCGGAGGCGCCGCCAGGGGGGCCCCAGCGCCGATCCGAGAGATCCGCGCGGCCCGTCGAAAGTTCATGGCCGCGCAGGGTTTTCTTCCTCGGGTTGCCCTCGGGGAACCACCGGAGCTGCATGCTCAGCCTGCGCCCCGGGCCGCCGCGGGCGTTGGCAACGGAGAAGCACGCGCTCCTCATCGCGCCCTCCTCGATGAGGGCTGCGGCGACGGCGGTGGGCAGCACAGGGGGGGACTAATGCTGCACAACCCCCCCCCAGTCTCCGTCGCACGGCTGTTCGACGACTCTCGAGACAGCAGCGTGGGTAGAACGGCCATCCTTCCGTCCTCCTCCCCCCCCTCCTCACCCCCTCCCGCCCTCCCTGGCGAGTTAACCAGACTCGAACTTATCCCTATCCATAAGATCGGCAAGCAAAAAGCGATGACGATCTTAGGGATGTGCCCTCAGAAACAAGGGAAATCCGCAAGATCGGCAGCGTGGTAAGGTGATGCCAAACATAAGGATAGGGATATGCTTCAAACTGGCAACGAGTGTCTTCAAAATTCTGGCGACGCCCCGGGGTATCTGGAGGGGGGGAACGGGGGGTACGCCGACCGACAACCGTGCCATCTCGCTCTGGGCTGCTCTACTTGCGCCTGTGCACACCGGCGGCGCGCGCGCGTGCGAACGCAAGCCCGTGCGAGACGAATAGCCATGCGCAACG
>CAUYUJ010011337.1:337936-359557 GCA_963575745.1 Prorocentrum cordatum | reverse complement strand
GGAGGAGGAGGAGGAGGAGGAGGAGGGAAGGAGGAGGAGGAGGAGGAGGAGGTGGTGGTGGTGGCGCTCCACAAGAGCCCGAGGCGGATCGAACTAGGGAGTATGGGAGCTAATGCCCCCCTCATATCTGCAGCTCGGCACCTCACCCACGAGGGGCACTAGCGGCAGCCCCGTGCATGCACGGGGGTAGCCAGTGCACAGCCCGTGCCGAAGCGGCTCCTTCCTGCACCAGGGAGGCGAGACCAAAAACTTAAACCACTAACTCAGATTTAAACCCACGGTCCAGCAGCAAGCAGCAACGACGCGGAAGAAGGGCGAGCGAGCGGGCGCGCTACCAAGGCACCACCGCTCCTCCCCCGAGGGAGGGGAGCGCTGGTACCGAGGGAGCGCCCCCGAGGGGGGAGGAGAGCCCGAGGGCCGAAGGAGCGGGAAGGGCGAGAAAGCGAGAGAGACTACCAGACACGACGAGGAAGCAGGAGGGGACCGAAAACTCGCACAGACACTTAGCCTAGACAGGATTTCTAATTCAGAACGCACACTAACACAGAACCCGAATTCAAAGGCCCAGAGAAAAAGTTCGCTGCTCCAAAAAAAGTTAGGCGGGGCGGAGAGGAGAGGGACGGCGGCAGCAGCACACGGTGCCTTCATCAGCAGGCTCAGGTCACGAGGCTCTCGATGGAGGTACCCTCCCCGACGAAACCGATCCACGCGCGGTCATCATTCGAGGAGGGCGGCGCACCTATGATCCACTCAAGGTCCCTGAACCACATGTGGCAATCATCGTCGACGGGCGTCTCACCTATGATCCACTCGCGGTCTCTGAACCACTCGTGGCAATCATCTATGACGGGCACCGCACCTATAATCCACTCAAGGTCCTTGGACCACTCGTGGTCCCTGTCGATCACCAGCTAGCGACCAACCTCCAGAACCTTCTGGCCCTCCAGCTCTAGATGTCCAGGCGGCCTCGGCCCAGAGAATGCCGCACGCTTCTCCACCGACTCGATGGCGCTCACGAGGATCTTCTCGAACTTCTCATCCTTCATTCCGATGATGAGACGCTTCTTCTTGCTGTCGTACATCTTCTCGGTGCGAAAGAGGCCCACGATGTGCTGTGCCTCCTTCGACCCTGGCTTGAACTTGTCCAAGTACTCCTTCAGCGGAGCCTTGAACCCTTCCTCGCAAGACTCCAGCATGGTGATGATCGCAGCCGTCAGCAAGAATGAGTCTGGCGCCCCCAACCCATGTCCAGCCTTCCCCTTGACCCTCGGCAAGTACTCCTCTGCATGGGCCTTGGCCATGGCCCTCATGATGGGGCCCTCCACTAGCATCTCGATCTCTACCGTGCACGCTGCGGCCAGCAGCCTGGCCTTTTGATTAGCAATCACACCCAGCTTGAGCGCTAAATCGATCTTTTGCTTGTCCTCCGTGCATTCAATCTGGCGGTACTTCACAGAGCGACCTTGTGGCTCAGCTGCAGCGTCACCAGGCCCTGCATGCGCGAACTGTTCCTTCCACATCGGCCGAACAGCACTGCACCTCGGGCGATGGGCACTCACAGCCTGGTGAGCACAAGACCGCGACCGAAACACTCGAGCCAGACATCAACGAATTCACACGCACACCGCACCTCTGAGGCACGGTCAACAGGGTAGATGTGTTAGCATATGCGCTCTCGCCACTTCGTACGTGGCGAACTCCTCACTACACAGTTCACACCAGTAAGGGGGTTCGGCAACATGTTGATGCACCGTGACGGACCCTCTCGACCTCGGACATGTTCCTTTCTTAATGGCTTGATCCAAGTGTTCCGACGCATATCGTTTTGTCGTATAAAAGTTGCTGCACAAGATGCATTTGTTTGATATAATAAGTATTTTTGCCAGGAGGAGGAGGAGGAGGAGGAGGAGGAGGAGGAGGGGAGGAGGAGGGGGAAGGGGAGGGGGAGGAGGAGGAGGAGGAGGAGGAGGTGGTAGGTGGAGGTGGCGGAGGAGGGGAGGGAGGAGGAGGGGGAGATGAAAGAGGAGGAGGAAGAGGGGAGGAGGTGGAGGGAAGGAGGAGGAGGAGGAGTGGGGGAGGAGGGAGGAGGAGGAGGAGGAGGAGGAGAGGAGATGGTGGGGAGGTGGAGGAGGTGGTAGGGAGGAGGAGGAGGGGAGGAGGAGGAGGAGGACGGGTCACCTAAGCCCTTCGGAGAGCCTCCAACCTCGGGAGCGCGCTGGCCCGAAGCCGGCCGCCGCCTCGCCGGCCCGGGACTGGGGGGGGCAGGAGAGTGCCGCTGCTGAGGGGAACGTTCGAGCCTCGAGGTTTTCGGGCGTCTTCGTGGGCTCTCCGCGACGTTCCCGCCTTGGGGCGCCTTCCCCACTGGCGGCGCCTCGCCGAGGGCAGTGCGGGGGCTGCGGGATCGTCCCGAAGGGCCGCCAGAGGTCCGAAGTTCTGGCCCGAAACCAGCAGGGGGCCCTGGCTCAGCGTGGTGGGGGGAACATCGATCTGGAATCGGCGATGCGTCGCCGACAGATCAGCAATAGGCCCCCGATTGCAAAGCCGAACGCTCCTGGGCAGGTGGGAGCTGTCGGGCCCCTAACGGCCCTGAATGGGCGCTTGGGGGTCGATGCATCCCATCCCCACCCTTGACCCTATCCCCCCGAACGTTGCACCTGAGATGCTCGCGCCCTTCCCCCCCGTGGCGCGAGGGGGAGCTCGGCCGAGGGGCGAGGGTCGAGGAGGGTGTGCGAGCGTGGGCATGCCCTGTCCCCCCCAGGAATGACTCGCAGCTCGGGGGCAGCTCGATAGAGCAGAAGAAGGAAAAACCTGCGTGAGCATGACCCTCCTCCGCGCGGAGTTCTGGATCGGCGCTGGAGGCTGGCGAGGGGGAAGGAGGAGATGGGAGGAGAGAGGAGAAAGGAGGAGGAGGAGGAGGAGGAGGAGGAGGAGGCGGAAGATGAGGAGGAGGAGGAGGAGGAGGAGGAGCTTGGAGGTCCGCGCGGAGTCCTTGGATCGGCGGACCCCCCGATGCCCCCGGGGAGCGCGGAGCTCGCCGGGGGAGCGGCGCCAGGCGCGCCGATCCGGGAGCGTGGCCTGGCGCCGACCCAGGACGTGCGCGCAGGCCTCCAAAGGGTATGCGCATGCTGGCTGTTCCTCCTTCGGTGAACCGGGGAGGCGTAAGCAAAGAGCCGAACTCTAGATATATATATATATAGAGATATATATATATATATATACATGGATATATATATATGTATATATACACACCGACGCTTGTTTTGGCCCCGCACGGGAAAGTCGCACGGGAGAGCAGATCCTGGTGCAGACGGGATCGTGGCGCACACACGTTGCGTCGCTCCCCCGGAAAACGGGGAAGAAAGCATACAGCACACCGCCCCGACGTCGTCCTTGACCCTCAAGAACTCAAAGAGTCCTGGGGTTGAAAGACAGCCCGCCACGCGTGATGTGTGTGCTCCAGTCTCCGAGTACACTGGCTCGCGTCGGGGCGGCTCTGGGTGGCCGCACGGAACCTTCCCTTCAAGAATAGTGGAGGGGGCCCGTCTTGTTGGCGTGAGGCTCTCGCTGGGGAGAGATCCTCACGAGAACCAGGCTGCCGGGAGTTGCGTCGGAGCCGTCGACAAGCGATGGCAGGCAGGAGTTCTGGCACACTCCAGTCGTGCGTGTCTAGAGGAAGGGAGAAGTGCATGAACAAAACCTTCTGGAGCTCAGCAAAGATTTCTTGGATCTACACTGATCCCACCACCTTGCCGCGCGAAGCGCCAGGGGCGGAGCTGGAGGCGCCGTCAGGGGGGTGGTCCAGCGCAGATCCGATAAATGCGCGCGGAGCTCCGACTAACGATGGCATGCAATTGTTTCGTCTTCGATCCCCAGAGAGAGGGGGACAGAGGAAACAACAAAACATACATAATAATACTTATGCAAAAACAAAAAAGTTAGGGGGGAAAAAAAACAACAACAAAAAACGATACCGCTACTCTTCAGATCTCTGCCAGGGCGCGGTCCGAACAGGACCTCGAGGCAAAAATCCAGCCCGCTGCGACGAGACCCCCCCAAAAAAGGAACCGAAAGGGACCAAGCGAGGAGAGGGCAGAGGGAATCCGTACCCTTTCCCAAGCCTTACGTTTCCCCGACATGGACCGGGGAGACGTAAGACTCGGGTTCCGACTCGATGCTCCTAGCCCTACGTCCCCCCGACACGGAGGCGACGGCGCCCACGTCCAGGATCTCGGGCAGGTCCCGCCGCGCCGCCACCCGCCAGGGCACGTGTGCGGCCCGCAGGCGCCCCCTGCCCGCCGCGGGCCCGCCGCCGCGGGTCGTCAGGGCGGCGCAGAAGGGCCGCGAGGTGATGGCCTCGGACGCTCGGGCGCGCTCGGGGCGCGCTCGGGGCGCGCTCGGGGCGCTCGCCGCTGCGAGGCGCGGGGATCACGTCAGGTCGGGCGTGTCCCCCTGCAGGCGGGCTCTGGACGAAAACTGCAAAAAGACCCCACGACTGCTTCACGATGCGCAAACAGAGTCGAAAACGCGTCCCCAGGCTATATGTTGTACGATTTCTGAATCTTCCACCTGTGGAGGGACGCCCCCGACTTACGGATCGCAGGGTTCCAGGCTCGCAGGCTCGAGGCTCGGGCGCTCGAGGCGAAGCGAGGGGCCCGAGGCGAAGCAAGGGGCTCGAGGTCTGCGGGCGTTGTCGCAGGCTCTCCGCGGCGCTGCAGCGTCGGGGTGCCTTCCGCCACCCATCGCCCCGAGCGGCCGCCAGAGGTCCGAAGTATGACCCGAAACCACCAAGGGATCAGCTCGGGGGGGGGGGGGGGGGGGAACATCGACCTGGAATCGGCGAGGCATCGCCGGCAGACCAGCGATAGGCCACCGGCAGCGAACCCGCACGCTCCTGGGGCGGGCCATCTGGCCCCCCATCGGCGATGAGTGGGCGACGGAGGGCAGATGCATCCCCCTCCTCCTCCTCCGCCTCCTCCTCCCCGTCCTCCTCCTCCTCGTCCTCCTCCTCCTCCTCCTCCTCCCAAGCTTACTCCCACCCCACGTTGCTTCTGGGGGGGGGGGGCTTCGAGGCAGCCCCGAGCAGCTCGACCCGCACAATAAAAAAGCACGGCGCCCCTGCGGCGCAGGAGGCTGCGAGAAGCTTCTTGCTCAGCTCACGACGGGGGGGGTCACGACGGGGAGGGGGCCGAGCGGGTGGCCACGACAGGGGGGCCGTGGTGGGGGGCCACGCTGGGCCACCGAGTTCGGTGGCCACGGCCCCCTCACCGGGCGATAGAAGCACTATGTCTGTGTATGTGGTCTGCAGATGGCATGTATGTATGGATAGATGGAGAGGTGCATGCATACATGCCTGCATACATGCATGCATGCATGCATGCATGCATGCATGTATAAAAGTATGCACATGCGTGCATGTATACATATATGCATGCATGCAAACGTACGTACATGCAGACATGTATACATGAATGCATGCATGCGTACGTACGTAAGCGGACACACACACACACACCTACATGCATACATACATACATGCATGCATGCATGCATGCCTGTCTGCATGCATGCATACATACATACGTACATACATACAGACAAAAATACATACATACACACCTACATACATACATACATACATACATACATACATACATACATACATGCATACATACACACATGCATTCATACATGCGTGCATGCATGCATGCATATATACATACATGCATACATGCATACATGCATATATGCATACATACATACATGAATAAATACATGCATACGGACATACATACGTACACACATACATGCAGACATGCATGCACGTATGCATGCATGCATGCATACAGGCATGCACGCGTACATGCATGCATGCATGCATGCATGCATGCACGCATGAATGCATACATACATCAGACAGGCACACGCTCATACATTACATTACATTACATTACAATACATTACATTACAATACATTACATTGCCTTACCTTGCATTACGTACACATGCATGCATGCATACATGATTGCATGCATACATACATACATGCACATCTATACATACATATGGACCAATGAAAACATACATGTACACACCTCTACAGATACACCCCTGCATACATACATACATGCATGCAAGCATGCATACCTGGTATGCATACGTACCTGCAGTTCGGCCTATCTACATACATACATACATGCACGCACACATACATTTATACCTACATACAGACATGCATACACATATGTATACATGTATACATAAATGTAGACATACGTACATGTATACATACATACCTACATACATACATACATACATACACGCATACATGCATGCATGCATGCATGCATGCGTGCATGCGTGCATGCATGCATGCATGCATGCATACATGCATACATGCATGCATGCATACATACATACATACATACATACATACAACATACATACATACACACATACATGCATACATACCTGTCCGCCTGCTTGCCTGTTCTGCCTGCCTGCCTGCATGCATGCACATGCATGCATGCGTGCACAGGCATGCTGCATGCATGCATGCATGCATGCATGCATACATGCATACATGCATACATACATACATACATACATACACACATACATGCATACATACCTGTCCGCCTGCTTGCCTGTCTGCCTGCCTGCCTGCCTGCATGCATGCATGCGCACATGCATACGTGCATGCGTGCATGCATGCACGTGCATGCGTGCATGCATGCATACATGCATGTGTATACACAGATACAGCCCTGACAGGCAGGCTGGCCAGAGAACACACCAGAAGACACAGACAACCAAACAACGACAAAAAAACACGCCAGGCCGACCCCGTCGCCCCGGGGACAGGCTGTGCCGGGGGCGCGCTCCTCGGAGCGCCGACGAGCCGGCCCCGGGTCTGCGGCGGAGGCCGGCGGGAGAGGACCGCGGAGGCCGGCGGAGGCAGAGCGGAGGGGCGGCTCCGCGGGGGGAGGCCGGCGGCAAGCCGCGCGGGGGGGGGGCGGGGAGCAGAGGAAGACCCCCCTCGGGGAGGTCACCAGCGCTGAGGACGGCAGCGATGTCGTGATACGATTGTTGCGGACGCCACGACGGTGGACACTCTGACAATGCTACCATTGAATGTGTAAATGTGCTTAAAATGCGTAAGACATGTTTTGACATCTGGAAATGATTTGGCAGCACGCCTCCTCTCCATTGATCGACTTCCACAGTACGGTTGGCTCAGGGTGCATCCCAGGAAGGCTGGGAAGGCATGGCGGGCCTCGCCTCTGGAAGCCGCGCGGAGTGGAGCCAGACACTGATCGTGACCTCCTGCTCATAGGAATCTTGGATCCAGGGCTTCCAGGATGGACCGCGCAACAACTCGGGCCGCCCAGATCGGGCACAAGAGCCAGTGGGCACGACGCCCCAAGGCGGACCTGGTCCAAGACCCGCGGCGCTCTTCGCCTTGAACGGACAGCGCCGAGAGCTGCTCAACATGGGCAAGGCCTGCTGCCAGTCTTCGCCCCCGCTCTCCGGGGGAACCAACAGAGATGCCGAGACCGCTACAGTGGGAGCTCGACGACAAGAAACCTGCCACAAGAAACCCAACCCCGAGACCCCAGGACGTCCATTGATGTTTGGTGCGGGAGAATCACGCTGTCCAGAGCATAACCATCGAAGCCCAAGAAACCCAGGGCACCCTGGAGGCAAGCAGGGTGTTTCTTGGCATGGGTCTCCACTGTACTCGGACCTCTCCCAAAGTGACTTCCAACCAGAACTTCGGGGCGACTCCGGCCGCGGCGACGAGCGCTCTCCAGGGCGGGCAGCGGCAGCGGCACCCCGAACCTCATCACAAGAGAAGGCTTCTGATCTTGGGGGGGGAGGTCTGGTTCGAGCTGACTTTGCGAAAGGGGGCGGGCCTGCTTCTTATGTCCGAGAGTGCCCAGCGGAGGCAATGGGGTCTAATTGGATCTGCCTGGGAGGTCCTGGGTGGGGGGGGTCCCGAGCGTTTGTCACCGAATACTTCGCCCGGACAGGGCAGGCTCTGTCTGCACGCGGCACACAACGCCAACGCCAGGGGAGGGAGGGCTGAATTTGATCTGCGCCGTGTCCGCCTTCGGTCAGAAAGGGGGGGGGTCTCCTCGACTCTTTCCGCTGTGATTTCGATCGTACCGAGCAGCTGCTGGGGCGGAAGGGTCCCACCGAGGGCCCAGTGTTCGCACCGCCCGCGGGCCAGCGCAGCCACGTCTGGCGCTTCCAGCGCATCGGCTCAGCCGCCGCGAAGCGGATGCCCGGGCTCGCCGCCGCCCAGCAGGGCTGGGAGTCAGTACCCGAGGTTCGTCGCCTCTGAAATGGCCGTACCCATTCACGGGACGCAGAGGTGATGGCCAGCCTCCTCCTCCTCCTCCTCCTCCTCCTCCTCCTCCTCCTCCTCCTCCTAGTCCTCCTCCATTCCTCCTCCTCTTCCTCCGCTCCTGTCCTCCTCCTCCTCCCTCCTTCTGCCTCTAATCCTTCTCCTCCCTCCTCCTCCTCCTCCTCCTTCCTCCTCCTCCTCCTCCTCCTCATCATCATCATCATCATCACATCATCATCATCAGCATCAGCATCAGCATCAGCATCATCATCATCATCATCATCATCATCAGCAGCAGCAACAACAACATCATCATCATCATCATCATCATCATCATTCATCATCATCATCATCAGCATCATCATCCTCATCATCATGATCACCATCCTCATCATCAGCAGCAGCATCAGCATCAGCATCAGCATCATCATCATCATCATCATCATCATCATCAGCAGCAGCAGCAGCATCATCATCATCGTCATCATCAGCATCATCCTCATCAGCAGCATCATCATCATCAGCAGCAGCATCAGCATCATCAGCAGCAGCATCATGAGCATCATGAGCATCCTCATCAGCATCATGAGCATCATGAGCATCATCATCAGCATCATCCGCAGCATCATCAGCATCAGCATCAGCATCAGCTCAGCATCAGCATATCATCATCATCATCATCATCATCATCATCATCATCATCATCATCATCATCATCATCATCATCATCATCATCATCATCATCATCATCATCATCATCCCCCTCCCCCCCTCCTCCTCCTCCTCCTCCTCCTCCTTCTCCTCCTCCTCCCCCATCCACCTTCTCCTCGTCCTCCTTCTCTTCCCATTCTCCTCCTAAGACAGCCCCCTGGCGCCGTGGTCGTGAAACTCGGCGGGGACAGGGGGATGCGTCTGCGAGCGGGCCCGACCATCCACTTCGCGCCGGTGTGCTCAGACAGCAGGGAGCGAGGATTCTACTGCTGGCCAGAGGACGGGGAGGGTCACCAGGCACCCGTACACCTCCACCATGCCTGCCGCGGGCCAGTGGCGAGGAAGAAGAAGGGAGAAGACGACGACCAGAGTAAGTCCAGAGGAAGGAGAAGGGAGAAGACGACGACCAGAGTAAGTCCGTGACGCATCAGCGATGCTGCAACACACGCTCCCATCCCAGAATCCCCCTCCCTGTAGGTCCCCGCAGTCTTCCCCCTCGCAGCGGGAAGCGCCGCGTCGAGGGACGAGCGCTACGTGAGCCTGCGAGATCCAGGCGAGGGTCCCATCTTGAGGGCGGGCGGTCTCCATCCGTCTGGGCATCCGCCACCTTGCCTCCTGGCACGGTGCGGCGGGGTAGAGTTATGTCGGGCGTGTCCCCCTACAGGGGGATTCTCGACGAAAAATAAAAAAATACCCCAAAGCATACCCCGAGAACGACAAAACATATTCAAAAAATAAAATAGTTCCCAGACTATTGTTTCACTATGTTTTGATCATTTTTTTGTATTTTTTATTTTTCGTGGACAATCCACCTGCAGGGGGACAGGCCCGACTGAAGGGTAGAGTGCCGAGCGCTTCCTGGCAGGGTCTCTGTGGTCTTCCGAGGATCCTCGGAGCGTGTGTGCGCGCCAGCCCGTGCGTGCCCACCGAGGCACTCCAACACGACGCGGGGCGGCGCGGCGAGGGTGGACACGGGCCGCACGCGACTGGCGGAGCCGAGCTGGGAAGACTTACCAACCTCGAACATATCCCTATCCCTAAGATTGGCACGCCAAAAGGCGATGGCAATCTTAGGGATGCGCCCTCAAAAAGTAAGGGAACCCCAAAGATTGGCATCGTGATGAGGAGATGCCCAGCATAGGGATGGGGATATGTTCCAGGCTGGTATTAGAATAATAATAATTATTATTATTATATTAAGAAATAATAGTAATAATAATAACAATGATAATAACAGTGATAATAAGAATAAGAAGAAGAATCTAGTTTTATGTTATGTTTATTTTATTGGTGGCCCTGGGCAAGAGTGACCCTTGGTGCGCGAGTGTTTGGGGGGCCGCGGGGGGACCGAACCTGGGCGCGCACGCAGCTGCTACTGCTTCGTTTTCAGCCATCTGGGGGCCCACCTGTGCCCGCACCACAGGTCACTCCGGCGAAAGGTCACTCTCACGTCTAGTCGATTGCGTGCACCACCCCCACTCCTGTGGGTCCCCGGGCGGCCATGGCGTCTTCATGGTGGCCAGACTGGTGCGGCGGCGGGGCCTGCCGCAGGCAACTGGATATGAAAAGCCAAAACACCGGATGATAAAAATGTCTCCCTGCGGCGTCCAGCGCAACCCCCCCTGTGAGAAGGAGCAACCCTCTATCCAATCACCGGTGTAAAGTAGCATGCCAGAACTCGTGGTAGCCTCAAGCAAACGACCCAATGCGAAAAGAAACGGCAACGATTCTACGAACTGTTCCAAATTCTTGGCCATGAAACTTTAGAGCATCAGAGACAAAAGCACCACCCTGAAACAGGAACGGCCCTCCATCCGACCAAGTGTTCTCGATATTTGAAACGGATGTGCACGGCATTAAAGCGTTAGCGACGTTTAGAAAGCGACATGCGCCATCCACCCATACAAGTGATGGTTGACGCAGCACGAAGGCGAGAACCACACGCTGAAAGCCGTACGCCATCCACCCGTGTAGTGGATGGCAAAGCCAAGCTTAAAGACAACAATCGGCGAAGAACTTCACGCGAAACTCCACGCCCTGCTGCGAGGCGCAAGTTTACCTATGTCCACCGCCTGAAGTACTGACATCCTGGGACACCAGCGGGAGGTGGACTTGCATATATTTGGGCACTAGGGGGACAGAATATATCCACAAAGGACGTACGCGCCCAACAATCTACACGAACACGGCCCCCCAATCCGCAAGACCGGCCTCGTGATGCGAACGTTCGCACAATGCGTACTCTCAAAAACAACGTGGATTTATATATTTGTACGTCCTTGTTCTGCTGGATTGTTAGGCTCCTGTCAGGAAGGCACTTGAGGGCAAAGCCGCAAGCAGTCTTCAAAAGACCTCGACCTGCTCCAAAATACTCTAGCATCGGTCCCCCACTCGCTGCATCTTTACGAGCACACACCCCACGTCCAGCTAAATGACCTCGACGCGGGAGGGCACAAGCCCTCATGTGTAGAAGTGAACGTTTTCGGCCAGCGGTGCTGCAAGCTGCGTGCTGAAGTGGCGTTGCCTCCGGACTGCTTCACTTCGTGCTGCTTTGTGTCAGCATGGGCCCTCGTTTTGTGCCAGCTCGGACCCCGCCCCCCGCTGTCTGCGGATCCGCCACCACCGCCGCCACCGCGCCCGGGGGCCCCAGCGGCCGCTGCCCGCCGGGCGCCGCGCCGCCAAGCGCCGCGCCGCCAGGCGCCGCGCCGCCAAAGCGGGCCCCGCGCGCGGGGGCCGGCGCCATCGCGGCGGGGGCCACGCGCCCACCTGGAGGTGCACGGAGGGCAACTGCGCGCGCGGAGGGCGGGGGGATGGACGAGGGCAAGCTTCATAAATTTTGTCATCCGCCTCCTCCCTCCTGCTCCTTCTCTCCCTCCTCTCTCCTTTTCCTCCTCCTCCTTTTCCTCCTCCCTTCCTTCCCCTCCTCCTCTCCCTCCTCCTCTCCTTCTTCCTCCTCCTCCTCCTTCATCCTCCCTCTCCTCATCAAACAACACCACCACCACAAATCACCACACCACCACCATCATCACCATCATCATCATCCGCATATAGCATCATCACCATCACCATACACCATCACCTCACCATCATCTCATCATCATCATCATCATCATCATCATCACATCATCATCATTAATCATCTCATCAGCAGCATGATCATCATCAGCATGATTCATCATCAGCATGATCATGCATCATCACAGCATCATCATCATCTCATCATCCATCATATCATCATCATCCTCATCATTCATCAGCATCATCATCATCATCATCATCATCATCATCATCATCATCATCATCATGATCATCATCATCAGCATCATCATCAGCATCATCATCGTTCAGCATCAGCATCATCATCAGCGCAGCAGCATCAGCAGCATCATCATCATCATCAGCACCATCAGCAGCAGCAGCATCATTAGCATCATGAGCATCATCATCAGCATCATGAGCATCATGAGCATCATCATCAGCATCATCCGCAGCATCATGAGCATCAGCATCATCATAATCATCATCATCACCATCATCTACATCATCACCATTATCATTATCATCATCATCATAATCATCAGCATCAGCATCACCATTACCATCACCATCACCATCACCATCACCATCATCATCATCATCATCATCACCATCATCATCATCATCATCATCATCTCATCATCATCATCATCATCATCATCATCATCATCATCATCATCATCATCATCATGATCATCATCATCATCATGATCATCATCATCATCATCATCATCATCATCATCATCATCATCATCATCATCCGCCCCCCCTTGCAAGGGCCCCGTCAACGACTGACTCGAGGATAGCCAGAGCACCCCCCACTGGTGGAGCAGGTGTGGCAGTCGGCGCCGCCTGTATCGGTAGGGTATAAGTTGAACCTGGGACCACGCCGCTGGACTGGCGGAGGCGGGTGGGGTCGCGCGTTCCCGTGGGAAGGCGATCGGGGGTTGGCGACCTGGGCTCACCCCTTGCTGGGGTCCCCCCCCCCAACTCGGGGTCCTCAGGCCCCGTCCTCGGCTCGCCGCCCACTCGGGTGAGGCCGGTGGTTCGCCTACGCGGCAAAGCCCGAGCAGCCGTGCGGCGCATGGCGCCGTGCGGCGGCGCTCGACGCGGGCGCGTTGCGCCGTGCCGCCGTGCGGTGCCGTGTCGCTGTGCGGGAGCGCGTGGGAGCGTTGCGCCACGCGGCTGGGGCCTTAGGGCTGCGTGGGCGTTCGACGGCCCCGCCCGTCCCCGAGGCGGTCTAACTGTTGGTTGCTGGAGCGGCAGGCCCTGAATGCCACTTCGTCCTGGTTTTTTGAAGTGAATGGCTTCGTGGCGAAAAAATCCTCCTCCTCCTTCCCCGCCTCCTCTTCCTCCTCCGCCTCCTCCTCCTCTTCTGCCTCCTCCTCCTCCGCCTCCGCCTCCTTCTCCTCCTCCTCCGCCTCCTCCTCCTCTTTTCCCTCCTCCTACTCCTCTTTTTTCCTCCTCCTTCTCCTATTGTTCCTCCTCGTCCTCGTCCTCCTTCTTCTGCTCCTCCTCCTGGAAATACAATTGGTTTCATTAGTAGTGTCGTTCGTCTTGGTATTATCAGTATTCGCACTACGGTCAGTAGTCGTATTAGTTTGGAAGTAAGTTTGCCATCAGCATTAATATTAGTAGTATTGTAAGTATTGTTCATAAAAGTCGAGTAGTTTTAGTAGTAGTAGTAGTAGTAGTAGTCGTCGTCGTCGTCGTCGTCGTCGTCGTCGTCGTCGTCGACGTCGTCGTCGTCGTCGTCGTCGTCGTCGCCACCGTCGCCATCGTCGTCGCCGTCGTAGTAGTACTCGTAGTCGTAGTAGTAGTAGTAGTAGTAGTAGTAGTAGTAGTAGTAGTAGTAGTAGTAGTAGTAGTAGTAGTAGTAGACCTAATAGTAGTGCTACTAATAGTAGTTGGTGTTTAGTATTGTCGTAGTGGTAGGTGTTGTAGTAGTAGTAGTAGTAGTAGTAGTAGCAGTATCAGGGGTCGTTGTAGTAGTAGTAGTAGTAGTAGTAGTCGTAGTAGTAGTAGTAGTAGCAGCAGTAGTAGTAGTAGTAAAAGTAGTAGTAGTAGTAGTAGTAGTAGTAGTAGTAGTAGTAGTAGTAGTGGTAGTAGTAGTAGTAGTAGTAGTAGTAGTAGTAGTCGTAGTAGTAGTTGTAGTAGTAGTAGTAGTAGTAGTAGTGCTTTGTGGCAGTAGCATTACGAATACTAAAAGTAGAAGTAGAAGTAGAAATAGTAGTAGTAGTAGTAGTAGTACTAGTAGTAGTAGTAGCAGCAATAGCGTTAACAGTGTTCGTTCGATTGTATATATAGTATGCACAGTAGCAGTGTTATTCCTATAAGTAGCAGTATGTGTAGTATGGTTAGTGTTGTTCTTATGGTTAGTATTGTTATTAGCGTTAGCACTGGTATTCTCATCGTATGGCTTCTACTACCCTTTAATATGCTTCGCAGTAGTACTCTTACTCATCTGAGTATGCTTAATATTCCCACTTCTATGACTCTTGAGTGATCGCAACTCGTCTTGTTAAGTTCATTATGAGCCATACTCTCAGCATAGTGTTTATTAGTATGATGCTTGTCAGTGAGATTATCGCGAGAATTAGTAATCGTCGTGGTATAAGTGTTATTATTTGTTTTGCAACCTGAATATTATACTTAGTGATCCTTCTTACTGGTACCCTTGGTATTGAATTGATTACTATTGTTATAAGCACTCCTAAACCACGATCGTCACTATATGTATTGCTTTCCGTACTGACATTAGCATTAATATCATTTGTATTCCTCCTCCTCCTCTTCCTCCTCCTTCTCCTCATCCTCCTCCGTCTCCTCCTCCCTCTCCTCCTCCTCCTCCTCCACCTCGCCCTCCTTTTCGTTTACCACGCGCGAGGGGGTGGCGGCAGCCGCAAGGCCAGGCACACGCCAATATGCACGACGAATCCGCGGATCTGGCGCGTGGACGCCATATTGCACGGATCGGGGAAGGTGCCTCCCGAAAGGTGAGGCCAAGGCCGCCTGACTTGGCGACGGGGCACGCCGGTTCTCCGCGGAACGGGGACCCGTCGCTAATCCGCGCGCCTACTGCTACACTGGCGCCCCGTCGAACGAAAGGGTGGCGCGAGGCGGGGCGGCGTCTTAGGAAGGCGACAGGGAGCTTCTCAAAGGCAAAGACCTCTTCAGAGACCCCCCCGCCTTCTCGGAAGCCTCCGGGCTGGCCCGCGCAAGAAGGGCCTTCCTGGTCTCCTGAGAGAAGCTCCCACCCGTCTTCGTGGACGGCCGCCCCCGCGCGCCACCTCCTCGAGCGCGCCGCCAGAAAGGAAGCGGGAGGAGGATCAGCAACAGCCAGGCGTGCGCCACGGGGGCGCGATGAGGACGGGGAGGACATTAAAAGAAACAAATAGGACGACGACAACGGCGACGACGACGATGAGGACGACAACGACCACGCACTGCGGATGCCAAATGGCCATGGGGGGGGGGACGAGGGGGTTGCTGCGAAAGCCCGCTGGCGTCGTCGACGACGACGACGACGACGAAGACAACGACGACGACGACGATGACGACAACAACGACGACGACGACGCCCAGGCACTGCGGATGCCGCAGAAGGGGGGCGCTGCCCGATTGCAGACGACGACGACGACGACGACGACGACGAGTACGACGAGTACGACGACCACCACGACAACGACGACGCGACGACGGCGGTGACGACGGCAGCGTCGACGACGCACTTCGGATGCCCCATTGGGGGGGGCTGCGTAGGCCGCTGTCGTCGTCGACGACAACGACGACGACGACGACGACGCACTGCGGATGCCCCATGGAGGGCCGCGAAGGCCCGCTGTAGTCGACGACGGCGACGCCGACGACGACGACGACGACGACGACGACGACGACGACGACGACGACGGACGACGACGACGACGACCACCGCGACGACGACGACGACGACGACGACGACGACGACCACGACCACGACCACGACCACGACCACGACCACGACCACGACCATTACCACAACCACGACGACGACGACGACGACGACGACGACAACGACCACAACCACGACCACGACGACGAAGACTGTGGCACGTCAGTAATCAGCCTGAGAAGAAGGGAAAACTGTGCCTCGGATTAATACAACCCTATTGCCACTTCTATACGAAAGGCAATCGTTTTGAGGCTGCCGTGCAGGGGGGTGACTACCACCTGGCACTCCTGATTGGAAAAATGTGTCGCGTCCCATGGTCTACTCATCAGCCTCTTTGGGTGAGTCTTCACTACATGATTAATCTCAAGCTGACATTGCATTCTCGTCGCCGTTTTCCCTGGAGTCAACAACTTCGCCAGAAGCTGCTTCGCCACGGGGTCCAATCACCTGGTTCGCTTCGCCAAGATTCGCGTCTCTGGTTCGCTTCGACTGGGCTCGATTCGCCGATGTTCGCTTCGCCGGGGTTTGATTGACGTGGCTTGAGAGGGCGGGCGGACGAGCGGACCCAAAAGGGCGGACGGGAGGGCGGACCCTAAAAGGTAGGCGGGACATTAAAGCGGACATGGCATCACGCATGCAAGCGGGTGGACCTGGACGGGCAGGCGGGTGAACGGACCCTGACAGTTGGGCAAGCAGTCGGGCGGACCCGAACGAGCGAGCGGGACATGACAGCGGGCGGGCCACCAGCGATCGGGTACTGACGGACAGGCGGGCAGGCGGACCCTGACAGGCGAGGCGAACCGGGCGAAATGCGAACCCGGCTGAAGCGAACTGGGTTAAGCACGGGCGAAATGAATCAGGGTGAAGCGAACCGGTCTGAGCGAAACGGGCAAGCCAAAACGAGGTGAAGCGGATCCAGACAAAGCGAACACGGGCGAAGCGAACCCCATGCGAAGCGAAACGCTGGCGAAGTAAACCTGCACCGTCCATCCACATCACCCCGCTACGAAGCCCCCTCTCACCCTCACTCCTCATCCTCTTTCCTCCCTGCCCTCCCTCTACCACCCTTCGTGTTCCTGGCTTCATCAATCCAGCTGTGCAGTGTTCTTCCTCCTCCTCCGCCACCACTACTTATCCTGCTCATCATCCTGTCATTCCTACTTTTCCTCCTCCTCCTCCTCCTCCTCCTCCTCTTCTTCTTCTTCTTCTTCTTCTTCTTCCTCCTCCTCCTCCTCCTCCTCCTCCTCCTCTTCTCCTCCTCCTCTCCTCCTCCTCCTCATCATCATCATCAGCATCATCAGCATCAGCATCAGCATCATCCATATCATCATCATCCATCATCATCATAGCATCATCATCATCATTCATCATCATCAGCAGCATTCAGCAGCATCATCATCATCATCATCATCATCATCATCATCATCATCATATCATATCATCATCATCATCATCATCATCATCATCATCATCAGCATCATCATCATCATCATCATCATCATCATCATCATCATCATCATCATCATCATCATCGTCATCATCATCATCATCATCATCATCATCATCATCATCATCATCATCATCATCATCATCATCATCATCTTAATCATCATTATCAGCATCATCATCACCATCATCATAATCACCATCATCATCAGCCTCATAATCATCATCATCATCATCATCATCATCATCATCATCATCATCATCATCATCATCATCATCACCACCCTCATCATCTTCATCATCATCATCGTCATCGTCGTCGTAGTCTTCGTCGTCGTCAGCATCAGCATCAGCATCAGCATCAGCATCAGCATCATAAGCATCATCATCATCATCATCATCATCATCATCATCATCATCATCATCATCATCATCATCATCATCATCATCATCATCATCATCATCGTTATCATCATCCCCAGCAGCATCGCCATTATCATCGAGCACATCAAAAACAACAACATCCGCATTATCATCACATCCTCGCCCGGATCGTAACCATCATCAGCAGCAGCTATGAAATACGAATAATCATCATCATCATCATCATCATCATCATCATCATCCTCATCCTCATCCTCATCCTCCTCCTCCTCCTCATCATCATCATCATCATCATCATGATCATCATCGTCATCATCATCATCATCATCATCATCATCATCATCATCATCATCATCATTAGCATCGTCATCATCATCAGCATCAGCGTCACCATCATCATCAGAATCAGCATCAACACAATGCGCACCACCAGAATCATCATCATCATCATGATAACCCTCAGCATCATCACCATCATGAGCATCGCCATCACCATCATCATCATCATCAGCAGCATCATGATCATCACAATTATCATCATCAGCATCGTCTTCCCCATCGCCGTCGTTGTCATCATCAGCATCATCATCACCACCACCATCATCAGAAGCATTAGCACTGCCGCCACCACCACCGTCATTCGCGTCATCGCCATAACCGTCATCATCATCATCACCAGCAGCATCGCCCTGACCCTGCTCCTTCTCCTTCTCATCATCATATCCAGCATCAACATCATATCCTCATCCTCATCCTCATATCCTCATCCTCACCCTCATCATAGCCTCATCCTCATCATATCTTCATCATCATATAGCTCGTCATCATCATCATCACCATCATCATCATATCCTCATCCTCATCATCAACAGCAGCATCATCAGCATCATCATCATCATATCCTCATCCTCATCATCAGCAGCAGCATCATCAGCATCATCAGCAGCATCTCATCGCATCATCCGCCCTGTGGGCCACGCTGCTCTGCACCCGTGCTGGGCGCCGTGGGCCTGGCGCGTCTCTTGCCCCCGGCGCCTCGGGGCGAGCCTGCCAGCAGGACGGCCCGCAGACTGCTGCCACGCCGGCCCGCCCTGCCCCCTCCTCCTCCTCCTCCTCCTCCTCCTCCTCCTCCTCCTCCTTCTCCGCCTCCTCCTCCCCCGCCTCCTCCTCCTCCTCCTCCTCCATGCAAGCTCGCTGAACAATTCTGCGCATGTCTCTGGGACTCTGGCCGTCTCTAACGCGAAGATCAGGCCTCTGCACGCTTCGCACTTGACCCGCCCTTCCCCCCCGCGCCACCCTTTCCCCTCACGGGCCGCGGCGGCCGCGCGCTCCTTCCCGGAGGAGAAGAGCGTCCTCAGCGTCATCGCCTCGGCCCGCCGACAGGCGAGGAGCCAGAGGACCCCTGTTCCGAGGATGAGGAGAGGAGGAGGATGAGGAGGAGGAGGAGGAGGAGCAGCAGCAGCAGGGAAAGGAGCAGGAGGTGAGGAGCAGAGAAAGAGGGAAGGAGGCGGAGGAGGGGGAGGAGACGGCCCGTGGCCAAAACTCAGCGGTCAATCCCAGCAGCCTGTTGTGCGTACGTGGTCGAAGGAAGTATCTGCCACCGTGCCGCGATGCGCGACGTGGAGTTTTCTCCAGGTCGGTCCTCATGTGTCCTCTGTTCTCTGTACACAGGACTCTGGGATTATAGTGTTCTAGGGGCTGAGGCCCCAAGATCTCAAATTTCCTTGGCGTTCCCGCGCTCTCTTGGGCTGCCCCGCATGACTCTTCCACAGGCCAGAGGGCCCCAAGACGGGCCAAGAGGGCCTCAGAAAGCGCCCACGAGGGTCCAAGAAGCCTCCAAGACAGACCAAAAGCGCTCCAAGACACCCAAGATGGCCCCAAGACAGCCAAAGAGGCCCCGAAGAAGCCCCAAGAGCGCTCCAAGAGGACCCCCCAAAGGGCCCAAAGAAGCAAAATTCGCTGATGCTCCTTGTGTTTCTCTATATGTTTCGCGTTCTTGCGTGTTCTGGTTTACGACGCTCCAAGATGGCCCCAGGGGCCCCCAAGACAGCCCCAAGACAGCCCAAGAGACCCCGAGACGGTCCAAGAGGGCCCCCCAAGAGGCGCCCAAGATCGCCCAAGAGCTCCCCAAGACGGCCCCAAGAGGGCCATAGAGGGGAATACGTATCGACGATTCGAGCCTTCCGCCCCAAGAGGCCCCCGGGAGGCTCCGGGAGGCCCCCAAGAGGCCCAAAAAGAGGCCCCAAGAGGCCCCCAGACGACTCCCAAGAGGCTTCAAAACTGCCTCCAAGAGGCCCCCGAGAGGCCTCACACGATATACAAGCGAACATCCAAGAGGCCTCCAACCCACAACCCAGGCACGGTGGCGGGATGGGCCGAAGGCCACTGGATCCGCCGCCCCCTGCTTGCAGAGGTGCACGGCGTGCTGGATGTTTCAGGTTTTGGTTTTGGTTCTTTTTCCAAAAGAACTCCCCAGTGGGCTCCGGCCCGTCCCGCCACCGTGCCCAAAAACGGCCGTTTCGCTCGGGACATCCTCAAAAAATCGCGAAGATGGCCCAAGATGGCCTCCAAGTCCGCCCGAGATGGTCCAAGATGGCCTCCAAAACGGCCCAAGAGAGTCCAAGACGGCCCAAGACGGCCCAAGAGGCCCCCCAGAGGCCTCCCAGACGGCCCAAGAGGCCTCCAAGAGGTCCTCCAGGAGAGTCCGAAGAGGGCAAAATCATTGATTTTCCCTTGGTTTTTGAAGGATTTTGGCATTTGCGCCTTTTCGGCTCTCCGACGGCTCAAGACGGCCCAAGAAGCCCCCAAGATCGCCCAAGAGGCCCCCAAGAGAGCCCCATGATGGCCCAAGTGGCCTCCAAGATGGCCCTAGAGGGCCCCAAGAGGGCCCAAGAGGCCTCCAACACGCCCAAGATGGCCTCCAAGACGCCCAAGATGGCCTCCAAGACGGCCCTGGAGCGCCCCAAGAGGGTCCCCCGTTGGCCCAGAAAGGCCCCCAAAACGGCTCCCGACGGCGTCAGACGTGCCAGGAACCCACCAAGATGGCCGAAGTTCGCTCGAAGCTGGCCCAAAAGGGCCCAAGAGGCCCCCAAGAGGGCCTCCAGGAAGGCCAAAAGATGCCAAAATCACTGATTTTCCCAAGGTTTTTGATGGATTTGGGCATTTCCCTTTTTTCGGCCTTCCGACGGCCCGACACGGCCCAAGAGCCCCCAAAGATCGCCGAAAGATCGCCCAAGAGGCCTCCAAGACGGCGACGATGACCATCAAGACGCTCACGTGTTCCCCGAAGGCTTTCCAAACCGATTCGGGGAACACATGGTCCGATGGCTTGGCAGGTCTGGCCTCAACGTTCGGCCACATAGGCGCTTCCACAAAGGCAGGGGGCGGCGGTGATTCGCCGTAGGCGTCTTCGATAGATTCCAATCTCCATGTCCCCCTTCTGGAATGAGATTTACCTCTCCCCCTACCCCCTCTCCCTGGTGCTACAGGGACCCGGTCGCGAGCGGTCAGAGCACCCCATGTGGCCCAAGATGGCCTCAAGAAGGCCCCAGGTAGCCCAAGATACCCTCCAAGATCGCACAAGATTGCCCAACATCGTTCAAGACAATTTCCAGCATGCCTCCAAAAAACTCCAAGACCGCCCCAAGACGGTTCCAAGACGGTTCCAAGACCGCCCCAAAACAAACACTACAACTACGACTACTACGACTACTACGACTACTACGACTACTACTACTACGACTACTACTACTACTACTACTACTAC
>CAUYUJ010011337.1:311274-337836 GCA_963575745.1 Prorocentrum cordatum | reverse complement strand
CGAGCTCAGGCGCGCACGGCTGCGCCGGAGGCTTCGCATGCTTGCAGGCCGTGCTCGTGCATCAGACGCACCCGCGTCAATCTGGGGCGGCCTCGTCTTCTTCTTCTTATTTTTCTTCTTATTATTATTATTCTTCTTCTTCTTCTTATTATTATTCTTCTTCTTCTTTTTCTTCTTCTTCTTCTTCTTCTTTTTCTTATTCTTATTATTATTATTATTATTATTATTATTATTCTTATTATTCTTATTATTCTTCTTCTTCTTCTGGTGGATGGGGTCGCAGAGTCGCACAACATCGCCGATGCATCGGCGATGCGTCGAGGACGCCGGCATGGAGAAAATCGAGATCCACATCTAGCCGCTTCGCCGATGCACCTGCGATGCGGCGCGATCCTCCGACCACGTCTGCTCTGACCCCACCTGGGAGGCGTGGGGTCCTTCTCATCCCCCCCCAGATCTCACAAACCGCCCCCCGGCCTCTCCAGGGATGCGGCCTGGCCACAGTCTTGCAGCGGGTCCGGCCGTGGCGACGAGGAGGCCCACCGGATGCACACAGAGAGAATGCTAGAACAGAGCCTCGGGGCTCGAAACTGAGACCTTGGAGCGCGTGGTTCCTCTGCACCGGGCTGCGGCGGCGCGCCGCGGCCTTGCGACGGCCAACCCTCCGCCGGCCAAGCCGCTCCCGCGAGGGCCCCGTCGGGGGGGGGGGGGCGCCCGCCGCTTGCGGCCCCCCGGAGGCCCTGGCAGGGCATACGGCCGCCAGATCGGGTGTTGCTAGAAGTGCCCCTGGCCCCCACGGCCTCCAGAGCACCCCTCAGGAGGCCCAGAGGATCCCAGGGGCTCCAAAATTTGAGCGAGAAGCTAGGGGCACCTTGGTCCAGGGGCACCTATCTAGCAACCCCCGACCAAAGAGTGAGCCGGCACGGAAGGCGGGCACCGGGGAGGGCGTCGAGGCATCCTCGAGAGAGGGTCCCTTCCTTGCTCGCTATAGCGGCCGTTACCGGCCCTGGCCAGCCCACCCGCAAGGTAGCGTCACGATCCGTGCTGACCTCCGAGTTGTCTTTGGTTATTCCGAGACGAGACATTCCCAGACGGCGCTGGCGCAAAACTAAGAGCTCTGCCCCCGAAATGTGCTCGTGACTGTATGTCCTGTGAATTACGGGTGCAAAAATTAGCTCGTTTTGGCTCGGCACTGCCCCACTTAAACCCATAGTTATCCCCAATAATGTCACACCCACTGTCTTTGCGAAATCCACACGGATGTTTGGTTACAAACCTGCCTAGAAAATGGCGTCGAACTTCGCTGGCGCCCCCCGCTACGCGGGTCGCACTTTTGCCAGTGCGAGCAGCATGGAAAAACAATGCGGGCGCGCGGGCCGAAACGACTAGAGGGGAAGAACACGGAAACGTTGGTGCCGTCATCGTTCACACCTTGGTCACCGTCGACTCGTGGATCATCCTCGAACATCGGCGACGGCCGGCTTGGATAATGACGAAGATCGGCGCCGACAGGATCCCACGACAGCTTGGTCGTGGTCAGCAATGCTTCTGACCTTGAGTGGCGGAATGCCCCCGACGGGCTGCGAGTGGGACCCCAGCGGGCTGTCGGTGGCGCCCCCTCTAGGTGGTCGGCAACTTCTGCTGGGGCTTCTAACAAGAATGCGTTCAGGATGCTCTTCTCGCCCCCGGCCAATCTTCTCTCTCATCCTCATCCACATCCCCCCCGCTCCTCCTCCGATGAGGAGGAGAAGGGAGATAGAGGGAGAGGCAGGAAGGAGGAGGAGGAGGAGGAGGAGGAAGGAGAAGGGAGGAGGGAGGAGGAAGATGGAGGAAGATGGAGGAGTAGGAGGAGGAGGCCAACTGAGGGACTTGAGGAAGGAGGGAGATAGAGGAGGAGGAGGAGGAGGAGGAGGAGGAGGAGGAGGAGGAGGAGGAGGAGGAGGAGGGGGAGGGGGAGGGAGGGAGGAGGGAGGGGGAGGGAGGGAGGGCGGGAGGGAGGGATGAGGAGGAGGAGGAGGACGAGGAGATCGAGGACGAGGAGGAGGAGGAGGAGGAGGAGGAGGTAGGAGGAGGGAGAGATGAGATGGAGGAGGGAGGAGGAGGAGGAGGAGGAGGAGGAGGAGGAGGAGGAGGAGGGTGGATGGAGCTCTCACCCCTGGAGAAGCCCTCCCACCTTCTCCTATCCCCTCTGGCCCTCAGACGGAGCGATGAACGACGGACGACGGGCGCCGCGCGGCCTCCTCCGCGATGGGGTTGGGCCGGTGGGACTGCCGGTGCGCCTTGCCCTGAGTCGAGAGGCCTCTGTGGCCAGGCGGCGGGCGTCGGGGGAGGTTGGCTTCACGTCGGGCCGCAGGGGGTGCGCATCGCTCGGGAGGAGTGGGCAGGAGAGTGAAGCAGAGGAAGGCGCTGAAAGTAGATCGGATTCCCGCCCGCCCACCGAGGAGAGAGGAAGGAGGAACAGCCAGTCGATCACTGAAATAGGAGGGCGCCTAAAGTGGGTCGGGATCCAGGCGAACAGAAATACAGAATAACAAAGGGTGGGTAACGGTCGTCGGGGGAGGTCGGCTTGGCGTCGCGCCACAGAGGTACGTTTTCGGGGCCAGCCGTTCCCCAGAACCCCTCGCGTCGTAAAAGAATCGCGGCGGGAAATTCTCTCCTGTTTTCTGTCTGCCTCTCAGAGCCGTCACGGGGCCTCAGGACTGTCAAAGAACGCCTCGGGATGAAGAGCCCGTTCCGAGGGAGGGGTCCACGTGATGAATCATTCACGACGTCGGGGTCTGGGTTGGTAGGGCGTGATAGCGGGCTGCACAGACGCGAATCGGGCCCCCATCCAAGAGGGAGGCGGGGCGAAGGAAGAGAGGAAGGCCGCAGAGGGCACGGACCAAGACAGAGCGGGACGAACGCACACTTTCGGACGTCCGCGCAGCTTTCACGGGTTGGCGCCAGACATCCCCCGGGCGAGGCCTGCGGCGCCGCTTACGCTCGCACTCCCCTTCGTCAAAGCTGGTCCAGACAGGAGCCCTTTGCGCCGAGTCGCCCAAGAAGATCTAAACAAGCATCAATATCAATGACAAACATACGCAACTACACGCACGAGTAAAAAGCTACTGCATTGTACCGATTGCTGGCACATAACTTGTCAGCGGCGGTGGAGCAGCAACACGCGTGGCATAATGAGGCCAGACGTTGCAAACATGACGCCGGCAGTGCTGCTTCCGCGAGAGCATGCAGCCAGCCCCGCAACTGTCAAAGGAAGCACACGTCCCCGCGCTCGCTATAAGCACAAAGCACACGGCGGGCCTGTGGAGGCACTCAGCCTGTCCTCGTCGATCCCGGAACACGACCAAGGGCGCGGCGCGCCCACGTCTGCCAGGCCTGGCCGCCCCAGCACTCTCCACCCGCGTGAGCACAGACGGGCTCACACGCCGAAGGGAGTGAGAAGCCGGACGACGGGGCAGGCGGAAGAACGAGCGGAGGCAGGGGCCGAAGGGGGGTGAACATCTGAAGAACGAGCGGAGAGGACAGGGACCAAGGGGGCTAGCCTCTCGAAGACTAGGCAAGCACGCACACACACACACAACCACACAAATACAAACACACAAACACAAACAAACACACACACACACACACAAGCAAGCAAACAAACACACAAACACAACCACCCAAACACAAACAACACACACACGCACGCGCGCCCCACACACACACACACACACACACACACACACACACACACACACACACACACACACACACGCACGCACACACACACACACACACACACACACACACACACACACACAAACTTGTGGCGCCGTGGCCGCGTGAGCAGCAGCGCGGCGAAGTCGGGCCTGGTGCAGCGGCGAGGGGGTGGCGCGGCAGCCGCTGCTCTGGGCCCTCGGGAGGTCCAGGGACAGGAGGGAACGCGCAGGTCTGGAGGCCTCCCAAATGGGGTCCGAGTAATCGACGATGCCCTATTTACTCGACTGGGGTCCCATACTGGGGTCCGACTGGGTTCCCAGATGGGGTCCGACTGTACATCGACGAGTCGATGGGGCATCGACTGGGGTCCCAAATGGGGTCCGACAAGAGGGTCGCGCCGCATCGCCCATGCATCGACGATGCATCGGCGACGCCGGCGGTGCATCGGCAACGACAGCGTGAAAAAAAGCTCGGGCTCCACATCAAGCGGCATCGCCGATGCATCGGCGATGCGGCGCGATCCTCCGACCCCATCTACTCCGACCCCATCTGCGAGGCCGACAACCGCGATGACCTCCTCAGTCGGTGTGGTGCTCTCAAACTCGTCTTGAATCTCTCCGTTCCTCACACTTTTCTGTACATGTCAAGGCATGACCACCCCGTTAGCCCGTCAGCGAAGGAGCGGCCATCAGCACTAAATAAACACGCCAGCACTGGGATATAGCCACCACCCAGGCGAGCCTGCCGTGGACAGGCCTAAAATATGGACGAGCCATTAAGTCAGGGCGCTGTGCCTGAGCTCCTCGCTCTGCACGACGGTGCAGCAGACTAACTGCAGCTGATGTGCATTTGACACCCTGCCTGCGTAACGCCAACTCCCGAATCCTTCATCCGCCCTCCCTCCCCTCCCCCATCTCTTCCCGAGGGGGTGGGGCGGCCGAAAAGATGGGCGTGACAGGAAGACGTGCATCTACATACATGTAAGTGGCAATCAAAACCGCACGTGCGCACTTCGCACGCACTTCAGTTCTAGCTGCAGTCAACAGCGTTTCGCGCGCGATTCCCGCCCACTCCTCCTCATCCTCCCCCTCCCCACTCTTCCTTCCAGCCCCCCCGCCTTCATCAGCCTCTTCACCACCTGCTCCTGATGCTCCTGATGCTCCCGCGGACAGGGACATGTCTTCCGCCCACGCTCGCTTCTCGCCGCTGGGCAGGGCCGCTTGGCTCTGGTGTGCTAGCTGGCGTTGCAAAGATAGCTTGCAACATCGATATCCCGCAAGCACTTAAAAAGTTGGCGTTGCAAAGCTGGCGCTGCAAGCCTGGCTGGCGTCACAAAGACAGCCTGTCCCCGTGAGGCGATCCCTCCGCGAGGGCCCCTTCACTGTCCCTGCTGCTCCCACCGCAGCGCGGGTGCGCGGTTGCGCGATGCAACCCTCACGCGGCGTATTCAGAGCATCTCTCGGGCTGCAAGAACGGGGGACCACATGCGAACCCTGCCCCTGCCCCCCACGCTTTCTGAGGGGGAGGGTGGGGTTCACTCCGCTTGGGAGCTCCCGAACGAAGCGAACCCCACCCTCCCCCTCAGAAATCGTGGGGGGTAGGGGTCGGGTTCGCATGTGGCCCCCCAAAGAACCCATCTGGGCGTGCCGAGGTCTGTGTGTGTCTCGAGCTGGGCGCGGCGATGCCCGCTTGCGCGTATCTCAGTTCCCGGCGCTTCCGCCCGTGAGCGTCTGGCTCGGAGAGCCTTGGCCTGTGGCGGCTGCGTGATCCCTGGCGGCTCCCCTCGGAGTGCCCAAAGGCTATGTGCTACGGTCGGGGCGCTCTTGGGGCTCTGTCAGGAGGGCCGGGCGAGTGTAATACCCCCTGGCGCCCCCCCACCCTCGGGGTGCCCAATTGCTTCGCCAGCTACATCAGGACGCTCTTGGGGTTCTGCAAGGAGAATGAAAGGTCGGGAATGCCAAAACCAGCGCTGCGTCTGGATCGCTCAAGATATCCTCACGATCCGCTCTGGGAGCAGAGTCCCAGCCACGCAACGAGCAAACCGCCTGAGGCATGCCCGCAGTCTGGGCGCGAACAGGCGAGTATAACACCCCCTGGCGGCTCCCCCTTGGGGTGCTAGACAAGCGCCTCTCTCGAAACATCCTCACAATCTGCTCTCCAAGCAGGAGGGTCCTATCCACGAAACGAGCAAGCTGCCTGAAGCATCCCCACAATCTAGCCGCGAACGTGCGAGTGTGTTCCCCCTGTGGCATGCCCAGATGCCCCGCCCGCCCTGTCGCGGTGATCATGATCATGGGGCGCTCAAGAGGCGAGGAGCGTGGTGGGGAGGAAAAAAAACGGGCAGACCGCTTCAGAAAAAACGGGCAGACCGCTTCAGACATCCCCACGATTTGGGCGCGAGCAGGCGAGCGTACCACCCCCACGGCGGCTCCCCCTCGGGGGGCCCAACTGCTACGCCTGCCATGCCGGAGTGATCCCAGGGCGATCAGAGGGGGAGGAAGTCTGGGGTGTCAGAAGCAGGCGAGCCGCTCGCGACATCCCCACGATCTGGGCGCGAGCGGGCGAGTGCAACACCCCCCTGGCGGGGTGCCCAGAACGCCACGCCCGCTGCGTCGCCGTGACTATGAGCCTCTCTACAGAGAGGAGGCTTCGGGGGGGGGGGAACATGCAGGGCAAAACCGCCTGAGACATCCCCACTGTCTGGGGGCGCACAAGCGAGAAGAACACCTCCTGCCCTCCCCCCCCCCCCCTTGGGGGTGCCCAAACGTCACGTCTGCTATGTCGCGCTGATCATGAGGATCTCAAAAGAGAGGGCCTGGGGGACCACCGCAAACAGACCGCTAGAGACATCCCTAGAATCTGGGCGCGAACTGGCAAGTGTGACACCCCCTCCTCCTCCTCCTCCTCCTCCTCCTCCTCTGCCTCCTCCTCCTCCTCCTCCTCCTCCTCCGCCTCCTCCTCCTCCTCTCCTCCTCCTCCGCTCCTCCTCCTCCTCCGCTTCCTTCTCCTCCTCCGCCTCTCCTCCTCCTCCTCTCCTCCTCCTCCTCCTCCTCCTCCTCCTCCTCCTCCTCCTCCTCCTCCTCCTCCTCCCCCCTCGGGGTCCCCAATGCCGCGCCTGCCTGGTCGCGGTGATCCTGGGGCTCTCTCAGAATAGAAGAGCCTGGGGTCAGCAGCAGGCAAGCTGCTCAAGGCATCCCCACGAGCTGGGCGCGAGCAGGCGCGTGTAGCACCCCCCAGCGGCACCCCCCTGGGGTGCTCAAATGCCTCGCCTGCGAGGTCGCGGTGACCGTGGGACTCTCAAAAGAAATGGGTCCGGAAGCAAAGATGGGACCGCCTGAGACTTCCCCACGATCTGGCCGCGACTGCTGGGGGCTCCCCATTGGGGTGCCCAAATGTCACGCCTGCTATATCGCGGTACTTAAACTGGGAGTGTGAACGATCGTACTGTGAGTGGTATGTGCGTGTGCGAGACTGAGTACGACTTGGCTGGGAATGAGTGGATCTGGATGGGAGTGGCCTGTGCATGAGTGAGTGAGAGTGAGTCTGAGCATCAGTGGACCCGAGAGCGAGTGAGTCTGAGTGTGAGTGAGCCTGAGTATGATCGATCGAAATGCGACGATAAGGATAACGGAGGCGGGAGTGAGGAGGTGGAGGTGTTCCAGTAATAACCAGAAACCAAAACTTAGAGGATGGGGAACAATACCATAAACGTACCTATACCACCACCCTTCTGGTGATAAGGAGGTTGTGGGGGGGGGGGAAAGGGGGGGAAACAACATCTGACTCAATCGATCTCACTATCGATCTCACTCAACAGGACACCACGGGACACTACGGGACACCACGGGACACTTGTCGGTATCACTATCGATCTCACTATCGATCTGACTCAACGGGACACCACGGGACACCACGGGCCACCACGGGACACCACGGGACTCCGCGGGACACCTCTCGATCTTACTATCGGTCTCACTATCGATCTCACTATCGATCTCACTCAACGCGGCACCAAGGGACACCACGGGGCACCAAGGGATACCACCGGGCACTACGGAACACCTCGGGACACCTCGGGACACCACATCGATCTCAGTATCCATCTCAGTATCGATCTCACTATCGATCTCACTATCGATCTCACTCAACGGGACACCACGGGACACCACGGGACACCACGGGACACCGCGGGACACCGCGGGACACCGCCGGACGGACGGACAGACGGGCGGGCGGGGGAGAATCACTTGTCTTGCCTTTGCCCTAGCAACGGCGGACACCACGGGACACCACGGGACACCACGGGACATCGCGGGACACCGCGAGACACCGCTGGACGGACGGACGGGCAGGCGGGGGAATCATGTGCCCTGACTCCACCCTAGCAACGGCGGGTGCATTCCTCTCGCGCGCCCACGCGGCTTCGCCTCGCCCGCACGAACGAAACGAAACGATTTCCCAGTTGGGGATCTCCGTTCCACTACGATCTCGCCCCCCAACCTCCGACGTTGTCGGAGGTCCGCGCAGATGTCTTGGATCGGCGCTGGAGACCCCCTTCCTGGCGCGCGGAGTGCGCCGGGGAGTCCCGCGCCGATGCAAGGTGTCCGCGCGAACCTCCGAAGCGCTATGCTTATGCAGACGTTCGGGTGTCTGCGCGCGTGAAGTGAAGGCTCTTGCGCTAGACGGCGCACGAGCAAAGTGGTGAGACGCAGTGCAATATCAGCATGCCCGCCAGCGGTGCACGGCCAGACGCCCACGCTCGAACTGCTGCGCAGGGCCTCAGCCAAAGGAAGCTCATGGGTGCCAGCTGCGCGCCAAGGACGGCTCCACAGACCCACTGCGATGCTGGGCGGGCACACTGGCGGGACACACTGGCCAGACTTAATCTTATCGATATCTTCGCGCCTGAAAGCACACGTGCACAAACTGGGGAGATGCCCGCGAATCACAGGCCGCCCTTTAAGCGGGAACGCAAGCTGAATTAGAAGCACTAGCGAGCAACTCCTGATATCGGCTCGAGGTGGAGGCCACGTCTGGGGCGTCCAGTCGTGCCTCCTGCTTAGAAGGAGCTTGAAACTGCATGAACATAAACTTTCGGAGGTCCGCGCGAATCTCTTGGGTCGGGAGGAGGGGGGAGGGGAGACGGAGACAAGCTAGGCGGCGCGCTCACACCACATCCGACATCCCATCCCTATCTCCCATCCCTTTCCATTGCGCCTAGTTTGTCTTTATCCGCAGGCACTTCTCATAGCCGACCTGAAATCACCAACGGAAAGATTCCATCGTGTTATGCGCAATCGAAAAAAGTGGAGCTGCGTACGTAGAAAGAGTTGGCGGGTGAGCGGGAGGATGAGCAGGAGGAACAGGAGGAGGATATGGAAGGAGGAGGACGAGGACGAACGGCAGCAGCAGGAACTTGAGTGGAAAGAGCGGGAGTAGCAGAAGGACCAGGGGAAGGCGGAGGAGGGGAAACGAGGGGGGCGGCACACGATGAAAAAAGAACCCAGATCGAGAGAAGCGGCCGGTGCTGTGGCGAGAGCGCCATGCTGAACGACGGGAGTACAGCGCCGATCCGAAACTGAGGCCCACGCTACAGCGGGAGCACTTATGTGAAACACCGAAAAACAATCGGATTGCACAAAAACATGAGCATTAAAGGCAGAGGTATCCAGTGGCTAGATTCTCGAATCTATACGCGGAGAGGGCCAGAAATCTGCCAAACAAAACCAGGGAAGAGAGGAGAGTGTTATTCAATATCAGTCATCGTTGTTTAGGAGGGGCATGACGAGGATTAGGAGCAGGAGGAGGACGAGGAGGAATGCAGAGGAGGTAGAGGAGGAGGAGGAGCGAGAGAGAGAAAAGGAGGAGGGGGAGGAAGAAGGAGGGGAGAAGCATGAGGAGGTGGAGGAGGGGGAGGGGGAGGAGGTGGAGGAGGAAGAAGAGGGGGAGGAGGAGGGGGAGGGGGAAGGGGCAAGCTAGGTGCGCTCATGTCATATCTGACGTCCTAACCCTCCCTCCCATCCCTACCATGGCGCAGATCCCCTCTCTATTCGCACGGTCGGATGTCGTAGCAGGGCACAGCATTACATGGCATAAGATGGTGTTGAAGATCAACGCGTATCCTGACAAAGCATGGCGTGGCGACGCCCCAAAGTTGGGGGGGGAGAGAGGCTACTGCGACCCAAAAAAAACAAATCAACACCGAATGTGTAATCACGTCCGATGGTTGTTTCGGGGGGGGGTCTAGATGTTAGGGCCTATTTGGAAGAAAAAAAAACATGCCGTAGCATGGCGCTGGAAATAATGACGCCAACGCTGCAGCGGGAGCACGATTCGGAACGAGCAGAAGCGCGGAAATGGGGCCAGCGCGGCAGCGGGAGCACGATTCGGAGGACGCGTAGCCTGACATAGCATGTCGCGGCGACGCCCCAAAGTGGGGGGAGCTGCTGCGACCCAAAAAATCAACAAATCGACACCGAATGTGTAATCACGTCCGATGGTTGTTTCGGGGGGGGGGGGGGGGCATGTTCTAGAGTTTGGAAACGATTTGGAAGGACCGAACACTATGCCGCGGTATGACGCTGGAAATAATGACACCAACGCTGCAGCGGGAGCGCGATTCGGAACGAGCAGAAGCGCGGAAATGAGGACAGCGCTGCAGCGGGAGCACGATTCTGAGGACGCGTAGCCTGACATAGCATGGCGTGGCAACGCCGAAAAGTGGGAGGGAGGGGGGGGCTGCTACGACCCAAAAAATCAACAAATCGACACCGAATGTGTAATCACGTCCGATGGTTGTTTCGGGGGGCGGTTCTAGATTTTGGGGCCTTTTTGGAAGGACCGAAAAGCATGCCGCGGCATGGCGCTGGAAAGAATGAAGCCAACGCTGCAGCGGGAGCACGATTCGGAACGGGCGGAAGCGCGGAGATGAGGCCAGCGCTGCAGCGAGAGCACGATTCGGAACGAGCGGTAGCTCGAAAATGAAGCCAGCGCTTCAGCGAGAGCAGCACCTTTAGAGAGAAAAAACAAAACAACAAACAACAAACAACAAACAACAAACAACAAACAACAACCAACAACCAACAACCACAACCACAACCACAACCACAACAACAACAACAACAACCGCAACAACAACAACAACAACAACCGCAACAACAACAACAACAACAACAACAACAACAACAACAACAACATCAACATCAATCAGTTTAAGACTGATCGCCCTTATATGCCCGAGTGTCCAATAACGCGAATTTCCCAAACCCTCGATACCCGCCCTCTTCGTCTTCGATCGAACCCCTTTTGGGGGGCACACCTTTCTTCCCTGCAGGCCGGGCCCCGGCAAGCGGCGGGGCGGCAGCGGACCGTCGGCCTGGCCAGCGGCAGCGTCGGCGGGGCGGCCGCGGACCGTCGACCCGACCCCAAGAAGGACGGACAGGGGACCAACCACGACGACGACGACAACGACGACGACGTCGAAGACGACGGCGACGACGTCGACGGCGACGACGAGCGAAAGCGAGAGCGAGAGAGAACGACAGCAGGGCCACGAGGACACGAAGTAGGGCACGAAGGCCGACAGCGGGGACACGAAGGGGATGCGTATGGGCCCGAAGAGCGCGAACGACAGGGGGCCACGAAGTGCAGATAATGCGGGGCCACAGGAGGCAACTATGGGGCCACTGAGGGTAGCAACTGGGCCACGTAGGACAGTGAGGGAGACACAGATGGCGACAGCGGGGCCACGAAGGGCACGCACATGGGGCAACAACGGACGCAACTCCTGGGTGCCTGGGTGTCGGGAGCGCGGCGCTTGGGCACATTGCAAGAAATCCCAACGCAAGGCCATTCTTCAGTAAGTTGCAAGCAAGTCTCCAGCGAGAGCGCGACTCCAGAGCGCCGCGAGAGCGATTCCTGAAGAAATTGTAAGGAAGTCCCAAGCGAGAGCGCGATTCCTGAATAAAATGCGAGGAAGTCTCGGGCGGGAGCGGGGGTCCTGGCTAAATTGTAAGGAGGTCTCAGGCGGGAGCCGTTGTTGTAACCAGGGGGCCAGGGGGCCAATTTGAGCAGGAAGACTTTCCCTGTCAAAAAACAGGGTGCGAGCGTCGAGGGGCACACTTCGATTGAGTAAAAACAATAAGCACCGGTGGGGGGGATCAACAATAATTATTCTTCAGAAATGAGAATTCAACAACAACAACAACAACAACAACAACAACAACAACAACAACAACAACAATCATTTTACCCGAACGCTCAGTGTTCTCACCAGTGCCAGGGTTTTCATACGACGCCCGCCAATACCCCCACTTTGTGGGGGGGCCGGTTCAAGCTCTACCAAATTTCCAAACGACTCTTCGCCACCACCCACACCCAGCTTCCCGCCCTATGACGTTCGGACACTTCACTTCGTGGCATGCGGACGACCGTGGCTACTACACTGGCGCATGGTTTCAATGACTTCTTGTGGTAACATCTTGTGGAAACTAGCTTAGTATACGACGACGACGATTTGAAGGGCCTACGGTGCGAAAAATGATTTTATGTTGCGCGGTGCTAAAATTCCTACGAAACCCAATGGTTTTTGAAGATTTCGGCGTGCGCACGGAAAGAAAAAACGAATGTGTCCCGCATGGTATTATTTGACAGGGATGATGGCCCTGGCAGGTGCGCAACCGTTGTTGGAGAAGTTCGAAGCACGTGAAGAAGTTGATCGCAAAAGCCCGTTTGACAGAAATGTTTAAAAAAGTTGGGTTTCCTGCAAATCCGCAAGAGCGCGCGGGATGAAATTGTGACAAAAAAAAAAAACAAAAAAATTGGTTTTTTGATGTTTTTATGTTGAAATCGTTACGAACACTAAGGTTTTGGAAGGATTTCGTCTTGCGCGCGCGAATGTCCACTTTACCTTATTTTTTGCAAGGGATTCTTGAAGTTTGGTTATTTTAGAACAAGAAATTTCATTTTATAGTGTTTTTTGCAAGGGACAGCGGGGGGGAACAAAACAACCGGATCTTGATGACATCGTATTACCTGAGGCTTCCTCACGAAAATGATGAAAATGTAGCTGCGGCCTAGGCGCGGCGAGGGGGTCGCGCACCAGGGGTCCCAACAATAATTATTCTTTAGAATAAATAATGTTCAACAAGAAAACTCCTGGGAATCCTGTGTAAAACATGTACGCGGAGGGGGACCGAATATTTCCTGGACGCCACCATGGGGAGAGAGGAGAGTAGTATTCATATTGTGTATCTGTAGAAGGCGAAGGGCCAGGGGATGCGCGCCTGCTTTCAAGCGCCTTGCATGCGCTGCCCACAGAGGCGCAGGTCCGCGCTCGCCGTTGCCGAGGGGATCAACAGCGGGAACACCTATCAAAGCCGTTCTTCGCCTTGAGCCCACGGCAGCCCTGCACGACCCCTGCGTCCTGAGGCAGCAATGGCACGGCAGCCTCCTGCCGTTTTGGCGCGGACGCTGGCTTCTGACACCGCGACTGTCTTGAACGATATCCTCTTTCCGACGGGCGAGATCGTTCCACGTAGGCCCGGTTCGGGCCACCGGCTTCATTCCACCTGGAGCGCCCGCGCTGGCGTCTTCGTCGCGTCAAGCGGCGCGAGCCTGCCGTACTCTTGCCAAGTCGACGACTCCCTGCCTCCAGATTGAAGCTATCAGTAGCTGCACCGGCAAGTGTACTTCAGTGCCTCACCGTGGGCTGCGGAGTCGACGACCACCCCTTCGGTGAGCGAATACCCGCTGCTAGCAGTGGGGCACAGTTCGCGCTGTGCTGTACCACACTTCTGCGGCAGCTCATGGGATCCTCCCATACCATCTTGTTGGCTCTTGCGAATCGATGCTAATGGCGTTCTAAAGACGGCACTGCGAGGACATGCAGGGCTCCCATGATCTGGTACCAGAGAAGACCACCCCTGCGGTGAGCTAAGACCAACTATACACAGTGGAATGCAGTCCACGCTTTGCTATACCACACCTGTCAGGCACGTCTCGCAGGGGCCGGAGACGGATGCTTGCCGCGCCCTGCCCCGCGAAGGACAAGGGCCCGATCCCAGCAGGACCAGCGCACCCCTGCAGCTCACACCGTCACAGTGAACTGCGCGTGACCTCGACGTTGGCAGCCCTGCGGCGGCGACTGCTTTTGTTGGAGGAGTGTTCGTGTCTCGGCGGCCACACAGTCCGTGGGGCACAAACCTCATCATAAGAATCACGAGCCCGCTGCTGGGGAAGTGTAAACCACCCGCGAAGAGACGCGCTCGGCTCTCCAGATCGAGGTTCCGCCCACGCCAGCGGTAAGGAGGAGGAGGAGGAAGAGGGGCATGTCCCACAGCTGATGCGTGTTCCACTGCGACTTCGAAGGAGGTGGAGGTGGAGGAGGAGGAAGAGGAGGAGGAGGAAAAATAGAAACATGGAGCGCAACCACACTACTTCGCACTGCCTGGCCTCAGCAAATGTGCGAAGCAGAACGGCGCCGGGTAGGCAAGGAACCCAGCGCGGCCTCCTGACGCGAGCCGACCCGCGATAGGTCGACCCGCGACACGTAGGCTCGTGCAGTGAACCGTGGCCTGAAGGAGGCAAACCCTCCTCCTCCTCCTCCTCTCCCTCTCTCTCTCTCATCCTCCTCTCCCTCCTCCTCCCTCCTCCCTCCCTCCTCCCTCCTCCCTCCTCCTCCTCCTCCTCCTCCTCCTCCTCCTCCTCCTCCTTCTCCTCCTCCTCCTCTTCATCATATTATTATTAGTATTACTATTATTATTAGTAGTACAAGTATTATTATTAGTATCATTATTACTCTTATGATTATTATTGTGCTCATTCGTATTAGTCTTAGTGTTCTTCTTATTAGCCTACAAGTTATTCGTATTATTCTTAATATGTGTAGTATTAGTCTTCGGATTCGTATTATTAGTCTTAGTGTGTGTCTTACTATTGTTATAAGTCTTAGTAGTCTTATTCGTAGTAGTGTTATTATTAATATTATTATTAGTCGTATTATTCTTCTCAGTCGTAGTATGAGTAGTATTCTCATTACGATTAGTAGTATGTGTCTTAGTATGTTTCGTAGTATTCCTCTTAACCGTATTATTAGTAGTATTATTACGCGTATTGCTCGTGTTAGTAGTATTATTAGTATTAGTATTATTCGTCTTCGTCTTCTTCTTCATATTATTGTAATTATTAGTACTATTAATATGATTCCTCCTCCTCCTCCTCCTCCTCCTCCTCCTCCTCCTCCGCATCCTCCTCCTCCTCCTCCTCGCGACCCGTGGCCTGAAGGAAAGCAAGCCACCGCTGCCGCTCTCTGCACCGCAGGCTGCTTGGTTATACCTGTGCCTTCGGGAGCGTGCGAAGCAGCGATGGGCCGATTTTCCACCACCACTATCATATGTAGAAGAGGGAGGAGGAGGAGGAGGAGGAGGAGAAGGAGGAGGAGGAGGAGGAGGAGGACCTCCCCAGGAGAAGGAGGAGGAGGAGGACCTCCCCATCCTCCCTTTTCCCCCATCCTGCCTATGGTAGTGGTGGTGGAGAATCGGCTCATCGCGAAGCCCTCACGCCCGGATCAGCGCCAAGCGGGTCCGATCAAATCGGACTGCGGGGGGGCGAAGAGTGCTCCCCGAGCAGCGGCTGCGAGCACAGCACGCTCTGGATTGTAAACGCCAGCCGTGGAGGATCCGCGAGCCTCGCCCACGGAGCCTGGCGGCGGGAAGCGGCGGGACGCGGAAGAGCACACTCGTGCTGCGCGCCCCCCTCGGGAGGCGCACTTCCGAGGCGGACATGTAGTACAAACAGATGGTAGTACTAGGTCGGGCATGTCCTCCTCCTCCTCCTCCTCCTCCTCCTCCTCCTCCTCCTCCTCCTCCTCCTCCTCCTCCTCCTCCTCCTCCTTCCTACAGGGGGTTTTTTGGACGAAAGATAAGAGATTGCCAAAAAATAGACTCCCAGGTGGCCAGAGATGGTCCAGAAAATCTTCCCCAGGCTGTTGTTTCACTGCTCTTGACTATATTCTTCCTGTGGAGGGACAGGCCCGCAGGCAAACAAAGCGCGATGCGTTGTGGAAAAATTGGAATCGAGGAATGAATCAAGTATCTCTAGCCGAATGAAACAAAGAAGAAGGACAATATCTGTTTTGCTGCCAAAACGCGGGTAAAACCAAGAAAGGACACAAGCAGACGAAGCCGGCAGAGCATCTAAAGATACAGCCGAACGGATCGCATTGAGGTCGCCCGCACAAAGAATTTCTGCAAATCTCGTGTCCCTGACAGCTGGAGGGGAAGAGTGCAGGGGCCCCAGGACACACGAATGAACACACACACACACACACAAATGAAAATATGCCGCATAGTTTCCCAGATGTTCTGGGCGTCTGCCTTCCCCCCCCCACTTCCCATACTTTCCCACACTTCGCCCTCCCCCTGGGACTTCGCCTCCGGCTCCTGTCCAAGGCGTACCTTTCCAAGCGCACGCTCGTCGGCACCGCCTCTACCCCGCGCCCTCCGGCCGCCCGAGGCCCCGCCCGCCCGCGCCCTGCCTCCCCAATTAGTGCTTCGCGCGCCCCGCCTAGTTCTTAACCGGAAGAGGCCCCAGGACACATAAACAAAATACACACAAATAACAATATTCCCCATATTTTCCCATATCTTCTGGGTTTCTGTATTCCCCCCCACTTCCCATTATTTCCCATATATCTTCTGGACATCGACGATTACTTTGTGTCTGTGTGTCTTCTCCCCTCCGAATCTGAACCGGAAGAGGCCCGCTCTCGACCCGCCGACCAAAACAATGTTTCGCTCCCCCTCCCGAAAGGATCGGGGAGACGTAAGACCCGGGTACGGGGGACTCGGAAATCCCCGACGAGGTCGTCAAAAAAATGACGAGGCCGAGCCTGCATTTTGACGAGGCCTCCCGCTGCAGACATCCCGCGAAACTCCTCCTCGTCAAAATCCGAGGCGCGGTCGTCAAAAAACGATGGCGAACCCGAGTCCCGGCAAACCCGGGTCTTACGCTCCCCCGAAAGGAGGCACGCCCGCCACCGAGCGCGCGCGCCGCCCCGTGGCACGGGGGGCGACGAGAGCGCGCGGCAGCCGCACGCCCAGGGGGATGCCCACGCCCGGCCCGCGGGGCGCGGGCGGCGCGCCGGCACGCGGCACCGGGAGTCTGACTACCTACCAGACCACCCCAACCCAACCCGAAGACCCGATTTTCGGGTTGGGGGGGGTAAGGGTTCCACGCGTGTTTTTTCGAGGTTTCCCGACCCCCCCCCCCACTAGAAATCGAGGGTAAATCTGAACCTTCGGGTTGGGTTGGGGTGGTTTGGTGGGTGGTGAGAGTCGGGTCGGGCACGCCCTCCTACCGGGGGGGATTTTGGACGAAAAACCAAAAGCACAGCGAAAACGTATATCGGGGAGACGTAAGACCCGGGTACGGGGGACTCGGAAATCCCCGACGAGGTCGTCAAAAAAATGACGAGGCCGAGCCTGCATTCTGACGAGGCCTCCCGCTGCAGACATCCCACGAAACTCCTCCTCGTCAAAATCCGAGTCGCGGTCGTCAAAAAACGATGGCGAACCCGAGTCCCGGCAAACCCGGGTCTTACGCTCCCCCGAGTATAGTAAGGACGCGTGGTAAGGACGGAAGACCCTTGGAGGCCGAAGTCGAAGTGTTCTGGGCGGCAGGCGGCCAATCCCCCAGGGAACCTGAGAGACTGGCCTGCGAAAATTGCTGGGGACGGGCCGCAGAGGCTGAGGCAGGCAAGGACCCAAGGGTACCCTTGAAAAAATCGTTTGTCCTTACTATGCGCGTTGACTGTAGTCACACACACACACACACTCAAAAAAAAAGGACTCCTAGATCGCCAAGAATGCTGCAAACAACGTCCCCAGACTATTTTTGTTTGGCTACTGTCGGGCATTCCTGCAGCAGAGGGACATGCCCGTAACTACAAGAGGGCACGGCCGGGGCTTCCCGAAGTGGCCCGGGAGGCTCCCGAGAGGGCCTCCCGAAAGGCTCGGGGGGCCCCAAACCCTGAGGCCACCCTCGCCTCGCGCCAAAACCGGAGCAAAACCCGCACAGGCATGGCTCCCGGGGCCCAGTCCAGGATCCGCCAGCACCGGGCCGGAAAAGAAAAAAAAAAAAAAAAAAACGGCTCGGAAGGCGCGTCGACTCGGGCCGCATCGGCACGCGAGGTCAGCATCGAATCGCATCGGCCGCGCCAGGGTGCACCAGAGCGCCGTGCGAGCGCCGTGCGAGCGGCGGGCCGCGCCCGGCCGTCGGAGCCTCGGAGCCGAGCCGGAGCGAGCCAGCCGAGAGCGAAGGGCGAAGAGCGGCGACGGAGATCGGACCGACCGCACCGGCACGGGCCCCGCACCCCCGGCCTGCGCCTCGAGAGGCGCCCCCCGCCGTGTCCGCTGGGGCCGCCTCTGCAGGGAGGCCGAGGCGCGGGCGAGACTGGCGGAGCCCGCGGGCGCCAGGTGGCCCGAGGCAGCGAGATTGAAGTCGGGCGTGCCCCCCTGCAGGGGGATGTTTGACGAAACACAGAACATGCTAAAAAGATGCTCCGAGATGGCAAACAAAATACTCAAAAGATCACTGGTCCCCAGACTATCTTTGTACTGTTTTTGGACATTCCCCGTAGAGGGACAGCTCAGAGCGAGACGCCGGTCAGCAGGCGGCGGGGTGCACCGGCAGCGCGGCGGGGGCCACGGAGGCGAGAGAAGGGGCCGGGCGCGAGGGGGGCGAGGGGGGGCAGCCCGCTCGGGCCACGGGTGGGGCGAGGCAGAGACTCTGGAGGCGCGGGTAGGGAAAGCAAGGGCAGCAACGGACTGGGGCACACAGAGACATGCTAATACTGGACGTGCTCCTTGGAGGCACGCGTCCGGCCCGAACGTAGAGTATAACGAGCTTGTAGTAGATTAACCCGAGCAGTACGGCCAGAAAGCGCCCGCCACAGCACGTATACTATATAAGATTTCTCGGTGCGCGCGCCGCCCCTGGGGGGCGACGCACACACAGTGTAAGTATGTTGGGGTGACGCCGATGAACATGTTCAGAATCCGAACATCGAAAACCGAACCTCCTTCAAACCCGAACATCGAAATCCGAAGCTCTTTAAGACCCGAACATCGAAAACCGAACCTCCTTAAAACCCGAACATCCAGAACCGCACCTCGAACCCTCATCCTCAAGAGGGAGGCCCTGGAGGCTTCTTGAACTCTGTCAAAACATGAACACGAACTTACGGGGCTCCGAGCGCGCCAGGAGCGGCGCCAGAGGCGCCGCCAGGGGACGTGAATTCGTTGACACCTCGTCTCCCGACGGAAAAGCAAAACGCTCGAAATTCACAGCACAATCCAGAACGAAATTCACAAGACGGTCGAAATCCGCTGTACGAGGTTGGCGTCATGATTCTGTCTTCTCCGATGAAAACCAAAAAAACTGCAGGGACCCCCCGACCGGTGGCTTCGGAGATGGGGGAGCCCGGTACATCTCCAGAGCCCTGCTGACACCCACGCCGGCCAGCCCCTGTTCGGCCTGCCCGTGCCTCTCTCCGACCCTCCCCACAGAGCCCCCTCCACCCGGGTCTCCGGAGGCCTCCCAAGAGAGGGGTCCGAGCAGACGGGGTGGGGAGATCGTGACGGATCGTCAGGGCGCTGGCGATACATCGGCGGTGCATCGGCGACGTCGGCGATGCACGGTGCCGTCGACGTGGAGAAAGTAGGGCTCCACATCGAGCCGCATCGCAGATGTATCGGCGGTGAGGCGCGATCCTGCGACCACCTCTACTCGGACCCCTCTTGGGAGGGGGCGTTGCAGACCAGGACTTTGAATCTTCCAACTGGAGAGAAAGAAATGAGGAAAGGTAGCTCGATCCTCGGCGGCAGTTCTGGGGCGCGCCGACGTCCTGGTTCGGCAACGTCCCCGTTCAGGGGGCACTGACTCCCTGGACTGCTCGTGACGCTGAGCGCCACGGGGGCCGGACTCGGGGCGGGCGCTGGTGGAAAACAAGTTGTCGGGGAGGACCACAACAAACCCGACTGCGACAAGCGTGCGGTTCAGATAGCGCTGCTGGCTACCGGGCTGCCATGTGTGCTGGGGCATTGAACGCCTTCCCCGGCTCTCCTGGAACACCTCGGGGCCCTCCTCTCGCCATCGTTCGGACGGCCACGCCCCGCGCATTGTTCGATGTCGCGGGTTCTTTGGGGGGCCTGATGATCCAGGATGCTGCTCCTCGATGGCCTTCGCCGACAAAAATGCACGAGTCCGACCGATGCCAAGGGCCATCGTGGAACATGTCCGGGAACTCCTGGGCCACCCGGGGCCGCCCCTGTGTCTGACCCTGCCCTGGCCCAGGCCCTCGGCCCCTGCCCATGGCCCTTGCCCCTGCCCCCTGCCCTCGGCGATGCGCCTCCTGAGACCGGACACCGGCGAAAAGGACTTCTGAGACCGTGGCGTTGCATCTGAGACTCCGAAGTGCGAGCGAGAGCGCCGCGCGACAACCTTGCGTGCCAAGCCGAAAAGACTGGAGAAATCGGCATCACCCGTCTCAAAGGCCCCTTCTCCCTGGGAGACCCGTCTGAAACCGTATGACCCGAGACGTGCAACCGCATATGAAACCTGCCACTGCAAGTCGTACCTCTGGAACACCTGCACGGTTGCATAAGCGAAAGCGCTTCCAGCCAGGCCAACTCAAGCGGGGGCGCCCGATGCCGCAGACCTGCGAGGGTCCTGCCCTTTGTCATCCACCTCCTCCTCCTCCTCCTCCTCCTCCTCCTCCTCCTCCTCCCCCTCCTCCTCCTGCTCCTCCTCCCCCCTCATTCAAGGCGGACTGCGCCACCCCGTTTGCACATCTGCGTGAGCTCTGCACATTGGCCTCGCCGCCAATTTGAATCATTACGTTCTTCATCGCCAAACACGGAAGCGGCAGCGCGCACATGGTAATTCCAGGCGGCATGAGTGCCAATCGCGGGTACGCCGAGCCAGCTTGAGTCCGCAAAGCACAGTGCCCCCCCACCCCCGATGCACGCCGTGTGGCGTCGAGAGAAGTTTCACGCCTTCCGCGCCCCGTGAGCCTGCAACGCACAGCACAGCGCCCCCACCTCCAGCGCACCCCTGGTGGCATCGAGCAAATGCCACGCCTGCCACGCGTTCTTCTCTGGGGCCTTTTGGGGGCCTATTGGGGCCCTCTTGGGTCCTCTGGGCCTGCGGGGCCTCTTAGGCGCGACTGTTCCACCGAGCTCCTCCGCAGAGGCTCGGCGGAGCCATCTTTGGGACCTTCGTGCGGGCCTCGGGGCCGTCTTGGAGCCCCCCCCCGAGCCTATCACGCATAGCGCTTCTACCCCCAGCGCACCCCCTGTGGCGTCGAGAAAATGGCACGCCTGCCACGACCTGCGAGCATGCAACGCATAGCGCCCCCACCCCCGACGCACCCCATGTGGCGTCGAGGAAATGCGTCGCATGCCAACCCCTGCGAGTCTGCAACGCACAGCGCACCCACCGCCAGCGCACCCCCCGTGATGCCAATGAAGGGACACGCCTGACACGCCAGATGAGCGTGCAACACATAGCGCCCCGACCGCCAGCGCGCCCCCTGTTGCGTCGAGAAGAAAGTGCCACGCGTGCCACGCCCTGCAAGCCTGCAACGCACAGCGCCCCCACTCACAGCGGACCCCCTGTGGCCTCGAGCAAATGCCACGCCTGCCACCGCTTTGCGATCCCGCCCGCTATGTATGATGTTTGTGTGTGCGTGGCTGTGCGATTATATGTGTGACTGAACTGCGTACGGCTGTATGCAGCCTAGCGTTGTATTCTGTGCGGCGTGTATGGACACTAGCGTTCTATGGGTGTGTGTGTGTCTCTCTGCTGTGTGTGATGCGTGTGCGTGTACAGTCGAGAAGGAGGAAGAGGGTGAGTATGAGAAGGAGACGCGGGTGCGACGCGTGTGGGAAGAAAACCACACGCCCACCAGGGTGACAACCTGTCTCTTGTCACACCACTCCTGTCCTTACCCTGGTGTCCTAGCTCAGGGGTTCCCTCCCCCAGGAGAGTGTCGACGGACGCTCCCTTCACGGAGCCACGCCCCATGACTAAGCAATTTCGCTACGTAGATGTGATAACGAGAAGAGGATACGCGCGCGCTACGAGAGAGGCGCGCGCAATCCGTTGCCGCTACGCTTCGCGCAACGGCCAAGCCTCACGTTGCCTGGGTTAGACGCGCAGACGCGAGCAGGCTCGCTCAGAGGCAGGGGGAGCGACAGCAATGACTGCTCTTGCACGCAGGATTTCGCAGTGTGACACTCACCACAGTGTTTCGAAACGGCGCTCCCGCTGCAGCGTGGGCCTCGTTTTCAGATCGGCGCTTTGCTCCTGTTGTTAAGACACGCGCTCTCGCCCCAGCGCGGAACACTTTTCTAGACCCGAGACCTTTGCCATCGTTGTCGCCCCCCTCATTTCCCCTCCGCGTTGTCAGCATTTGTGTTATTCGGCGTTGCGACATTGGGCCAAAAGGGGGGGGCAGGGAAGGGGTCTGGCTCAAGACCTCTGCTCAGTGCGGCTGTCTGCGACAGTGCGTCACATGAGGGGAGACTCCTCCTACTCGAAACAGGCGCCAAAAACAGCCAAGATCTACTCCATGGTTATGTTGTTCCCATCCTACTTAAGGACCACATCCAAGAAATAATTTCGAGCACCCAGAAAGCGTCAAAAGAGTGTCGAAACAGTGTCGAAACAATGTCGGGCGAGCGTCTCCCAGGGCCCGACACGTGAAAGCCCTTGAGTTTCGGTACTTTTTTTGGCCGCTCGAAATTCTTCCTGGTGACCAAGGCTAAAGTAGGTAGGAGCATCATAACTCCATGGGGGGGGAGGGGGGGTGCGAGGGCCCGCGCCGACCTACAAAACAGTGAATCAAAAAACGGTCCACCTTCCCCTGGCCCTGCTCCTCCCGCTGTTGCTGCCCCAGTCCCTGCTGCTGTTCGTTCTCGCCCTCCTCCTTCCACGTCCTCCCTGTCCTCTTGCTCATCCTCTGCTCATCCGCCACCTCCTCCTCCAGATGGCCCTGTTTGGAACCTCAGGTCCGCTATGACACGCGTCCCCGGATACAGAAACAACAGCGCCATGGGAAGGGATGGGTGGGAGGGGTAGGATGTCATACATGGCGCGAGCGCACCCAGCTTACCTCTCTCCTCACTCCTCTCCCCTCCCTCCTCCCTGCAACTTTCCGAATGTTGAAGAAAGGCGGGCGTCAGAAGTCCTTGGGCGGGAGCATGCACAGTGATGGTCGCCAACGGCGGGACAGCCCCCGCCCGGCCATGCGTGGACCACATCGTGGCGCCAACGGCCACCAATATTCTAAGATGCCCACTGCCGTGCGCAGCAATCAAAATGAAAAATTCCCCTTCACGGCAGGGGGCTGGTCGCCAACGGAAACATAATCTCCGCCCGGCCATGCGTGGACCATATCGTGGCGCCAACGAACACCATTCCTCTAAGATGCAGACAGCTGTGCGAAGAGTCTGTGTCATTGGGCTGGAGCACGCAGAGTAGTAGCCGCCAACGGCGGGACAGCCCCATCCCCACTATTACATTGTATGGTACTTACCTCCTTCCAAAACAACAACATAATATGAACACTTCTCCACAATTACATATTATGGATACTTCTCTGCTGAATCATTATAACTCTCGAGTAGCCTCCCCAGAAAGAATTATTACATCATATGAATGCCTATCTCCTATCTCGCCCTAATCCTGCCCAGAAGATGTCCCAATCCCCTTCCAAATCTGGATTTTTCCACAGAGGATGGGACTGAACCGTTTTTCTTATGTGCGTTCGTGAGTGATTACACTCTGATCGCTCTCGGTGTTTAAGAAATGGCGTTGTCGCCTAGAGTGGGACACTTTTCTGGATCTCACAGGTATCGCAGGCACTCAGGTCTCGCTGGTCTCGCAGGCCCCACAGGTCCCACGGGTCCCACAGGACTCACAGGTGTCGCCCGTCGTCCCACAGGTTCCACAGATACCACGGGTCTGACAGGTTCTACAGGCCCCACAAGTCCAACGGGTGTCGCAGATCTCGCCTGTCACACCGGTCCCAGTTCCGACAGGTCCCGCAGATCCCACGGGGCCCACAGAGATCTCCCAGATCCCGCAGGTCCCACAGGTCCCACAGGTCCCGCCAGTGCCACAGGTCCCACAGGTCTCGCAGGTCTCACAGGTCCCGCAATTCCCACAGGTCCCACAGGTCCCCGAGGTGTCACAGGTCCCACTGGCCCCACACGCCACAAGTATTCCCCAGGTCGCACAGGTCCCACAACATCCGCAGGTCCCACAGGTCCCAAAGATCCGAAGTTCCCACCTGCCCCACAGGTCCCACAGGTCCCACGCGTCCCACAGGCCAGAAGACCCACAGGTTCCACAGATCGCACAAGTCCCACACTTCCCGCCTGCCCCACAGGTTCCGCTGGTCTCCTTTGCTGTTACCAGAACCTCTTTCCTATTCCAGCTTTGGATTTCAAATCCCATGCGGCCGCGCGAAGGCAAGAGTAATGCGTTTGGGGCGGGGGGCCGTCGTCAAAAATACCACTGGGCATATGAACGCAGGGCCCACGTACGTCATGTTTTGGAGATATCACGCGGCTGGAATATTTTCGTCGGACACTCCACACACAAATTCAAAGCTGAGTGGGAAAACGGCTCTAGGGTGCTTTGCGGGGGTAATGGGGTTCCAGATCCGCTATGACACGCGTCCGCGGATAGAAAATTAGCCTGGCGAAGAACCCAACCATGTGCAGTTGTGAGTGCCGCAATTGTGAGTATCGTCTTCGGTGGAGCTGCCTGGGAGCCACGAAAGTGTGAAAGATGTGCCGAAATGGGGGTGGAATCGCATGTGAACCCTGCCACTGGGGCCTGGGGCGGAGCCCCGTATGGGGCCACGAAACGTGCAGGGGTGTGCCAAAATTGGGAGGGGACCGCATGCGGACCCTGCCACGGGGGCCTTCGGTGGAGCTCTCGATGGGGCCACGAAACGTGTGAGGGGTGTGTCGAAATGGAGGTGAAACCGCATGCGAACCCTGCCACTGGGGCCTTCGGTGGAGCTCCCTGTGGGGCCACGAAACGTGTGAGAGATGTGCCGAAATTGCGGGAACCGCATGCGAACCCTGCCACTGGGGCCTTCGATGGAACTCCTCATGGGGCCACAAAACGTGTGAGGGGTGTACCGGAATTGAGGGGTGAACTGCATGCGAACCCTGCCACTGGGGCCTTGGGTGGAGCTCCCCATGGGGCCACGAACCGTGTGAGTGGTGCGCCGAAATTAATGTGGAACTGCATGTGAACCCTGCCACTTGGAGCCTTCGGCGGAGCTCCCCATGGGGCTACGAATCGTGTGAGGAGTGCGCCGAGATGAGGGTGACACTGCATGCGGAACCTGCCACTGGGGCCCTTCGACGGAGCACCCTATGGGGTCACGAACCGGGTGAATGGTGCGCCGAAATAAGGGTGGAACCGCATGCGAACCCTGCCACTTGGGGCCTTCGGTAGAGCTATCGATGGGGCCACGAAACGTGTGAGGAGTGCGCCGACATGAGGGCGGAACTGCATGCGAACCCTGCCACTGGGGCCTTCGGTGGAGCTCCCTACGGGGCCACAAAAAGTGAGAGGGGCGTGCTGAATTCTTGCCGATGGTTGATGGCGATGGCGAGGATAGTCGTCGCAATGAAGCTGATGAGGAGGAGGGGGCAGCGGGAGGAGGAGCGCGTGGCGCTGTCTCTGCAAAACAAGGACCCCACACAGGATGGTGGGAAGAACAGCGTCATTGGAAGGGGCGGGAGGGAGGGATAGGACGTCAGATGTGGCGCGAGCGCACCTCGCTCTCCTCCATCCTCTCTCCACTCTCCTCCCTCCTCCCTCTTCTCCTTCCCTCCCCTTCCCCCTCGTCTGGGCCTACAGTCGGAGGCTTGACCTAAGGAACCCAAAATAAGGAACTAGGCCCCTTTTTTCCATGAGTTAAACTTCGATTCCCGATCGAGAACATAAGGAAAACCTGAGGCAAGCTGCGAAACACTTAAGGAACGCGGAGCCCCTCCCCAACGAAAAGGGTTCCTTCTTCAGGGCCCCGACTGTATGGGGGGGGGCGTCACGCGCGGCACGTACAAGGTTGGCTGTGCGGCGTCATGCACTGTAAAGGGCGACCTGCGATCGCCAAAGGCCACACACCTAAATGCACGGCCGCTCCTTCCACCAGATGTCCGATTTCGACCAGCATATCTGGTCGCCCTGCAGCACTCCGCACTGGACCCGCCCAAGGAACACCATGCGGACGGTGACGCCCATCAGCTCCACCTTCGTGGCCGTCGCCCCAGCCGTAGGGTGGGTCCACCGCAGCGTCGTTCCAGTGATGGTGCACACCTGAGGCGATGGCAAAACCTGACCGCCCCCCTTGACACGCTCACATCGCATTTCGATTGTCAGAATTAGCTTGGCGAAGGACCCAACCATGTGCAGCTGCGCGCAACGCCGTTGTAGGTACCGTCCTCGGTGAACCTCTCTCTCTGGGGCCACGACGCGTGCGACGGGTGTGCCAAAATTGGCACGGGTACGCCATGCGGACGCTGCCACCGGAGCCGTCAGTGCAGCCCCATGTGAGGCCACGAAACGTGTGAGGGGTGCGCCGAAATGCAAGGAGGAACCAAGTGCGGGCGCTGCCACTAGGGCCTTTGGGGGCACCGAAACGTGGAAGAGGTGCACCGAAATGAAGGATGGAACTGCATGCGGAACCTGCCACTGGGGCCCTGGGTGGAACACTCCATGGGGCCACGAAAAGTGTGAGGGGTGCGCCGAAATGCGGGTGGAACTGCATGCGAG
>CAUYUJ010011337.1:293774-306274 GCA_963575745.1 Prorocentrum cordatum | reverse complement strand
CGATCTTTAATTTCCACTTCCTCCTCCTCCAGCTATTCCTCCGCATGTTCTATTCATCCGCCTCTTCCCCCACCATTTCATCATCAGCAGCAGCAGCAGCATCATCTTCATCAGCTCCAGCATCAGCATCATCATCAGCATCGGCATTACGATCATCATCAGAAATAACACAAAAAAACGAACATCGACAGCGTTGCGGTCCCCATCGTCGCCATCAAATCCAACATCGCCAACATAATACACATGCTCATCCTCATCATCAGCAACATCATCATCAACATCATGAGCATGATCACGATCATCCTCATCATCATCAGCATCATCATCAGCAGCATCACCATCATTATAGACAGAATCGTCATCATCGTCACCATCATCGTCACCACCAGCAGCAGCCGCAGCATCGTCATCATCACCACCACCAACAACAACATCATCATGAGCAGAATTATCATATCCATCATCAGCACCATCATCGTCACCATCATCAATGTCGGCGTCATCAGCAGCATCACCATCGTCATCGCCATAATCGTCGTCGTCATCACCAACATCGCCATCATCAGCACCAGTTCAGCTGCATCATCATAATCACCACCATCACCGTCACCATCATCATCAGTATCATCATCATCATCACCATCATCATCATTGTCAATCGCATCATAATCAGAATCAGTATTGACATCATCAGCATCCTCCTCTTCACCATCATTGTTCACAAAATCATCGTCACCCATATCATCATGTTCATCATCATCACCATCATCATCACCATCATCATGATCCTCATCATCATTATCGTCGTCGTCCTCGTCGTCGCCCTCGTCGTCGACGTCGTCGTCGTCGCCATCGTCATCGCCGTCGTCATCAGCCTCACCACCAATACCACAGTCACCATCATAATAAGCAGCAGCGGCAGCAGCAGCATCACCGCCACCGTCATCCCCATCGTCGTCACCACCACCACCACCACACCCCCAGCACGGTCCCCAGGACCAAGGGGGGGGCGAGCAGGGACACCGCTCTTAAAATAAAACGCGCGCCGACTTGCAGGGGGAAAACACACCGTCATCTTCACCATCGTCACAACCACCACCACACTCGTCCTCCCCGTCCACAACGGGGATCTTCTGACCCGGGTCAATCCAAACCCGGGTCACTCGGGCCCCGCAGGATCCTGCAATATCCTGCAAGATCATGCACCCGAACCCGGGCCGATGCGCGAAGGCTCCCGCAAGATCCTGCAGGATCCTGCACCCACACCCGGGCCGGTGCGACCCTGGCCCTGCAGGATCCTGCAAGATCAGGCGCTCCGGCGGACCCCCGCTTGCTTCTTTATTTCCCCGCGCCAGAGAACCCAAACTCCATGAATCACCACGCGAGCGAGCAATCTAATGACCTCCGATGGCGACCCATGCTTCCATTGCGGACCACCGCACTCCTCCCCGAGGCCGCAGCCAGTGCCAGCCCCCCGCCTCCGCGGGCACCCGGCCCGCGGCCCCTCCGGGGCCGCGGCCTCCCGCCGCCGGTGCCGCTGCCCCTCCGCCTCCGCCGCCCCCTTCCCCGGCGCGCGCCTGCGGCGCCGGGGGTCCGCCGGCGGCCTCCGCCGCGGGCGCCTCCGGCGATCTGCGGATGACGATGCGGTGCACCCTGGCCTGGGGTCGGGCAAAATGAGAAACCGTTACAAGAATTACCTACAGTAGTGTGTGTGTGTGTATGAATTTGAATCCTAGGATTTACCATTATTATTAATAAAAAGTAATGATATTAATATAAATAGTGCTGGTAGTAAGAATAAGAACAACAAAAAACAACAGTAATAGTAATATCATACTATTAATGGTAAGAATAATAATACTAATAATCATAACAATAACAACAATATTAATGACAACAACAATAACAATAACAATACTAATACTAATAATACTTTGATGATGCTTATATGTCCCCCCCACACACACACAAACAAAAAACAATAAAAAGAGAAAAACAAAAAAACAACAACAACAACAACAACAACAAAAAAACGTCCCCTTACTATTTTTCACACTGTTTTACGATTCCTCCTGTAGAGGGACAGGCCCGACTTAACCCTGGCCTGAGCATCGTGTCAACGATCCTCATCCCCACTTGCATGGCCTTGGCCCCACGGCTTCGAGGGGCCCATCCCCCACTGGAGGGGGTGGGATGGTCGGGGCTGACGTGCCGTGGCCCTGTGGGGATGGGGATAGGTTCCACGATGCTGGTGTTAAGTCGGGCCTGTCCTCCTACAGAGGGATTTGGGACGAAAAATAAAAAATTAACAAAAAAATACCCCCTGGTCAAAAAATGCTTTAAAACAAAAAAAAAAAAAACTGAAAAAGTCCCCTGACTATTTTTTCTATGTTTGAATCTTCCTCCTGTAGAGGGACAGGCCCGACTTCATGCTGGTGGCCTGCTTCAGCTGCGCCGTGAGGACCGACGCGTGGCCGCGGCAGCCGTTCACCTCGATGACGTGGTCGCCGGGCCGGATCGCCCTCTCGGGATGCCCGGCGTTCCAGCGGTGGAAGAGGCCCTGCGCGTCGATGCGGTCGATCTGCAGGGCGGCGGCGTCCGCGCCCGCGCAGGCCATCCTCCCCCCGTAGACGGCGCCGCAGCTCCTGCGCGGGCGCCGGCAGCCGTGCCCCTGGCCAGACGTGTCCCTGGCCGCCGGGCCCCTCCGAGGGGCCACGTGGGGGGGAGGGGGGCCAGCTCCGGGGGGAAGCCCCGAGCTCGCATCGGCCACGCATCGTCGGCAGATCGGCGAGCAGCGCCCCCTGGCAGTTCCGCTCGGCCCTGGGCGCGGTGGGCCATCGGGCCCCACGTCGACGATCGCGGCGCCCTCATCCGAGAAATCTGCGGGGGCATCCGAGCTTGCGTGTTCGTGACAGTCTTCGTTCCCCCAATATCCCCCCCCGCTCGGCCCATCCCCCCGCTGACGTCGCCCATGGGGCCTCGGCTGGGGGCCGGGTGGCGGCCGACCAGGGCCTCCCAGGCAGCCCTGGGGACACCCTGGGCGGTTCGCAGGCCCCCGACGGCAAGAGCTGCTCGAGGCGGGCCCCCAGAGCCCCCTTTGGAGGTCCAAAAAGGGGCCGAAACAAAAAAACTGAGTTCTCTAGCCTCGAGGAGGAGGAGGAGGAGGAGGAGGAGGAGGAGGAGGAGGAGGAGGAGGAGGAGGAGGAGAGGAGGAGGAGGAGGAGGGAGGATAAATAGAACGAGGCCAGAGGAAGAGGAGGAGGAGGAGGAGGAGGTGTAGGAAGAGGAGCAAAAAAAAATGTGCAGAGAGGAGGGGGAGGAGGAGCAGAAAAGAGGGGGAGGAGGAGGAGGAGGAGGAGGAGGAGGAGGAGGACGACGACGGCGAGGAAAACGAGAAGGAGGAGGAGAGGATGGGGGGTCCTGTCCACCGTGATAGTGAATTCGCCCGCCTCCGCCTGCCGCGGCCGCGGCCCCGCCGCCGAGCTTGGGGCCTCCTTGGTTGCACGCGCAGGCGGGCAGGGAGAAGAGGAGGAGGAGGAGAGGAGGAGGAAGGAGGAGGAGGAGGAGGAGGGGAGGGGAGGAAGGGAGGGGAGGGAGGGAGGGGGGGGGGGGGGGAGGGAGGGAGGGAGGGAGGGAGGAGGTGAAGGAGGAGGAGGAGGAGGAGGAGGAGATGGAGAATGAAGAGAGGAGGAGGAGGAGAGAGGAGAAGGAGGAGGAGGAAGGAGGAGGAGGAACGCGGGAAAGGAGGGGGAGGAGGGGGAAAATTGTTGGGATTTGCGCTTGGTTCGATGCTGGTCGACCTACTCTCGCAAACTAGAAAGAGGCAACAGTTAATTCACAGCATTGGTCTCGCGTTTGGCGGGGTCGGGGTGCTTTCTATGCCCCTTGCAAGCCTCTCGCAAGCCTATGAAATTCTGGCACTGGGACATGCAACCACCCGTACTGCACACGAGCATCAGAGTGGAAGCATCAAAGCTGTATACACGCTATGACCTGACCACGCGCATCTCCAACGATGTCACCGGACACAGCCTTAAAACCTAGACAGGGCTCATTCCGAACAGTGCAGGACCCCAAGTCCACACGTAGACGTTTCCGCCTGTGGGGGTGGGGGGGTCCTCAAGCCCTGCCGACGCGCTGGGCTGCACTGGAATCGGGTGCCAAGGGTGGGCGAGGGGGGTGGGCTGAGAAGACCCCGCCAGCTGAGCTGGCTGCACCCGGCGCCTGGCCAGCCTGAGGCTCGCGAGCATACAGCCGATGACCCTCGTCGGCACATGGGTATGGCCTGCCCTGCCTCCCGCTGCAAGCCTTATGTCGGGCGTGTCCCCCTACAGGGGGATTTTCGACGAAAAATAATAACAACAAAAAACAAACAAACAAAAAAAAAAAAAAACTCAAAAAAAACAAAACACAAATCCTCGAAAAATAGTCCCCAAACTATGTTTGCATTACTTTGGACTATTTGCAGGATGTTTTTGATTCTTCGTCGAAACTCCCCCTGCAGCGGGGCAGGCCCGACTCGATGCAGGCGGCACGACGGCGACCTCTGGTGCCGACGCCGTGCCGGCGCGGCGGGCGAGAGAGAAGCCTCGAGAGCGCGGGCGCCGCGCACTCTGGATCCGCACGGAGCGCCCGAGGTCCACCTCCTCGAGGCTCGAGCTCTGCTGCTCAGGGCTGGGCGAGGCCGCAGGTCTGGCTGCTCGAGGCCGTACACAGGTCCAGCTTCTCTCGGGGAGACGTAGGACCCGGGTACGGGGGACTCGGAAATCCCCGACGAGGTCGTCAAAAAAATGACGAGGCCGAGCCTGCATTTTGACGAGGCCTCCCGCTGCAGACATCCCACGAAACTCCTCCTCGTCAAAATCCGAGTCGCGGTCGTCAAAAAACGATGGCGAACCCGAGTCCCGGCAAACCCGGGTCTTACGCTCCCCCGATTCTCGAGGCTCGAACTCTTCCTGGTGGCACCCAGCTTGGCCCCTGCGTCCGCTGCCTGGCTTCCCGTGGCGCCGCTGCAGGCTGCTGAGCGCAGCGGACGAGCATCCGGGTCTGCGCGGGCTGGGACAGTCGTGCGGGTCGCGTCCAGGCGAGCGCCCGACCGTACGCCAGCAGTGGCTTGAATGTGTAAACCTACTGCGCCCTGAAAATCAACTTTAGTCTCCGTGATCAGAGGAGCGCACGCGACAGCGACAGCAGCGCTCATACGGCGACGTACTCTGCTGCTGGGCTCGTTCGTGGAAGGAGATGCCCGACCTGACCTCGTACCCCGGCCATAACCTCACCCGAAGCCGAAAGCTTGACGAGGCCCACGCCCGCGCAATGAAATTCCGGTGCCCGTCTTGAAGATCCGAACCGTCACTATCACTACGCCTCTCATGGGCACAGCTGCTGGAGTGCCAGCCGCAGACCAAAACTCATCGAACTCACGCCCAGTCCCTGCTGGCGCCACCATATCGAAATCAGGAGCTGCCTGCACATCGAGCAACAAAAAACTTCTTCAGGATGGGACAGAACATGCCACACATCTCAAATACGATTATCTTCTCTGAGAGGCTGGGCGAGGGGATGCGAGAACAGCCGATGGTGGAGATCGGCGTAGTCATGTCAACAGGCACACCCTGTCAGTAACAGGCCCATGCTGCTGCAACCTAAACTTCTCCAAGATACTCTGGCACACAAATGCACAAAGAAGATTTCGGCGTCGCGGGGGCGTAGACGTAGAGTCGAGCATGAGTCGGATGGTGAGGTGATCGTATCCAACGTGTCGGTCGAAGGGATACCTAGCTTTTTCGCGGCGACCCGCTCGGTGCGCTTGTTCCAAGCCTGCTGCAACAAATCATGGATCAGCCTAACGGATGCGTCCGCGAACGCATATCTGAAGCCTAGATCCAGTTCCATTTCGAAGGGCGACAAAAACGTTTAAACCATTCTCGCGAGGCTGAAAATAGCTGCACCTGCTGGCCCCCGTACGCTCCCCCAGTTCGCTGGCGGTCGTCCAAGGGCGGCTCGAAAGGACCTGCCCAGCTCCGAGAGAGGATGCAAGCTGCAGAAACGACCATGGTTTGCCGCCTTCCAAACAAGGGCTGATCAAAGCATAACTGGGCCAAGGGCTTGCTTCCAGGGAGGATCTCCAAGCACTGCCGAGCAGATGCTCCCGGATCTGCTCTTGCACGAGTTTCCGACCAGAGAAGTACGCCGAGTCTGATCCGAGCTTAGTTCTGGGGGCGCCAGTCCGACCACCTCCGATCCATACAAGCCTTGAAGCCTGGAGGCCTTCTTCATGGGGGCACCTGTTCTTCCGGAGGCACGAAATCTCGGACCACGCTGTCTGAGCTTAGAGAGCATTTCAGCTAGCAACTGTGCTTTCTTGGCCTTCGAGCCCCACAGACAAATCGATGCCGAGGTTGGGAGCGGTGGCGACGGCATCTCCCGCAGATTTCCACAAGCTAAGCCTCAGCATGTCCGTGAGCCTGGGGCAGGAGGAAGCACGGACAGACTTCCTCTGGGCGACCCTGCAGGAGAGCCCAAGGGGCCCAAAAGAGGCCTCAACGACGCCCCCCAGGCGCCCTCAAGAGCCCTCCAAAACGCCCCCGACGGGCTTCCAAAGAAACCGTCTTTGATACCCTCCACGGTCGTGACGGGCTGTCACTCCTCCTGGGCGTCGGCGGGATGGCGTGAGCCACTCGAACAAAACCGGTCGGCACCGACGATGCTGCAGGACACGCTCCCGTCCCGGGTCCACCTCCTTATTGGCAGGTCGGGCATGTCCACCTACAGGCGGACTGTGGACGAAACATAAAAAAGAATCCAAACACGCTCAAAAACGGTAATCCAAAAAAATCGTCCTGAAATCGTCCCCAGAGTATGTTTTGACTGTTTCTAAACATCTCTCCTGCAGAGGGACACGCCCGACTTCACCTCATCAGCCCCTGCTTGCCTTCTCCCTTCACTGCGCGGCACGACCCCCCTCCCCCTCGAGGGACGAGCGCCCTGTGCGCCCGCGGTCCAGGCGGGAGCCCCGTGCTGTCACGGAGGGAGTGCCCACCGTGCTGCGAGCGCCGGGGAGTGCCCAGCGGCCCCCCCCCCGCTCTGCGAAGGAGCCGGCCTCCGTCCATGCAGCCCCCGTCCATGCAGCCCCTGCACGCCTTCCGTTGCCTGCCCTCGACGCGAAGCGCGAACCTGTTGTATCGTTACGTGTCCCAGGGCCCACGTAAACTCGGAGGTCGTGATTCTGGGAAGGAGATGAAACGTTCTCGACCTGGAATCCTAGCGCGCACTTGGATCATTACAGCACTGAACCAGCAAACTAGAAATTATAATATTGGGGATTGAAACTGACGCGAGGAACAAGGACACTGAGCCTTCGCAGCCTGCTGTCACCAACGGGACCGGCGGATTTGCAAAGATGTGGGACCACCCGTATCCATTTTGGCTCAAGCATGATGGTCACGGGCTTGAGCTGAAACTTAAGCCTACGTTCGCCCCACATCATCCCAGGTTTCCTTGGAGCCTCTGAGATGACTGGATGGGGTGCCGCGTCCCAGCACGGGTGCCACACGGCGTGGACCGAGCAGGGCCGCGGGAGCAGCGGCGCACCAGCGCCATGGCGCCAGCAGCAGGTTGGCGCGTGGCAGTGGTGGCAGTGTACGTTCTGCTCCGAATGGTGCTGGAACAAGAAGTGTAGCAAGTGTGGTCTCAAGCGAGGGTGGAGTACTACGTCGGCACCGTACTCCCACCACCAGAGCCTCCACCAGCCGACGTACAGCGAGAGCGTGCAATCGGGCCAGATGGTCCAGCACGAGCTGCGCGGCAAGATCGACCAACTCCAAGCGGATCTAGCAGCTGCGACGGCAGAGCCGAAGCCCACCAGCAGCACGGCCGACTCCCACAACCAGCGCTCAGCTGGCGACGCCCAGGTCAAGCAGATCGAGGCGGCCCTGAGCGCTCTACCACTTGCAGGCTTCGACGTGGAACGCAAGCAGTCGCAGGAGCGGCTTGCGGAGGTCAAGTTGGCCATTACGCGTCAGAGGCCCCTCGGCACACAGATCGACTCCTGCAAGGCAGCGCTCCTAGGGTCTCAGAAGAGGGTCTCCGACTGCCAGCAGGTGATCGAGCGCGCCAACGCAGCCAAGCAGGAGGCTGCAGCCGAACAGGCGCGGCTCCAAGCCGAGCTCGCCAAGTTACAGCAGGAGCTCCCGATGACGAGCGGGATGAACTGCATCCAGATGATGAACTCCGCGATGGACTCAGTCTTGAAGGCAATGCAGGACGGTGGAGTGGTTCCACCTCAGCACGTCGCGGAGGCCGAGAATTTGATGAAGCAGCTCTCAATTGGCATCCAGCAGATTGCCCATATGGCCAATACGACGGCTACAGCCCCCATTGACGAGTGCAATGGCACCCGCCGCTCTCGGCCAGACGAGCCCAACGGGGACAGCGAAGCCAAGGAGCGCAGGATGGTTGGCAAGGGCCCGCCAGGGGCTCCCACTTCCCAGCGCGACTGTCGCCACCTGCCAGCAAAAAACGACGATGCCTCGGAGGTGCAAGTCCCGCCGTGAGCAAAGCGGACAGCACAGGGAAGGCGCATGACGAGCGGGGCCTAGACTCGTCAAGAATTCGACTTGCGTCTGCAAATGTGCGCACACTTCTCCCCTGGCAAGATGAAGCTAGTTACAATCGGAATGCCTTCACGTCACTGAAGAGCAAGACCGAACTTCTCCAGATGATGTTCCACGATGCTGGGTATGGGATCGTTGGCATCCAAGAGGGGCGCAGCACCACCAAACGTCATGGCGTGGGTAACTACTACGAGATGTTCACAAGTGCATGCCCCGAGTCTCGATACGGCTCTCAAGTTTGGGTTTCGAATTTATTGCAGTTTTCAGCCGACGTATTCACTCAACCGAGTGCGCGGATCACTACAGTTATTGGCGTGGCGCAGGCATTGGCCGCAGGGATGGTGATATGCGCAGCGCATGCCCCACATGAGTTCTCCTCCAGGCGCTCCAAGGATGACTTCTGGGAGATGCTCGAGAGGCACCTGCTACAGTACACCTCCAAGTTCCCCTCCTACTCCATCGTGCTGCTGATTGACGCCAATGCTCGAGTCGGTAGCGTGAAATCTCCAGCTCTTGGCTCTGCGTATGTGGACAAAGAAAACAACAATGGTGCTCGTTTTCGGCGTTGCCTTTACAACACGAATATGTACGCGGCCAACACAGATTTCCCAATCACATGGACCTGGATGTCGACGTACAGGACTACGGCCCGCATTGACTACGTTTGTATCAAAACCAGCCGCAAACAGACAATATGTAATGCGCATGCGGATGAGAATGTTGATCTGAACTTGGACGGCTCGATTGATCACAGACCTGTTGTGGTGGAAGTGACAATGCCAAAGGATGTTCAGATTGAGAAAGCGACCAGATGCAGAGTGCTATTTGATAAGACCAAGCTCTCGGACGCGCATCTTGTGGAGTGTTTCAATCAGAAGATGTGGGCGTTCCAGTCCCAGAGGGAGTGGTCAGTGGACCAGCATCTCGCCGAGCTGAATGCGTGGATATTGCAGCATGCTCGAGCCACGTTCGGCCCCCCTCAGAAGCGACCTCGGAAGCCATGGATCTCGTCAACTTCATGGGGCGTGGTCCAGATGGTGGCCCCCCTGGTGCGGCTACGCCACAGAGGCTTTCGTGCTGAACGGCTTGCGCTGCTGTCCAAGGCGTGGTACGCCTTCGCGTCAGTGCTGCACGCCGACTTCGTGCACCCTGCAGCGGAGGGCGGCTGCGGCAGCCAGACTGTCAGCGCTGGGCGGCGTGGCTGGCGAGCCCGCGCAGCATGCGCCGAGGCTGCCCGTGCGCTGGCAGCGGTGCGGCGCATGGCGGCCATGCTGCACCGCACGGCGCGCGACGTCGGGCTGTCTCCAGGAAGCTCGTCAAGGCCGATCGACAGATCTGGATCGGCATGAAAGCCTTGGAGGCGCAGTGGGCACACGTCAAGGGCGACTCGCGCACCACGTACGCCATCACGAGAGCCCTGTCAGGGCGCGGGCTGCCGACAGCCTCCGCACTGCGCGGGCCTGACGGTGAGCTCACCAGCACACGGAGTGAACGCGACATGCTGATGCGCGGCCACTTCGCGCAGGTCTTCCGTGGCAGGCTGACTGCCCCTGAGGCCCTGGCAGCGGCGGCCGCGCCGCCACGTTTCCAGCACTGTGCAGAGGCTAGCGTGCTGCGCATCACACCGAGCGCTGCGCGCCGTGCATTCATGTTGCTGAAGAATAACAAAGGCGTCGGTAATGACGGTATACCAGGTGAGCTAATTCGGTCGGCAGTTGACTCGCTCGCAGTTAAGTTTTCGGAATTACATGTCAAGATCCAGCAGTGGCAGGTAGACCCAAAGACGGCTGAGCTCATAGCTAGATTGCACCGCATGGCGTGGTTTCAGTATGCTGACCTCCATGAAGTAGTGCAGACATTCACAGGAGGTCGCCAAGGGTGCGTGTTTGGCACAGTCATGTTTAACGGAGCGTACAGCATCGCACTCTTCATGTTGTATTCCGAGCTTGCTAAGTTAGGACTCGGGCTCCGACTGTCTCGCAGCGAAGGCCCTTTTTGGAATGCAAATCCGCATGATAAAGCACGCGCGCTGCACGAAGAGCATGTGATGGATGCGGTGTTTGTTGATGACGAGTGTCTTGTGCTGCTCGCCTCCACCCCCACTCGCCTCAACTCTGCCATCCACGCATTGATGCAAGCGGTTGTCCAGACGTTTGCAGCGTTCGCTCTAGAAATCAACTGGAAGCCTGGCAAGTCAGAGTGCATGGTAGTGTACAGAGGTAAGCAGAGTAGCAAGCACTATGCTCGATTGAAATACGGAAATCAGCGCTGTTTCAAGTTTCCAGAGTTTGATATCTCTCTGCATGTAGTCGATGAGTACAAGCGTCTAGGGTGTGTCGTGACTCCTGATGGTCGTCTGAAGCGAGACGCCGATTATAAGATTTCGCAGACTATGAGCTCCTACGTTCCTATTGCCTGTAAAGTTTTTGGTGCCACCGAGCTGTGTCAGAGTGTCCGTCTAGCACTCGCTGACTCCCTCCTCATACATGGCAGGTTGTTGTTCAATAGCCACATCATGTATTGCACGCCTGAGTACATTCGCACGCTCAACGGCCCACACATGCGCATCCTTCGACGCATTGCGGGCGATCCCAATTTTGGCGAGGCGAAGTTTTCAGACGTTCGCATCCGTGAGCAGTTAGGCCGATCTTCCCTCGACTGCCTGCTGCTGCGAAAACGGTTGCTGTATTTCGGTCGTCTAGTTCACTTTGCACCAGGCCCGCTCCAGGCTGTCCTACAGTTCCGTCATAACGAGAAGGCCCTTGACTGGGTCAAGCAGCTTCAGGATGACCTGAGCCTGGTATGGAGACGCGTTCCCGCCTTCTCCCTGCTCCCTGATCCCAGCCTGTACTCGAGTGTCTGGCACGAGTTTATATTGCAGGACATTGCGTCCTGGAGGGAACGAGTGCAGCGCATCTTTTTGTTCACACATCTGCTTGTGATGCATCAGCTGCATCGCCGTCGCCAACGACGCCGGGGCAGCCCCCCCCTGGTGAGACTGCGCTCCCGTTTGTGTGTGGCATCTGTCCGAATCGCCCTGCCTTGCTCACAAGCAAGGCGCTGAAGATGCACCAGCGCACGAAACACATGCCCGGGTGCCCCGCGCGTCTGTACGTTGATGAGCGTGGCATTTGTCCTGTATGCAAGACAGACTTTAAGCAAGGGCTCCCAACTTCGCGCTTCGCGCTGCGCGAAGCGCGAAGTGCGAATAGCTTCGCGCTCTCTCGCGCCGCCTCCCAGGGGAGAAGTGGATGATGAGGAATCGGAGCCGAACCGCGAAGCGCGAAGCGCGAATAACTTCGCGCCCTCGAGGGCGCCCTTGTTAAGCAGAGATTGCGATGCATAGCACATCTATCAGACAGCCGACGCCAGCGCTGTTGGGCGCAACTGATGCGTACTGCTCCTCCTCCCCTCCCGCCGGAGACTGTGTCAGCACTCGACCTCGCCGATCGCGAGGCGAGACGCGAAGCTCGACGGAGAGGCCACACCCACCCTCTTGCCGTCTCTAGTGCATGCACGCGTGAGGGTAAATGCATAGGATTCGCACGCATGTGACGCATGTGTATAGCCAGCTGATCTATGCAGGATGTGAATCAATGTATAAACGTCTTGAGACACCGTAAGGTAACCTTGCAGAATAAAAAAGATGTGGGACCATAAAATCTGAGGATATACTCAACGAGTGCCTCACTGTGAACAGGAGATACCATCCATCTGCAATGATCACGAACGGTCATAAAGTTGGAGAAACTATGAAGCGAGAGCACAATCAAAAAAATGAACCACACTCCATGTGTTTAACGGTTGCGCGTCTTCAACGTAGGGTTCTGAAGTGGAATGACGTCCCAGGCGAGATACCCACTAAAAAAACAACGCCGTCCATCG
>CAUYUJ010011337.1:283774-288774 GCA_963575745.1 Prorocentrum cordatum | reverse complement strand
ATGCCCGGAGCCAACTGTAGGCCACTTCGTGGTCTTCGAGTTCCCAAAACTCCATTCCTGGGCATGATTTTGAATGCCCGGAGCCAACTGTATAATAAAATAAAAAAGTATAAAACAGAAAAAAGTAGGCCACTTCGTGTTCTTCGAGTTCCCAGAACTCCATTCCTGGGCATGATTTTGAATGCCCTGAGCCAACTGTAGGCCACTTCGTGTTCTTCGAGTTCCCAGAACTCCATTCCCGAGCCACATTTTGAATGCTGAGGCAGGCTGATGCTGAGGCTGAGGCAGGCTGAGGATGAGGCAGGCTGAGGCTGAGGCCGAGGCTGAAGGCAGACTGAGGCTGAGGCTGAAGCAGGCTGAGGCTGAGGCTGAGGCAGGCTGAGGCTGAGGCTGAGGCAGGCTGATGCTGAGGCAGGCTGAGGCTGAGGCTGAGGCTGATGCAGCCTGAGGCTGAGGCAGGCTGAGGCTGAGGCCGAGGCTGAAGGCAGACTGAGGCTGAGGCTGAAGCAGGCTGAGGCTGAGGCTGAGGCTGAGGCAGGCTGAGGCTGAGGCTGAGGCAGGCTGAGGCTGAGGCTGAGGCAGGCTGAGGCTGAGGCTGAGGCTGAGGCTGAGGCAGGCTGATGCTGAGGCAGGCTGAGGCTGACGTCGAGGCTGCAGGCAGGCTGAGGCAGGCTGGGGCTGACGTCGAGGCTGCAGGCAGGCTGAGGCTGAGGCTGAAGCAGGTTGAGGCTGAGGCTGCGGCAGGCTGAGGCTGAGGCCGAGGCTGAGGCAGGCTGATGCTGAGGCAGGCTGAGGCTGAGGCTGAGGCTGATGCAGGCTGAGGCTGAGGCAGGCTGAGGCTGAGGCCGAGGCTGAAGGCAGACTGAGGCTGAGGCTGAAGCAGGCTGAGGCTGAGGCTGAGGCAGGCTGAGGCTGAGGCAGTCTGAGGCTGAGGCTGAGGCAGGCTGAGGCTGAGGCAGGCTGAGGCTGAGGCTGAGGCTGAGGCTCATGCAGGCTGAGGCTGCGGCAGGCGAAGGCTGAGGCCGAGGCCGAGGCTGAAGGCAGACTGAGGCTGAGGCTGAAGCAGGCTGAGGCTGAGGCTGAGGCAGGCTGAGGCTGAGGCTGAGGCTGATGCAGGCTGAGGCTGAGGCAGGCTGAGGCTGAGGCTGAGGCTGAGGCTGAGGCCGAGACTGAAGGCAGACTGAGGCCGAGGCTGAAGCAGGCTGAGGCTGAGGCTGAGGCAGGCTGATGCTGAGGCTGAGGCAGGCTGAGGCTGAGGCAGGCTGAGGCTGAAGCCGAGGCTGAAGGCAGACTGAGGCTGAGGCTGAAGCAGGCTGATGCTGAGGCTGAGGCAGGCTGCGGCTGAGGCTGAGGCAGGCTGATGCTGAGGCAGGCTGAGGCTGAGGCTGAGGCTGATGCAGGGTGAGGCTGAGGCAGGCTGAGGCTGAGGCCGAGGCTGAAGGCAGACTGATGCTGAGGCTGAAGCAGGCTGAGGCTGAGGCTGAGGCTGAGGCTGAGGCAGGCTGAGGCTGAGGCAGGCTGAGGCTGAGGCTGAGGCAGGCTGAGACTGAGGCTGTGACTGCGACTGCCGTTGCCACTGCGACTGTCATGACGAATGCGACTACGACTGCGAGAACAGCAGAATTCTACAACTGGATTATCATCTGATTCTTAAGGGGAATGCTTCCAAATATGCTCCTACACATCGCTGTTAGGTTGCTTTGTCGGGATATGGTTTAAAACAAAAAGAGTTCCGCGTGTTCCGTTGATCAGCGTACAGGGAATGGTGTTCTGGAAAGGTTCAGGATTATGAGGGCGCAACAGTTCCGTTGATTCGCGTTGTTGAAGTCCCAGGAATGGCGTTATGGCAAGATTCATGATCGGCAAGGCGCAACAATCGAGAACGGTGTTTTGGCAAGCATCAGGGTCTTCAAACGGTTGACTTCCAACGAGGCAGTTCCCTGAGTGTAAATGAAGCCTTGTATGGGGTCTATGAAGAGGGAGCTTGAAGGGAGGGCTGATTCAAACATCGTTGATGACTCTTGGGTTTTCACTGGTCCTCCTCCTCCTCCTCCTCGTCCTCCTCCTCCTCCTCTTCCTCCTCCTCCTCCTCCTCCTCCTCCTCCTCCTCCTCCTCCTCTTCTTGGGTTCCTGAGGATTCCGATGGCTTCCTATGGATCCCTCTGGATTCCGAGAGATTCCTGCATATTAAAGGGATTCATAAGAGAACCTCTGAGGGATCCCGTGGAGAAAGGAATCCTGCGGAATGGATTGGAATCCTGTGGCATTCTTCTCTGAATACTTCGAGACGCATGGGGATCTTCATCAAACCATAAGAAATGTGGGATGTCCACAGGAATCCGATGGAATCCTCAGAATTCCCAGGTTCCCCGAGGACTCCTTCAGAAATCCTCCGGATTCTTTAATAAATCCTAAGGGGTCCTACGGAATCCCAGGAACGCAGAGAAATCCGCACACAATCGTAGGAATCCTTGGGGATGTCCAGGAATCCCCAGGAACTGTTCAGGAATGCCTTTATAGGCACAGCGCCCACCTCCGATGCGATGCGATATACGCGCCCCCGCCCCTCCCCGCGGGGGGGAGTCTGAAGCCCGTCGTTCTCAACGACAACAACAACAACAACAACAACAACAACAACAACAGCAGCAACAACAACAACAACAACAACAACAACAACAACAACAACTACTACTACTACTACTACGACGACGACTACAACTACTACTATTACTACTACTACCACTACTACTACTACTACTACTACTACTACTACTACTACTACTACTACTACTGCTACTACTACTACTACTACTACTACTACTACGACTACTACTACTACTACTACGACGACTGCTACTACTACTACTACTACTACTACTACTACTGCTGCTACTCCTACTACTACTACGACTACTATTACTACTACTACCACTACTACTACTACTACTACTACTACTCTACTACTGTGGAACGACGAACGACGACGACTACTACTACTACTATTATTACTACTACTACTACTAGCTACTACTACTACTGCTACTGATACTACTATAACTACCTACTACCACTACTACTACTACTACTTACTACTACTACTAACTACTAGACCCACGACTGAAAATATACATACTGCTACTACTACTCCTACTACTACTACGAAACGACTACTACTACTACTATTACTACTAGACTACCCTACTATTACGTACTACTCCTACTACTACTACTGCTACTACTACTACTACTACAACTACTGACTACGACTACGACGACACGCCCGACGACGACTACTACTATATTACTGCTGCTACTACTACTACTACTACTACTACTACTACTACGGCTACTAATACTATTACTGCTGCTACTACTACTACCACCATTACTACTACTACTACTACCACTACTACTACTATTACTACTACTACTACAACTACTACTATTAACTACTACTACTACTGCTACTACTACTACTACTACTACTACCACTACTACTACTCTAATAACTACTACTACTACTACGACTACTACTACTACTTACGAACTACTTAACTAATACGACGACTGCTACTACTACTACTACTACTACTTGCTGCTACTACTACTACTACTACTACGACTACTATTACTACTACTCCCCTACTAACTACTACTACTACTACTACTACTACTACTACTACTACTACGTCGACGACGACTACTACTACTACTATTATTACTACTACGACTAACTAACTAACTAACTACTATTACTACTACCTACTACTACTACTAACTGCTGAAACTACTACTAAACTACTACTACTACCACTACTACTACTACTACTACTACTACTACTACTACTACGACTACTACTACTAATACTACTACTACTACTACTACGACGACTACTACTACTACTACTATTACTACTACTACCACTACTACTACTACTACTACTACTACTACTACTACTACTGCTACTACTACTATCACTACTACGACGACGACGACGACGACTACTACTAGGGTTAAACTTCTCCTTCGTGTCTACTAAGAATGAATGGGTAAGGGTAAGGGTTCGGGTTCGGGTTCGGGTTCGGATTCGGGTTCGGTTCCACACAATCAGTTTAAACCACATAGACTAACATAGAATAGTCGGAATTTAATCGTACACGAAGCAGGAGTTCGGAAACCCACAATTTCGCCATTCGCTGATAGGAAAACAATACAGGGGCTACAGAGCTAATTGTACACGAAGATGAGGTTCGGAAGCCCACTGATTCTAATAGTACACGAAGAAGGGGTTCGGAAACTCACAATTTCGCCGTTCGCTCGTAAGAAAACAATACAGGGGCTATAGAGCCAATAGTACACGAAGGTGAGGTTCGCAAACCCATTGTGAAAAAAACGAGAAAACTGCGTTCCTCTTGTCCTGCTCGCTTTCCTCTTCCTCATCCTCCTCCTCCCCCTCCGCCTCCTCCCCCTCCTCTTCCTCCTCCTCATCCTCCACCTCCTCCTCCTCCTCCTCCTGCCCGTCCCCCACCTCCTCCTCCTCCTCCTCTTCCTCCTCCTCCTCCTCCTCCTCTTCCTCCTCCCCCTCCTCCTCCTCCTCTTCCTCCTCCTTCCCCTCCTCCCCTTCCTCCTGCTGATCACATGAGGAGAAGAAGGAAGAGCAAGAGGAGAAGGAGGAGGAGGAGGAAGAGGACGAGGAGGAGGAGGAGGAGAAGAGGGAGGAGGAGAAAGGGTGAGGAGGAACGGGAGGGAAGGGAAGGAAGGAGGGAGGGATGGAGGCCAGAAGGGAGGGATGGAAGGTGGGAGGGAGGGCGAACAGCAAAAAAATGCGTGTGTGGCGGCATCCGCGTTTTTCGAGAAGCCGTAACATGGGGAAGGAGGAAGACAGGGGGGAAGGAGGAGGCGGATGATGCGGTGAATGCTCATGATGAGGAGGATCTTCCTGGTCTCCTTCCTCCTCCTCCTGGTCCTCCTGGTCCTCCTCCTCCTCCTCCTCCTCCTC
>CAUYUJ010011337.1:267531-275031 GCA_963575745.1 Prorocentrum cordatum | reverse complement strand
TCGCCGTCGCGGTCGTCGCAGACGCCACCGTGGTCATCGTCGTCGAAGTCGTCGAGGTCGCAGTCGTCGTCGTCGTCGTCGACAAGGTCGTCGAGGTCTTCGTCGTCAGCATCGCCGCCGTCGCCGTCGCCCACGAGGTCGTCGACGTCGTCGACGTCGTTGAAGTCGCCGTCGCGCACCGCCACCACCGAGATCGTCGTCGAGGTCGTCCGTCGTACATCGTCCAGATGTTCGTCGAGGTCTCCGTCGTGATCGTCGTCGACAAGGTCGTCGAGGTCGCTGCCGTCGTCGTCGACGCCGACGTCGGCGTCGCCGCCGCCCTCATCGTCATCGTCGTCGACGTCGTCGTCGCCAAGATCGTCGTCGAGGTCATCCGTCGGCCATCGTCGAGGTGCTCGTCGAGCTCTCCGTCGTCGTCGACGTCGTCGTCACCGCCGTCGACGTTGACTTTGCGGTTGTCGTCGTCGTCGACGTCATCATCATCAAAGGCCGCGGTCACCATCGTCATCCAGGTCATCCTCGTCGTCGCCGTCGCGGTCGTCGCAGACGTCACCGTGGTCGTCGTCGTCGTCGAAGTCGTCGAGGTCGCAGTCGTCGTCGTCGTCGTCGACTTCGTCGTCAAGGTCGTCGAGGTCTTCGTCGTCGACACCGCCGCCGTCGCCGTCGCCCACAAGGTCGTCGGCGTCGTCGACGTCGTTGAAGTCGCCGTCGCGGACCGCCACCACCGAGATCGTCGTCGAGGTCGTCCGTCGTCCATCGTCCAGATGTTCGTCGAGGTCTCCGTCGTGATCGTCGTCGACGAGGTCGTCGAGGTCGCTGCCGTCGTCGTCGACGCCGACGTCGGCGTCGCCGCCGCCCTCATCGTCATCGTCGTCGACGTCGTCGTCGCCAAGATCGTCGTCGAGGTCATCCGTCGGTCATCGTCGAGGTGCTCGTCGAGCTCTCCCTCGTCGTCGACGTCGTCGTCACCGCCGTCGACGTTGACGTTGCGGTTGTCGTCGTCGTCGACGTCATCATCATCAAAGGTCGCGGTCACCATCGTCATCCAGGTCATCCTCGTCGTCGCCGTCGCGATCGTCGCAGACGTCACCGTGGTCGTCGTCGTCGAAGTCGTCGAGGTCGCAGTCGTCGTCGTCGTCGTCGTCGACTTCGTCGTCAAGGTCGTCGAGGTCTTCGTCGTCGACACCGCCGCCGTCGCCGTCGCCCACAAGGTCGTCGGCGTCGTCGACGTCGTTGAAGTCGCCGTCGCGGACCGCCACCACCGAGATCGTCGTCGAGGTCGTCCGTCGTCCATCGTCCAGATGTTCGTCGAGGTCTCCGTCGTGATCGTCGTCGAGGTCATCGGCGTCGAGGTCGTCATCGTCGTCGTCGAGGTCGTCCTCAAGTATTCGTCGTCGTCGGGGCCGTCGCCGTCGCCGTCGCCGTCGCCGTCGCCGTCGCCGAGGTCGGCGAGGTCGGCGTCGCTGTCACGGTGCCGAAAACGCCGAGATCGTCGTCGAGGTCGTGCGTTGCCCATCGTCGAGGTCATCGTCGAGATCCTCGTCATCCTCGTCGGCATCGAGGTCGTCGGTGTAGTCGTCGACGACGACGTCGTCGACGTCGTCGCCGTCGCCGTCGTCGTCGGTGAGGTCGTCATCACGTCGCCATCGGAGTCGTCCGTCGCTGTTGCCGCCAAGGTCTTCGAGGTCGTCGGGTCGTCGTCGCTGTCGCCCGTCGCGCCGCCGCCGCCACCGTCGAGATCGTCGGCAAGGTCGCCCATCGTCCATCGTCGAGATCTCCGCCGTCGTCGTCGTCGCTTTCGCCATCGTCGCCGAGGTCGTCGAGAACGTTGAGGACGCCGTCGCCGCGCCGCCGCCTCCGCCGAGATAGTCGTCGAGGTCGTCCGTCGGCCATCGTCGAGATGTCCGTCGTGGCCGTCCTCGTCGTCGACGTCGTCGTCGTCGAGGTCGTCGAGGTCGTCGAGGTCGCCGTCGCCGTCGCGGCGCCGCCGCCGCCGAGATCGTCGAGGAGGTCGTCCGTCGGCCATCGTCGAGGTATTCGTCGAGATCTTCGCCGCCGTCGTCGTCGTGGTCGAGTCCGTCGTCGCCGTCGTCGTCGCTGAGATCGTCGTCGTCGTCGTCGAGGTGAAGGTCGGCGTCGAGGTCGTCGAAGTCATCGTCGAGGTCGTCGTCGAGGTCGTCGTCGAGGGCGCCGTCGTCGGCGCCGTCGTCGTCGTCGTCGTCGTCGTCGTCGTCGTCGTCGTCGTCGTCGTCGTCGTCGTCGTCGAGGTCGTCGTCGTCGAGGTCATCGTCGAGGTTGTCGTCGAGGTCGCCGTCGCCGTCGCCATAGTCGTCGCCGTCGTCGTTGCCGTCGCCGCCGCCGCCGTCGTCGACCGTCGACGTCGCCGCTCTCGCCGCCGGCCTCGGGTCCGCGCGACGCCTCCGCTGGGGCCGCCCATTCCTCGGTCGGGGGGGGGGGGCGTCGGGGGAAGGGCATCCCCAGACCTCCGAGGACCCACGACCATCCTGGAGGAGGAGAAGGAGGAGGAGGACCAAGACCAAGAAACTCTGGAGACTCCAAGTCGCACAGAGGAAAGCAGAACTGAATGGTCTCAAAGGGTCCGTTGCTGTAATCCCTGCGTGGGAGCAAACTAGAATTACGCTACCGAGGAACCCTACATACTTACAGTATGGCTGGAGTGATGATAGCTGAAGTGAAGCATGTTAGAATGATGTTGGTGGCCATTCCCTGCGCACCCCCGTATGGTTCGGGCGATGGCAGAACTGGGTTTAGTGGAACCTGGTTTTGTGATTTGTACCGGGGACGCCCCCCCATCCCATCTCCACTAACCGGAACTGCCGTCACCCGAAAAACACCAGCTACGGCAAACCTGGTTTAGTGAATCTGGCCAGTTGAGGGGCCCCAGGGCCCTACCACTAATCGGGTCCCCTTACCCAGGGTCCTGGCTATACCCGAATGGTGTCGAGAAAGTGCCACGCCTGTTGCGCCTTGGACGACTGGCTCGGATAGCGGCCGCGCTCAGAGACCACCACCTGCGAACCCCCTAAGGTTACGAGAATATGCCACGCCTGCTCCGCCCTGGACGACTGGCACGGATAGCGGCCGCGCTCAGAAACCACGACCTGCAACCCCCCTATGGCGTCGAGAAAGTGCCACGCCTGCTACGCCCTGGACGACCGTCACGGACAGCAGCGCCCTGGACGACCGGCACGGATAGCGACCGCGCTCAGGGACCACCCCCTGCGCACCCCCGATGGTGTCGGGAAAATGCCACTCCTGCTATGCCCTGGACGACCGGCACGGATAGCGGCCGCGCTCAGAGACCACCTCCTGCGCACCCCGTATGGTATCGGGAAAGTGCCACTCCTGCTATGCCCTGGACGACAGGCACGGATAGCGGCCCAACTCAAGGACCACCCCGTGCGCACCCCCCGTAGTGTCGAAAGTGCCACACCTGCTACGCCCTGGACGACCAGCACGGATAGCGGCCGCGCTCAGGGACCACTCCGTGCGCACCCCCCATGGTGTCGAGAAAGTGCCACTCCTGCTTTGCCCTGGACGACAGGCACGGATAGCGGCCGCGCTCAGGGACCACCCCGCGCGCACGCCCCAAGTGCCACTCCTGCCATGCCCTGGACGACAGGCACGCATAGCGGCCGCGCTCAGGGACCACGTCCCTGCGCACCCCCGATGGTTTCGAGAAAATGCTACTCCTGCCATGCCCTGGACGACTGGCACGGATAGCGGCCGCGCTCAAGGACCACCATGGTGTCGAAAGTGCCACGCCTGCTACGCCCTGGACGACCAGCACGGATAGCTGCCGCGCTCCGCGCTCAGGGACCACCCCGTGCGCACCCTCCATGGTGTCGAGAAAGTGCCACTCCTGCTATGCCCTGGACGACCGGCACGGATAGCGGCCGCGCTCAGGGACCACCCCCTGCGCACCCCCCAAGTGCCACGCCTGATACGCCCTGGACCACCGGCACGGATAGCGGCCACGCTCAGGGACGACCTCCTGCGCACCCCCTATGGTGTCGAGAAAGTGCCACTCCTGCTATGCCCTAGACGACCGGCACGGATAGCGGCCGCGCTCAGGGACGACCCCGTGCGCACCCCCGGTGTCGGGAAAGTGCCACGCCTGCTATGCCCTGGACGATGTGTGTGTGTGCATGTGCGAGTGTGTGCATGCGTGCGGCTGCATGTAGAGCATGTAGACGCGTGTCTGATGCACGTGCAGTGCATGTATTGCGTGTGGGCGAAGGGAAGGAAGGACAAGGAGGAGGAGAAAGGGGGAGGCAGGAGGCGTGAGGAAGACGCGGGTGCGACGCGGGTGGGAAGAAAACCAGAGCCCCACGAAACATGTGGAGAAGAAGAAACGACGGCACAAACATAACATTTGGGTTGGCGCCCCGCGCTGATTTCTTGGATCTGCGCTAGCCCCCCCCCTCCCTGGCGCGTGGAGCGCGCCGGGGGGCGGCGCCGAAGGCGCCGCCGGGGGGGGGTGGAAGGCCCAGCGCGAGGTCCCCGCTCCCGAGGCCCCACCTGGTCCGAAGCTGCTGCAGCAGGCAGAGTCGGCGGCGAGCGAGGGGGGGAAGTGAGAAGGGGCGGGCCTTCTCAGAAGCCTCGGAAGCCCCCCCCGGCCTTCTGAGAAGCTTTCTGAGCCTTCCCCGAAGACAGGCAAGAAACCTCTCAGAAGGCGCGAGGGCTTCTGTTCTTAGAAATCCCGCCGCCTTCTGAGAGGGCCTTCTCCTTCTTACTGGCCCCCCCCCGCTCGCCTCCAGCACGGGGGAAGGGAGGCGAGGAGCAGAGGACGAGAAGGGAGCACAGGCATGGGGGGGCAGGCAGGGCCAGCGCTGCTTCCCCTTCTCGCGAAACTATCCGCATCTTCTCCCGAGGCGGCGTCTGTGGTAGAGGGTAGAAAATCCACCCCGCCAATAACCACCCCGACACGCGAGGCCTTTAGTAGACGCGCCCAAAGAAGGAATCGAACAAGGCAAGGCTGTGTAATAAACGCCCAGGGCCATTTCGTAAACGCCACTTGTCCGGTCCAGGTTTTTTTTCTTCCCTTGATGTGGCGCGGTCCCGTGGCCCCGGCGAGGGCCCCCCGGAAGCCGGGAGCGGCGCAGAGGGGCCCGCCGCGTCGCTGCCTCTCTGCTGCAGCACCGTCGGACCTGGGCGTGGATCGGGCATGTCCTCCTAAGGGCAGGTTTTTTGGAGGCAGCATGGAGAACAGTCGGAACAAAAAAAGGCAGGAGTCGTCAAATAGCCGAGGAGTCGTCGCCGAACTCTGTTCTGACCATCTTCGAGGACTCCTCCCGGGGACGTGCCCGGCTCAAACCTGGGCCAGAGGAGCACCTCTCAAGAACATGAGGCCCTCCGTTGGCCAGAGCAAACAGGACATCTGGGGGTGCCCTCCCCAGGATGCACGAGGGCACCCAACGAGCACAGAGAACACTAGGGCACCCTCCCCGAACCGACCTCGACCTGATACCTCGGCCCGACTGTACAGTGGAGGTCCCCGTCGCGACAGGGGTACATCATGAAAAACAGATCGGAACCCTGAGCCGCACTTTTGCGCGGCATTCGTCAAGCTGGATCAATATGCTAAGGGCCCCGGGGCCCGCAAGGGGGCGACACCGCTCGGTGCGGAAACGGAGCGACGCCAAGATCCCAGGGGTCTGGGTGAGCCAGCGTCCCCTCCTCCGACGCTGCAGCTCCTGGCGTACACACGCGTGGGCAAGGGCTCCCAACTTCGCGCTTCGCGCCACCCCCCCAAAGGGAGAAAAGGAGGACGAGGAGGAGGGGGAGAAGGAACGAGGACCGCGAAGCGCGAAGCGCGAATAACTTCGCACCCTCGTGGGAGCCCTTGCGTGGGCGCACGGCTTCCTCACCTGCACGGCGCAGCGGCGCTGCGGCAGGAAGGAGCTGCAGCTCTGCCCGTCTGATGCCCTCTGCAACCACTCCGCGACGCCGACCCCCCCCCCCCCCCTGGAGAGCTCGACCGCCTCCCCAGGGGCCCGCCTTCATCCCGAATCGTTGTCTTGGCGGCCCCCTGGGCCGGGAAACTGGGGGAATCAAAAGTGGCATAAACATAAAAACTCGGAGGTCCGCGCGGATTTCTCGGATCGGCGCCGGAGGCGCCGCCAGGAGGGTCCAGCGCCGATCCGAGGAATCCGCGCGGACCTCCGAGTTTTTATGTTTAGGTAATTTTTGTTCCCCTAGAAACGGCTCCGAAATATGCCGAACCAAAAAAAGCACGGGTTTTCTGGAACCCCCGGCTCCCTGGCATCTGCCGACCTGATCGAAGGGGCCCTGGGACACACACATGAATAGACACAAGTCAAAGGATTTCCTCTATTCTCCCATGTTTTCTGGGGTTTCGTCTTCCCCACCACTTCCCATAACTTCTCCCACATTTTCCTGGGGATCGACGAGTACTTGTGTCTGTGTGCTGTTCCCCCTCCTGACTGACCTCGCCAATCCGCGGCCCCAGGGCTCGGCGGCAGCTCGCGGGCGCCTCCCACATAACACATCCTGTCGGCTCCCGCGCATCGACGCCAGTCGACGCACGTCGACGCTGCTCGACGCTGGATAAAATCGCCCATAGACGCTGACCGACGCCAGATCGGCGCTGGCCCTCATCGCCTCCCAGACGCCAGTCGACGCGAACCGACGCTCTGAAGACGGAATGGAGAGCATGCACCAGGCTCCCATGCTTTGCCACCGAGGCGGAGGCCCCGTCCGCCCGACCGCTTCCCCGGAGCAGTGTTCCCCCCCCCCAGATCAGTGCAGTCGTCGGTGGTCCCCGAGGGTCCCCAGCGCACCCCGGAGGCCGAGATCAAAAGCAGACACCCCAACTGGAAAAGCCACGTCGTCGCGGATCTGGGTCTGGGTCTGGGGCCCCCCCACTGAGGAGGCAGCGTTAGGGGGGGCCAGTTCACGGGGCAACGTCTGAGGGGGCAACGTCAGGGGGGACCAATTCACGGGGGGGAGACGTAATGGGGGGACCCGTGGGGTCGCCGACTGAGGGGGCAACGCGAAGGGGGAACCAATTCACGGGGGGGGAACATCGACCTGGAAACGGCGATGCATCGCCGATAGATCGGCGCTGGGCCCCCGATGGCGAATCCGCACGTTCCTGGGAGGGGGTGGGCCATCGGGCCCCCGACGGCGATGAATGGGCGATCGGGGGCCGATGCACCACCCCCCGAGCCTGTCCCCCCCCCCTAGTGTTCGGTCGGGTACGTCCCCCTACAGGGGGATTTTGGATGAAAAATAAGAAAATACCCCAAAAAAATACCAAGAGTTGTTGAAAATAGTAAAAAAAAAAAAAAAAAAAAAAAGTTCCCTGACTATTTTTTACTAGTTGGGAAGATTCCCCCTGTAGAGGGACACGCCCGACTTAACCCTAGTGCTGCCCCTGGGCCTGGATCTGAGACACCCCCCCAGACTACCCACGAGCGGCGACCACGTCCGCGTCCACGCCCTGGCGGTCTGGCT
>CAUYUJ010011337.1:242531-265031 GCA_963575745.1 Prorocentrum cordatum | reverse complement strand
CCCGACGATGCACGATTGCAGCGGCGGGCATCGCGAAAGCGAAATTGATACCCGCGGGCACCACCCCTGAGCGGCGTGCACCTTACAGGCAGGCGCCTCTACGCCCAAAATGGGCGACTCGGCCTGCGACCACCTCACCAGACTGGGAGAACCTCAAACTCTCCAGGTTCGACGTGCAGGGCGAGGGCACCAAGCGGACTCGGGGCGATGGGCCCCGAGCCGACTGGCAGCTTCGCCCCAGAGCGTGAGCGGAGCCCCCCGCCCCCACAGGCGGCCCAGGCGTCCACGCGCCTCAGACCCTCGGGGGCAGTGTCCTCGGCGGTCGGCCGCGAGGCGCTGGGCACTGTCGCACGGGTGGGCTCCGCAAGAGCCACAGGCGGGGAGGGGCCCGCCACACCCGAGGCGGTGGCCCACCGCGGGCTGGCACGGGGCCCGCCGAAGCGTCTGGGCCAACTTAGCCACGCGGAGGTGCCTCACGCATCGCCGCGAACTCGCAGATTGCACCGTGTCGCGCTCGCCCTCGGGACCGTTATCATCGGTCGTGAGGCTCGGGGGCGGCCTGCGTCGTCCCTGGATCTCGACTTCACGACCTGAAGCAGCGCCTGCAGGCGGGCCGACGGGGCGCAGCGTGCGAGATACAGATTTGCACATGGTGGTCGAGAGGCCGGTTGCCCGAAGCACCCTGCCGTTGGCATCCTGATCCTGCGGATGTTTCGCAGCTCCAAGCCCTGGCGCAAAGATCTCCCCGTGTATTGCCGAGCCTGCGGTATCAAACATCATCTGAACGGTGGTCGTCGCGCACAAGCGCATGACCTTTCACGGTTACCACTCTCCCCCCCACCAAGGTCGCCCACCCCCTCACACACCCATCACCATGAGTCAGAACACGTGCACATGCTACCTACCGTGGCCTCGCGGCCTGTGCAAAAGCTGGTGACTACCCAATCGCAGTCAGGCATGTACTTCCAGGGACCGAGGGAAACGCGGGTGGCATACACGAGGAGCCCCAGGAGCTCCGCGGCCTCAGAGTTCTGGAGGAGGCCAGGGGAGGGGTCCGCAGAGGGTGGCCGTGACGTCAAGGCCGCTTCACGACGTTTGAGCCACGGACCAGCCCGCTCGTTTCAGGTGGGGCTCTCGCGCAAGGATGGACCCACAGGATCCGTCGCCGAAAGCCTCTCCTTCCAGGTGGCCTCCAGGGGGCCTGACCTCCCAACGCACCTGCAGATCCAGGGTGGGGTGCCAAGCACCACACGACAGGTCAGGCAGAAGGCCATTGCACCAGAGGGTCCAGTCACTTCGCTCGCGCGCGCCCGCTCTGACTGAAGCTGGCAGCAGGTAGTCCCGTCGGTAGCCCCACGTGCGAGGGCAATCCCCCCAACACCAGTGCGCCACCCTCCCAAGCTCCAAGCCACACAACTCAGGGGCTACCGACGAGGCCTGCTCGAAACTTCCTGCCATTATCCCAAGAGCTATTGGCAGCAAGGCATCTTGTCGTGGCCTGATGGGACGCCGTCGAGAGGAGGAGGAGGAGGAGGAGGAGGAGGAGGAGGAGGAGGAGCGCAGGAGGAGGAGGAGGAGGAGGAGGAGAAGGGGGATGGAGGGAGGGAGGGAGGGAGGAAGGGAGGGTGTGTGGGAGGGGGGAAGGGGGAGGAGGAGGGAGGGAGGGAAGAGAGGGAGGGAGGCAGGGAGAAGGAAGAGGAGGAGAAGAGAGGAGGAGGAGGAGGAGGAGGAGGAGGAGGGGGAGGAGGAGGAGGAGGTGCGCTCAGCGGCCGGACGGCCTGAGGGCCTTCTGGGACATGCCCTGGGCCCTCTCCGAAGGCAGGGACAGCTCCTCGGGTGGCTGGAGGGCTTTTGAGAGGCCCCGGCGTCCTTCTGACAATCGGGAGCCCACGAAGGACTCACGCGAGACCGGCCGCGTGACTCAGGAGGAGGCGGAGGAGGCGGCGGAGGAGGGGGAGGAGGAGGCGGAGGCGGAGGATGAGGAGGAGGAGGAGGAGGAAAAGGAGGAGAAGAGGAGGAGGAGGAGGAGGAGGGTGAGGAGGAGGAGGGTGAGGAGGAGGAGGAGGAGGAGGAGGAGGAGGAGGAGGAGGAGGAGGAGCTCTCGAAACCGACGCCCTGCTTTCGCTCCCGACGGAAGGCCAGCCCCCTCTCACCTCCCCCCCGGGGCGCGCCGGCGACCCTCGACGCCCCATCGCGTCGGGGCCGGCTGGCGGAGGGAGCTCCTCCGGGGCGCAGGAGGACATACAGGCAGCACTCGTGCTGTGCGGCTCCAGGGGATCTGCTGCAGTCAAAAACCCTTGGACGGGGGTCAACCTCGCCTCGTCGTCGCGCCGCGACGGGGGTCGGAGCGCGCGCCTTCGGCGCGCGGTGGCTGCCCGCGACGGGGGTCGATGTGGGGCTGGCGGCGGGGGTGACGACCCCCCGACGCTTATTCAGAAACTCCGAGTATCATAGATCGTTAGTTACCCTGGCGATCTGGACAGAAAGCGGACGCCACCGAGCATACCCTGAGAGATCTCAGCGCGCGCGTCGCCCCTGGGGGAGCGGCGCACACAGCATGGTTAGGTGATGCCGATCCTCGACCTCCCTCGAGTGAAAAAGTAGCCACACTGGAAGGGGTTGGGGAATTTTCCACCTCCAGCTGCTGCCGAAAAAACAACTCAGGATGAACAACCAGGGAATGAGTCGAGGCCTCTGGGGGCCGCCGTTGTGGAACAACAAAAAAATGACGTCGGGGGTCTGGGCTTGTTGGTTGTGGGTTTTGACCTGGGATCGTCCGAAGACACCCGGCGGACGCGAAAAAAAGAAAATGGGAAAGAGGGTGAAACTGTCAGAGGGGCAGCTGGCCCTGGAGGGCCGGAGGGGGGGAGGAGGGGGCGACCGGAGAGGAGGGGAGGACCGAGGAGGGAGGAGGCGAGGCGAGGCGGGAGGAAGGGGGGAGGAGAGGGAGGAGGCGGAGGAGGGGAGGGAGGTGGGAAAGGGGAGGGAGGAGAGGAGAGGAGGGAGCGGAAGCAGGAGAGGAAAGGAGAGGAGAGGGGAGGAAGGAGGGAGGAGGGGAGGGGAGGAGGGGAGGGGGGGAGGGGGAAGAGGGGAGGAGGGAGGGAAGGGAGGACAGAAGGGGAGCAGGGAGCGGAGCAGGGGCAGGGAATCTACGGATTCGGGGAGCGTCGGACCTGGCCACCGCGCATCGATCCCGGCCACCGCCCCATCCTGGGCCCCGGATCGGCGAGGTCGTCGCGCCGTCGCGCCCGTCGAGCGGACCCAAGAGGCTCTGGGCGAGAGGGCCAGCACCGGCCGGGGCCTCCCCCGCCCAAGGGGGGGAGGAGCCCCTGCCGGGCGAGCCCGCGACGCCCCGGGGAGGAAGCACGAGGAGGGGCAGGAGGAAGCCGAGGAGCACGGGGAGGAAGCCGAGGAGGAAGCACGAGGAGGAGGAAACCGAGGAGGAGGAAGCACGAGGAGGAAGCCGAGGAGCACGGGGAGGAAGCACGAAGAGGAAGCCGAGGAACACGGGGAGGCCACGTCGCGGCTGCCTCACCTCGCACGGAATCCCGCGCGCAGCGCTCTCTCCTTGTCGGGCGGCAGCCACGGCGCCCCCACCTCCACCCCCTCGAGGCGCACCGCCGCCAGCGAGGCGCCCACCTCGTCCAGGGAACACCTGAGGCTGCAGGCAAGGAGGAGGGGCATCCCAGTCAGACCGAGGAGAAGGCGAGCTGGGCTTGGTCAGTGCTCCTCCTGGAAAGGGGAGCCCGAACAAAACCGGGGGGCAGCCCTCCTATTTCGCCCAGCCAAGGGCTCCTGCTCGCGAAAGACAGGGCGGACAGAGAGAGAGAGAGAGAACAAAAAAAATGCGTGAGAGAGAGATGGGGGGAGGAAAAGAGAGCGAGAGAGAAAGAGAGAGAGAGAAGGAGAAAAAGAGATAGAGAGAGAGAGGGAAAGAGAGGAAGAAAGAGAGAGAGGGAGACGGCGAGAGGAGAGGGAGAGAGGGAAGAAGAACAAGATGAAGAAGAAGAAGAAGAAGAAGAAGAAGAAGAACGACTCCGAAGGAAGACATGTGACATCACCACAACACGAGAAAAACGAATTAGCGAAGGACGGCGTCACCTAGCCTGGCCTCCTCCTTGGCCTGGACGCGGGCCATGAGGGCCAACGCGCGGCACTCACAGGACGGCAGCGCGGCCTGGGACAGGGGATCGGCTGGAGGCTCCTGCGGCGGCACGGGTCCCACCTGCGCCGCTGGTTTGGACGCCCGAAATGGGTACGGAAAGAATGGGTACAATGCACAACAACAAATGTTGTCCCAAACCAACAGCGGCCGCTGTTGGGCAGGCGGCCTTCTGTCTCAAATGGACACAGGCCGCGGCGGCGCGGACAGCGAGTCCTGTTCAAAATGAACGGGAACTGCTGTTGGGCATCGTATCCATTCTTTCCGTGCCCATGTCGGTCGTCCCGAGCTGGGGGGCCCCAGACTGCCCGGCCCTCAAAACCTCCCTGGCCTGCTGCCCGGCGACTGGACACACCACTATCATCGAGAACGGGATGACCCGATCCAGGGTGGACCGATGCCTCGGGTCGGGTCCAAGGCCGCGACGAAACGCTTGAAGAACCCGATTCGTTTCCGAGTGGGGGCGAGGCACACGCGGGCCAACTTCGAGCCACGCCCTTGAGACAAGCCCCCCAATGCGTGGCGGGAGTGGGACGCGGCGCGCATCCCGCGCGGACGTCAATGCGGTGTCCTGGGGTATCCTCCACTCGCACTGAAATGCCCGAGCAGCCCCTTGTTGTGCCATCACTGCTTCTTGTGTTGTGGGAGGGCGGGTGGGAATGGGCATGCCATGCTTGACTCGCTCGAGCTGGCTAGCTTGACACACACGCACACATACACACACAAACTATTGAACGTTCCTCCTCCTCCTCCTCGGGGCCCCGGGGATTTCACGGCCAACACCGACAACAGAACCCTGAACCGCAACAACTTAGTGACTCTTGGAGTCCCCGAGGATCTTGAGGAGGAACGGAGGAGCACCCTTACAGCCACCCATCGGCGGCGAGGTCCCAGGAAAGGCAACTTCTAAGTACCGCCTGCACTGGAGCCCGACACGACAGCAACCCCAGTCGTGGAAACTGCTCGCGAGCCTGACCTGGGAGCGCCTATTAGAAGGGAGCCTGGGCCATCTTCCCTCTTTCTGGAAGCACAGTAGCACTGCAGCTGCAATCTTGATGAAACAGTCTGCCCCGCTTTGGGCCAGCTCTGCATCCTGGAGAAAGCTGGGACCAGGGCTCTGATGCATAGCGAGCGCTACCATGGCACGGGCGCCAGCTGCTTCGTGCGCAACCGCATGCGTATATTCATCCCCTGTGAAAGTCTCAATGGTCTCATCAGAACGATGCGTCTTCAGGCGTCGAGCACCAGCGGCGTCCCCGTACCAGGGAGCTACTACGCAAACACTTTAACAGCTGCGTACTTCTATGCAGAAAGGATCTGCGCTTCGAGGTTCTTTTGCCCCTGAATGACTACGGCCATGCAACCTGGGCGAACGCGAGTCTCTCTGCCAGATACATGACCTGCAAATGCACACGCAAGGTGCCCCACAGAGGCAGGAGTCCGGGGGGGGGGGGGGGGCCTGCAACAGGGCCTCGGAGAATGGCCAGGAGACCTCCGATCTCGGGCCTCAAGGGACAAATTGCCCGCGCAGCCCTCCGAAGGCCCCTGGGAGGCCGCGTCGTAAACGCGCCATACGCTGCCAACTCCACCGGCTGAGCCTCCCCAAGCAGCTCTCCGACCTGCTCGACAGAGTTTGGGACCGCTTCGCCTTCCCCCCCCCCCCCCGACGACGCAATACGCGCTGGCTGCACGCGGGGGGGGGGGGGGGGCACACTGGGATCACTGGCGAAGAGACCTCGCGTAGGAGGAGACCTCAGATCATCGCTGCCCCTAGTTGCCCGGAGGAATTCGCTCGAAACTTCTGCTGCGTTGCGGGCCGAGGCTACTTCTGGACGCGCGCAAGTGCACAATCGATGGCGCCACGCGCCAGTGCGCCCACATCTGCATCTGCCCATGGTCTGGCATCCAGCAAGATGCTTTCTCTCTCTCTCTCTCTCTCTTTCTGTTCTCTCTCTCTCTCTCTCTCTCTCTCTCTCTCTCCCCTCTCTCTCTCTCTCTCTCTCTCTCTCTCTCTCTCTCTTCTCTCTTATATATATATCTCTCTCTCTTTCTCTCTTCTCTTTTCTCTCCCTCTCTCTCCCCTTCTCTCTCTCTCTTTCTCTCTCTCTCTCTCTCTCTCTTTCTCTCTCTCTCTCTCCTCTCTCTCTCTCCTCTCTCTCTTCTCTCTATTCTCTCTCTGCTCTCTCCTCTCTCTCTCACTCTCCCTCTCTCTCTCTCTCCCTCTCTCTCTGTCTCTCTCTCGTTTTCTCTCTCTCTCTCTCTCTCTCTCTCTCTCTCTCTCTCTCTCTCTCTTTCTCTCTCCCCCCTTCTTCCGTTCATGCGGCATCGCAGGCGCAGCGCCGTTTTAGAAAACGCGGATAATGCGTCATAGCGCTGCTGGTCTTCGCGCAAACAAGGCCTCGAAGTTAATAGAACGCTGCGCGGCGCTGCCCAGGAGGGTCGAGCTTCAGCGCCAGAGCTTTTTCGCGCTGGCGTCGCAGCCCTGCCTCGAACAAATCGAAAAGAAAAGCCGGGGTCACCCGCCCGAGCTGCACCTCGAGACCGCTGCGGCCCACGCGCGTCAGAGGCCCAAGCGCACCCCGGCCTGCACGTCGAGCTGCGAGACACGCTCTGGAGAGGGGCCCTTCGCTCGAATGCAAGACCCAAGGATTGCTTGCCATGACCTCGCGCCACCACGCTACGCAGAGAGAGCCCAGTGTAACAAAAGCTCGATCAGCGCGCAATTGAGACTACCACGCCACGCGAAGCTACGGCAACGCGGGGGCCATCGCTGACCGAGAACCTTCGTCCCCAAGGAAGACCACCTCGGCTGACAGACTGGCGCCACCGCGCTGCGGGGGGGGGGCTCTGCCCTGGAGCCCGCGAAAACTCAACCACTCGGCTTCGCCTAGGCCCAGGACCTCGGCCCCCGCAGCCGCCCCCGTGGAAACTCCAGTTTTTTGCCTACGCGTTGAACAACCTGCTTAGCACACCCTGCCATCGCGCGAGCGAGGCGGTTGTGCTCGCGAAGCCTCAAACTCATCTTGCGAAACCTCGCGCGCTGCTTGGCTCTAGCTCCTGCTCTGACTCGCGTAGCTGCACGTGAATGGTCAATTCCTAGGCGCGCCACACTGCCGAAGGCGGCCTCTTGGGGCAACCCGAGATCCCGGCACACCTCTCGCGCCATGCCAGCTGAATTGGCGACGACTGCAACCTCACCGTTCAAGCAAGCTTGCAGCTGCTGCACGAATAATTTGAAATCTCTGCCTGCGCTGATGGCCATGCACTTCGTGGCCTCCCTATCTCCACTGGAAACACCTATGGCACTGTCATCGAAGTAGCTGATAAAATCTACGCTTGAAGCTTAGCCGTCCAGCGCATTCAAGCATCGCTTAAACAATAGAGAACCAACGATGCTGGAACAGGCCAGGCCCCCCCTCTACACGCAGGCACCGCAGGCGCCAGCACACACGCGCACACACAAATCAGCAAAGGGGAAAAACTCCGAGGCCTTCAGGAATGCCGGGCCCAGGTTCCAGCCCCCTGCACAAAGGGCCAGGTCCTCCACGCTCGGGGCGCCACCACCCGGCTCGGCGAGGATCGCGGCGCTGGCCCCGCACGCTCCCATCTGCGGGGGGAGATATACGTCGTGCACCGCGATGGCGGGCCATCCTGGCAAGCGACCTCGACTCGCCGTAGCCTGCGCGGGTGCACAATTTCGCGCCCAGCTGCTGGAGCCCCGAGACCGATGCCCGCCCCCACGAACACGGCGACGCCCGCGGAAGTGTCGTGGCCCACCGCGGCTGCAGATACCACCGCTCGCACATTCCAGCCACGTACTGCACGCCATGAATCCGATGCCTCCAAATCTGCATCGAGATATCCGATCACTTGCATGAGCACCACATTCGCCGCATGTTCCAAACGCTTTCGACCGTTTGCTCGCCGCCATGTGCATTGAAAGTCTCGACCACATGGCTATCATCGCTGCTACCAGTCTCAACACGTGGCACGTTTCCAGTGCGAGAAAACATGAGCCCTGTCACGCTTGGGAAATCCGCCGGCTCCCTTGTGGGGCCACCAGGCTACAGGCCCGTGGTTCGCAGTTTCCTGTACCAGTCGTAGGTTCCAGCGTTACAGTTCTGCTTCTTGCTGGTTACTGTAACTAGTTGCCTTATTGCTGGTTACTGCAACTAGTTGATTGACCGCGCGAGGGGGGGGAGGCCCAAAGTGGCTTTTTAGCGCCCCCTGGGCGCGTTGTCTGAATTGCTGGGGGGGCTCGAAATCGACACCCCTCACGCAGATCCGCGGGGTCAGGGTCCAAAAAGAAAAAGGATTTGCCACATTTCTGAATTTCGGTGCCACCCCTCACGCAGATCCGCGGGGTCAGGGTCCAAAAACACATTGGGATTTGCCACATTTCTCAAATTCGGAACCACCCCTCACGCAGATCCGCGGGGTCAGGGTCCAAAAACACAATGGATTTGCCACATTTCTGAAATTCGGTCCCACCCCTCACGCAGATCCGCGGGGTCAGGGTCCAAAAACACATGGGATTTGCCACATTTCTCAACTTCGGAACCACCCCTCACGCAGATCCGCAGGGCCAGGGTCCAAAAACACATTGGATTTGCCACATTTCTGAAATTCGGTGCCACCCCTTACGCAGATCCGCGGGGTCAGGGTCTAAAAACACAATGGGATGTGCCACATTTCTGAAATTCGGTGCCACCCCTCACGCAGACCGCGGGGTCAGGGTCCAAAAACACATGGGATTTGCCACATTTCTGAAATTCGGCGCCACCCCTTACGCAGATCCGCGGGGTCAGGGTCCAAAAACACAAGGGATTTGCACATTTCTGAAATTCGGTGCCACCCTTCACGCACATCCATCGCAAGGCGTGGTAACCCAAACTGCGAGAACTCCCTCGGCCCTTTAATCGCAAGGTGTGGTAACCAAGCCCGTAAACCATACACATCTTACCAATCGCCAGGTGTGGTAACCCCTCTTGTGATCAGTTGGTTTTGCTGATTGCGAATCGGCTTCGCATGAAGTTTCGATACTGCTTCACGACAGCGCCATGGCCTCATGACTTAGCTCTTCCATGGCCCATTCTCCGAGAGAGGGGGCCGGCGGCAGGGGGCGAAGCCCTTACAAATAAAACATATGATCACGATCAAGATCCGGAGTAGTCATAGGCATTCGCAACTCATGATCCAGATCTGAAACAGACATTCGCAACTCCCACAGACAATGAATATTAGGACAGCTTCGCTCGCGTAGTTGTGGACTCAGCCAGTTTCTCTTTGAAGGCGGCCTGGTCACTGGCAAGTGCGAATAACTCGTCCTGCTCGATCAGTTCGAGAACAACGCATTCACGCTTGACTCCGCCTCCGCCTGAACTGTCATCGCCGTCGCCGGTGGCCTGATACCCGCTGCCATCGTGCTCAGACTCAGGACTGGGACCGCCACCATCGTCAACATCCATATTCGGGAATTGTGCTAGCTGTGTTAATCAGCTGCTCGCGTTCCATTCTTCACTTTGCAGAAATCCTTCCAAATCGTTGTGTATCTGTTCCTCGTCCGAAAGCTCAAGCAACTTCGACACATCGGGCGGTGACATGCTTTGCCGTCTTCGAGAACTCAACATGTAGCTGCTCCATGTCTGGCTTTTTCGCAACAATATCATCCTGACGTTTGGCGATCGACTACTTGAGACCTTGGAGCTGCTTCTCCTTGGCCTCAAGCTCGTTCTAAATCTTTTGCCGAGCAATATGTGCCCTGCTGAAGTACTGCGCAGCTCGCCTGTGCGCCGTGGTGGGCGATCGTAACTGCTTGTGTTGACTGCGCAGCTTCTTGACGCGATCCTCAATCGGTTTCTTGATCGTGGGATCGCTGGTGCGCAACCTCTTGAGGACACCCTCAAGCCCAATGATATCCTGCATGGTCTTGTCACGCTTGATGCTGTCGGGCTCATCATCCTGCTCGCCGTTATCTTTCTTGGGAGGCTCTGTGACCAGCCATGGCGCCCTAGCTCCAGTTCCCTTCGCGGTGGTGCTGGATGGTGCTGAAGGCTTGCCGGGCCGCATAGCCTGAAGCACCTGCGCGAGCTGGGACTCGAGCTTCTGAAACCTGCTGGCATCTGGCTGCTGTTCTGACCGTTGCCGCCTTTCCCCTTGCCAAGCTTGCTGCCTTTGCCCTTGCCCTTCTCTGTAGGTCTATTGGCTGCCCGCAAAGCTGCATTCCCCTTTGCTTGATTCGCAATTCTGGTCGGAGCTGCAATTCCGCACTGACACACGATCATGCTTGCCCAATTTTGCAACGCTCCGCACTTGCCGCAAACCCAAACTGGGTACCTGGGCCCGAGAAGAACTGCCGTCTCCTGCGCAGCAGGTCTCGGCACCATGGACACGTCGTAATGTCTCGCTCAGGGAGTGCGGGCTAAAACCGCAGTACTTGACCAGGAAATCTGATGGTCGGGTCCGAAGGTGTTGCCTGGAGCCAGCATGGCTACGGGAAGGGATAGAGGCTGAGAGAGAGAAAGAGAGAGAGATAGAGAAACAAAAAAAGAGAGAGAGAGAGAGACAGAGAAATTCAAAATAGAGAGAGAGATCGACAGAGACAGAGACAGAGAAAGAGAGACAGAGACAGAGACAGGGAGACAGAGAGAGAGAGAGACAGAGCACCCACCACCACTGGGCCCCAGCGGGCCCAGCTCGAGCCCAGACCCCCTGTGGCCACGGCCTCACGGCGGGGCCGCCGGGAGCCGGCGCCCGCCGCGGTGCGGGCGCAGGCGGGGGCTGCCTGGAGGGGCCCCGGGGGGGGAGGGGGGGGCGCGGTTCCCGCCTCCCCGGGCGCCAGGTCGCCGCGCCGTGCGGCGCGGCCTGCGGGTCCGGCCTGGCCCGCCAGACGAACGCGGGCCTCCGCGAGCCCGGCCTGCGCCACTGCAGGGTGTCGCCGGACGCCCCTGCGCCGGCGACGCCGACGTCGCAGCAGTACTTCCTGCATCCGCCGCCGTGCCCCCCGGGGCGCGCGGGGGGGCGTGGCAGGTGCTGGCTGCTGGGGCTTCTGCGGGTCCTCCCTCTCTCGGAGGCCTGGGCCCAGGCCCGGGCCAGTGCGAAGGACCCTGGAAGATCCTGCAGGATGATCCTGCACCCAAACCTGGGTCAGTGCGACCCTGGCCCTGCAGGATCCTGCAAGATCGTGCGCTCTGGCTGACCCCCGTTTGCAATGACCCCCGTCTCAAGACTCCCGACTCTCCCCATGCATCGTGAGACCGGCGTGGCAGTTCCCCGAACCACCCAAGTAAAATCCCCCCCCTCCCCCCCCCCTCAGGGAAAGGTCTTGGGGAGATTTCCCGGACCCAGTTGGGGGGGGGGGGGTGAGGTTTTGGGGGGGATCCGGGACGCCAAAATAGAAAACAATACTAGAACCAAAACCCCTCTGGAAAACCCCTCCAAGTCCCCCCCCCAATCAGGGCGGCTATGCCCCACAAGAACCTCCTCCCCCCCCCTCCAGGGAAGTTTTTTAGGGGGTCAGGGAGGTTTCCCCCCAGAACCCCCCCAAGGGAAGCTGGCCAGTCTCCAGAACTCCAGTTCGGGGAAGCACCTCCTGGAAAACCCCCCCAGCCCCCGATCAGGAGGCCAGGGTGGGGAAAGCGCAGTTTCTTTCTCCCTCGGAGTACTCCCACCAGGGAGGGCTTTTGCCGTGGGCACGCGGGGGTGGAAGGTTCTTCCCCACGGAGGGAGCTTTTGCCATGGGGGGGGGCCATGGGCACGGGGGGGGGCATGGGGGGGGGGGGAAGGGCCATGGGCACGGGGGGGGGCCATGGGCACGGGGGGGGCTTTTGCCATGGGCACGGACCCACCCCTCAGGGGGATTTTGGTGAAGGGCTACTGGGGGGTTAGGTGGGCGTTCCTCCCCGACACCCCCGCTCAGGGGCGGGTGTTGGGGAGGCTAGGCGCCCCCCCCTCAGGGAGAGCTTCTGGCGGGGCTGGGGGTGGGTAGGGGGGTGCTCCTTCCTAACCCCCCCTCAGAAGAGGCTCGCGAACTCCGCCTTCACTTGGATGGATTAGAAAGGCTTTTCCTCCAGAACTCAACGGGGAGCTTCGGGAGGCCAGGAGAAGCTGGGCTTTCGTCCCCCAGAACCCCCCCTCAGGAAAGCTTTTCGGAGGCGTTGAGGGGGTCGAAGGGGGGCCAGACTCCCCCCCTCAGGGAGGGCTTTAATGAAGGGGCCCCAGGACACACAAATAAATACACACAAATAAAAAGATTCCCTATGCTTTCCCATATTTTCTGGGCTTCTGTCTTCCTCCCCACTTCCCATATTTTCCCATATGTTCTCAGGAATCGAGGATTCATTGTGTCTGCGTGTTTTTTCCTCTCCTGATTTAAGGGTGGTGCAGGAAGGGTGGGGGGGGCCATCATTCCCAGAACCCTCCCCGAAGGCGAGCTGTTTAGAAGGGCCTTCACCCTGGAACCCCCACTCAGGGGGGGTGCTTTCGGGGAGCGGGGGGGGGGCAGTTTCCCCCCCCAGAGCCCCACCTCGGGTGAAACTTCTGGGAGAGCCAAGGGGGGTTCTGAAAATCCTGTCCCCAGAATCTCCTCTCAGGGGGGCGGGTGGGAGTGTTAGGTAAGCTTTGAATTCTCCCTCCCGGAACCCCCTTCAAGGGAGAATATTCAAAGTGTTGGAGGGGGGTCCCCCCGGAACCCCCCCTCAGGGGAGGCTCTTGGGAGGTTGGCAAAGGGTGAGGCGCTTTCCCCACCAGAGCACCGTTCTAAAGGGGTTCGGGTGGGGGTCTCCCCCAGACAACCACTCAGAGAAGGCTTTTTAGGAGTAAGGCGGGATTGGGGAGTTGCTCACCAAGGTTTTGGGGGAGGATTTGGTGGGAGGTTAGGGCGGGGTGGGCGGGATTTTGTTTGTTAGCTGGCTCGGGAAGGGGTCGGGAGGATTTCCCCTGGACCTCCCCCTCAGGAGTGGTGTTTGCGGAGGTTAGAGGGGTGGGGAGTTCCCCCCCAGACAACCCGCCTAACCGTACCGAATAGTAATATATACGGAGGCTGTTGAGTAGCTGGGTGTTGTGTAGATGGTTCCAAGAGGGCCTTCGAAGAGCCAGTAGGAAGCCAAGCGAACCCAATGAGCACACACCCACACACACACACACACACACACACACACACACACACACACACACACAACACACAAAAAAAAGAGACGGCTCAGGACGGCCCAAAGAGCGCCCCAAGACGCCCTAAGAGCCTCAACAGGGCCCGAGAGAGCCCCAAGAGGCTGCCAAAACAGCTGAAAGAGACCTCGCACACGGCCCAGAGGGGCCCTCGACGGTCAACACGGCACAAGAGGATCCCAAGAGGGCTGCAAGACAGCCCCACGGGAGCCCAAGACAACCCTAAGACAGCACCTGCAGGCCTCATGAGAGCCCCATCGAGGAACAGAGGCGAGAGGCGTCACAGTTGACAGCCCTCTGGACGTCGTCACCACGAGTGGTGCGCCGGCACGGTGGCGGAACTCGCCGCAGGCAGCTGCATACTCCCCACCAGAGTCTGCCCGAAGACGCGTCGAGAAGCAGAGTGAACTGCCTGGGACTCGAATCTGCCTTCCAGCGGGTGCACGTCCAAGACCTGCCTGGGCAGGACGTGGACACCTTGTACGTCTCGCCCATGCCGCCCTCCCACAAACGAGCGATCAGCTCGTCGAACGCGCTCGCGTGCTCACCCGAGCTCGGCCGCACAGCTCTCTCGCCGCTCTGGGCCTGGACCGCCCAGCCTCCCGCATCGGCCTGAGGAGGACGGGGGCAGGTGGCGGTGGAGGGAGGAGGGAGGGAGGAAGGAAGAGGAGGGAGGATTGTTTCAGGAGGGAAAAACACACAGACACAATTAATCGACGATTCCCCAGAAAATATGGGAAAATATGGGAAGTGGGGGGGAAGACAATAATCCAGAAAGTATAGGAAAATATGGGGAATCCTGTTATTTGTGTGTATTTATTTGTATGTCCCAGGGCCCCTTGACTGTTGGAGGCCTTGGAATGGGCGCCAGCACCAACACAGGGGGTTGCCTCCACCAGGGAGAGATGATCCCAGGCTTCGGTGATGGTGGTAAGATTTCGGCAACCCAGCCCGAATATCACCACCATCGCAGAGATCGGGAGCATCTTCCATCGGTAGAGGCACACAGCCGATATTGGTGTCGGTGTCCACCTCTAGGCCTCCGACATGACCAAGCGCGCCACAAGCTTGAAAAACACCTAAGACCATCTCTACGGGTGAGGCGGTCGTCGGAAAACTGCTGGAAGCATCGCCCAAATGGCGAAATGATAGGCCTCAGGAGGCCATGCTCTTCCAATAGCTGGCCTTACCAGGAAAGGAGAGGGAGGGAGAAGAGCGAGGGGGAGGAGGAGGAGAGGGAGAGGGGCAAGAGGAGGAGGAGGAGGAGGAGGAGGAGCAGAAGGAGGAAGAAGAGGGGGAGGGGGAGGAGGGGGAGGAGGAGGAGGAGGAGGAGGAGGAGGAGGAGGAGGAGGAGGAGGAGGAGGAGGAGGAGGAGCAGGGCAGTGGGAGGGGAGGAGGGGACAGGGAGAGGGATGTGGAGGAAAGCAGGAGGGAGGTGGGAGAGGACGGAGACGAGGGAGAAGAAGAGCGAGGAGGCGCGAGGGGGAGGGGGCAGAGAGGAGGGAGGAAGGGCATGGGAAAAAAGGCAGGGACGACGGGCAGGAGGAGGAGGAGGAGGGGGGGAGCAAGGGGAGGGAGGGAGGCGCGCCTCCTTCACCTGGAGGCCCCACGAGCCCTCGGCGAAGAGGTTCATCGGCCGGTCAACTCCTGTCATGACTTGACCGGCAAGCTCGGGCCCAGCACTGGCCCGGGCTCGAAGATGTCGCGGAGACCTCGAGCCCGACGGCTGCAGCGCAGGGGTGTGGGGGGGGGGCGAGGCGAGGCGAGGCGAGGCGACACCCAGTTCGCCCGCAGGACGTGGAGCGCCTCCTCCTCCTCCTCCTCCTCCTCCTCCTCCTCCTCCTCATCCTCATCCCCCTCCTCCAATCCTTCTCTTTATAAATAGCTTCTCCCTGTCGCACCCCGAGGCCAGTTTTTAGGGCGGGTCGGGCGTTTCGCCCGAGACTTCCTCACCATTTATGACTCTCAAACTTAAAAAGTGGCAACAGTTTCACAGATGGAGGGCGGGTCGCTTTAAAAATGTGGCTCTCGCCTTAGCGCCGCGCATATTCGTTTTAAAAAATTGCAAGGGTTTCACGGATTGGGGGCGGGTGGAGGGGACCACGAAACACTATACTGGGTGCGGGGGACGCATGCGGACGGTAGCACTGGGACCTTCAGTGGGGCTCCCTATGGGGCCACGAAACGATGTACTGGGTGGGTGAAACGCAGGGAGGAGGGAGGAGGGGGCCACGGAACGCTGTACTGGGCGTGGGGGGCGCACGCGGACGCTAGCACTGGGACCTTCGGGGGGGCTCCATATGGGGCCACGAAACGCCGTACTGGGTGGGTGAAACGCAAGGAGGAGGCAGGAGGGGGCCACGAAACGCTGTACTGGGTGTGGGGGACGCATGCGTGCGGTAGCGCTGGGACCTTCGGTCGGTGGGGCTCCCTTTGGGGCCACGAAACGCCGTACTGGGTGGGTGAAACGCCGGGAGGAGGGAGGGGCCCACGAAACGCTGTACTGGGCGCGGGGGACGCATGCGGGCGGTAGCACTGGGACCTTTGGTGGGGCTCCATATGGGGCCACGAAACGCCGTACTGGGTGGGTGAAACGCAGGGAGGAGGGAGGAGGGGGCCACGAAACGCTGCACTGGGTGTGGGGGACGCATGCGGGCGGTAGCGCTGGGGCCTTCGGTGGGGCTCCCTATGGGGCCACGAAACGTGTGTGCTGAAACGGATGATGATGATGCTGATGATGCTGATGATGATGATGCTGATGCTGATGCTGATGCTGATGCTGATGCTGATGCTGATGATGATGATGATGATGCTGATGATGATGATGATGATGATCATGATGATGAATAATGATAATGATAATGATGATGATGATGATGATGATGATGATGATGATGATGGTGATTATGATGATGATGATGATGATGATGATGATGATGATGATGTTGATGCTGATGCTGATGCTGATGCTGATGATGATGATGATGATGATAAAGATGATAATGGTGATAGTGATGGTGATGGTGATGGTGATGATGATAATGATAATAATGATGATGATGATAATGATGGCGATGGAGGAGGGAGGAGGGGGAGGAGGAGGAGAAGAACGCGGGGACCGTCATTGCAAATTGAGGACACAACACCACAGGATGGTTGGGAAAAAAATCAAGAATCGATTGTCTCCTAAATGTGGTCCGCCTACCTTGACACCACGAGCGTGCCTGGGAGCACTATCCGCGACGGCAAGAATGAAGACGAGGCAGCAAAAATACAGAGCAGCTCCTGCGTATGGGGGCCTGTGGACATGAACACTTTCCCGCCCTCGGGGGCGGGCACAGTACGTGCCACCACTCCTCCAAAGGTCTTCGAGATCCCCGGGCACGACTCCGAAGCAAAGGAATCTGGACAGACCCTGACGGTGGGAGACAATGGCCCGTCAAGGCGCCAGAGCTTCACGGTGGCCAGCGATGCGACCTGCGGACCTGCCAGCCGCACCCTGGCGCTCGCGGGACGCGATCCGCGACGCAAGAGAGGCGGAGGGAAAAAAAAGCAATTACCATGAGCAGGGCCGAACGCGGAAGCGACGGCGTCGATCTTGGTCATCGTGCATCCGAGTCATCGCCAATCCGCGGATCGTCCTCGAGGATCGGCGACAGCCCGCGTGGACGAATGACCAAGATCGACATCGACGAGGCCCCGCAGCGGCATGGCCGTGGACGTCGTGGCCCTCCCCCCGAGAACGGCTCCAGCCCCGGGTCCTGAGGCCGAGCCCGTTCTGGCCAGGACGCGGTCCTCCACCTCGGGCTCGGACACCGCCTTCGGCGCGGCCGCGCGCGGCGGGGGGGGGCGCGGCAGGGCACCACCCGGGCAAGAGGCTCGGGAGGCACGCCTGTCCCACCTGAGGAAGAGCCTCCCGCCTGCAGCTGCTCTGGTCTTGCTCTTCACTGACTGTCCACTTCCAGTCCTGCCCAGGTGCTGGCTGGCTGCGCGCGCCGCCGTCTCGGAGAGGGCAGGTGAGGGTGAGGCCGCTGGGGAAACGAGCGGCTGAGGAGAGCATGTGCACTGAAGGAGGAGGCGAGGATGGTGACCGTTGTGGGAAGTGCCAATGGGGAAGTTGAAACTGAGACGGAAAAATGGAGAATATAAACAATAAAAAACATGCGACGCTACAGCTAAATCAACAATTGTTGAGCCATGTCACGTGTAGGCCAACCAAAACTGAGCGGGTTGGATTGAACTTACCTAAGCTAACATGTCCCTATTGTACGCTACGTCACGCTAGAACAAGCTAGACCTACGCTAAGCTGAATAACGCTGAGCTAGGCTTATCGAGTATACGCATAGCTACGCCAAGTTGGGCAACTTTATCAGAAGCTGATGTTAAAGTAAGCTGAGATGAAGCTGTACACTGCAAGGTCCCATCATAGCTGGGGAATGATTGCGAGCACATGGTATGCACGGACAGATGCATGAGCACAGAATAGGCATGAGCACACGGGTACAGGGGAGGCATGATCACAAGCAAACCTTGTCGACTACCATTTGGTGGTAAGGAGATTGGGGTGATGAGCGCAACTTTCGGTTTGCGAACGGCATCCCATTGGATCCACAACCTAATTATCTGCCGATCTCGCTACCAACAGTCTCACTACCTGCCCGCCGATCTCACAATGCATCTACCAATACAACTGTAGATCGGCCTAATGATATGTATATCGGAGGTTGGGGGTTGAGATCGCAACGGAACGGAAAGCCAACCCACCGGGAAATCGGTTTCGGCTTCGTGGTCGTGTCGTGCGTGCAGGCGAGGCGAAGCTAAGTGGGCGCGCGACGAGCATGATGCCGCCGTGGCCAGGGGCCTTGGAGCCAGTTGACCGCCCCGCCCTCTGGCGCGCGGTGGCCCCAGGTGCGGTGCAGGGGTGCCCCGTTGATGGTGCGGGGGTGCTCCGCGGGTGGTGCGGGGGCGCCCCGTCGGTCCGTGGTGCGGGTTGTGCCCCGTCGTTGGCGGGGGGGTGCCCCGTCAGTGGCGCGAGAGTGAGATCGATGTTGATGGGATCGATCATGAGATCGATAGTGAGATCGGTGGTGAATAGTGAGATTGATAGTGAGATCTGTGGTGAGATCGATTTTGAGATCGATAGCGAGATCGATCGTGAGAACGATTGTGAGGTCGATACCCGTCGGTGGCGCGTGTGCCCCGTCGGTGGCGCGACAGTGAGATCGATAGTGAAATCGATGGTGAGATCGATAATGAGATCGATAGTGAGGTCAACAATGAGAACCATCGTGGAATCTGTGGTGAGATCGATTGTGAAATCGATAACGAGATCGATCGTAAGACCGATTGTGAGATCTATAATGGGATCGATCGTGAGACCGAGCCCCCAAGAGGCCAAAAAGAGGCCCCAAGAGGCCCCAAAACAGCCCCCCAGAGGCCTCAAAACTGCCTCCAGGAAGCCCCCGAGAGGCCTCACACGAGAACCCGGCAAACACCCAGAATGCATCTCTCACCCACAACCCAGGCACGGTGGCGGGGTGGGCTGAAGGCCCTTGGATGTCTGCGCGTCGATATCACGACCCTAATGCGAACAAGAATGACGATGCTGAACAATGGGCCAGCACCCGCGAGGCACCAACCGTGGGTACGGGGCGTGAAAACGACCACAGCCACTGCTCTCCTTTTGTTGCCGCCTTCCACCCCGCAGAAACAAAGCAGTGGTTGTGGTCATTTTCGTGGAGCTTGGCACCAGGGAAATGACCACAACCACTGCTTCTTTTTCGGCCGGCTGAAAGGCGGCGCAAACAAGAAGCAGTGGCTGTGGTCATTTTCCCGTCCCGCAGTGGGGCAGCCCTGGCGAGGCATCGACGGGGCGACCGCGGGACTGCCGCGGGAGATACGCTGTCGGACGACCGCCGCACAGACCGCCGCGGGCCACACAGGCGCTGCGGCGCGGCCAGAGGCCGCCGAGATAGCCTCGCGGGGCACCATCGGCGCCCTCGCGCAGCTCCGCCTCGCCCGCACGCACGGCACGAGGCAACCAAAGCTACGGAGACGAAAAGTGGCATAAACATAATAACTCGGAGGTCCGCGCGGATTTCTCGGATCCGCGCTGGACCCCCCTCCCTGGCGCGCGGAGCGCGCCAGGGGCGGCTCCGGAGGCGCCGCCAGGGGGCCCCAGCGCCGATCCGAGAAATCCGCGCGGACCTCCGAATTTTTATTTTTATGTCATTATTCATTTCCCGACAAGCGGGACCGAGGGCACGGTCGGGGTCGCTGCGCTCTCGTCCCGCAACCTCCGAGTCACAGGCGTTGGCACGAGCAGAGGCGCAGGCAGAGACAACATCCGTGAGGCGTACACGCAGGCACGGCCCCAGAAAACCGTCGAGGACAGCGGCACCCACCGCAGTCAGAGGCACGAGCCACATGTGGTGCATTATGCGTGTGAGAGGGACGTGAAGGCAGGCTCCACCCTGGCAACGCCTAGTAATGTCTGACAGTATCCCTATTTGCGCCGATTAGCGCCTATTGAAACGTATGTGCGCCTATGAGCGCCCACTGGCGTATATTATCAACCACCGATAAGTAATAATGGTAGAGGTTAGCAGCTGGGGAGGGCAACAACTCACTAACCAGAGTCGTGATCATCAACGCAGACAGAGCCCAAGACTTAGGCATCCGTAGGCATCATATGTTAGTCCATGCCACTGGTGACGTGGCACGTGCTCGAACCTCTTCGCTAAAGGCGCCCGAGAGCTCACATGCCGAAAACAACGCTCGACATAGCATGACGGAAAAAAACAGGGAAGGGCCGGGGGAAGGGGGAGAAGAGATCGTGTGCAGGTGTGGGGATGGGTAAGGGGATAGGGAATGGAAGTGGGGAAGGCGGGGGAGGAGAGGGGAAGGCGGGGGAAACGGAGAGGGATGCAACAGGCACAAAGCAGCGCTGGGCCCATCACGTGTAAGACCCGGGAACGCAGCGCCCCTTTTGAGACCGCGGCGCGCGGAGAGCAGCCGCACGAGACCCGCGTTCGCCTCGGAGACAGCAGTGCGCGGTATTGTCAGGAGCTGATCTGCACAATCTTGGTGACCATTGCCTCCACCTGCAACGCTAAGAGGCACCGAGAGAAGACCGTTGATGGCACCACCGAGCACCCCTGACGTGTCCCTGTGGACGCGCCCAGAAGCAGAACGGGGCGCAGACGGGGCGCGTTTGGGATCATGCTCAAAGGTTACATGTGAACAGCGGGGCTGCAAGGGTAACCCTCGTGCTGAATGCTCGTGTGCAAGATACCGCTACAAGCAACGGCAGTCATCGAGGCATGCCGAGGTGCATGATTTCCTGCTGCCGCCCACGACTGTCCATCCATGGTAAGACTAACAACCTCACCGGCACTGTTGCCAGCATCTGCCAACAACTGTTACAAGTTTAGACAGTCCGCTGCCAACAACTTCCCCTCTCAGCCAGGATCCGCATGGGCTGTCTCCATCATCCGCCTCTTGTCATCCTCAGGTCCTCCTCTCGTGGTTGCAGACACCTCCTCCTCTTCTCGTCATCCTACGCGCATGCAATCAAGTCCTTGCTCACCACGACCGCACGCACAACCACCACGCGAGGAAAGATCCCGCTGGCGACATCCAAACTGTGTGGGTCCCCAGGGCAGCTCCCGCCCTTATCCTCTCGGGTGCTACAACGACGCTGGCGCGATGCACCGCAGAGCCATGCGAGCATCGGGACGCATGTCGGGGGTGGCCAAGAGGGGGGCGTCCAAGAGGGGGGGTGCAAATCATGGCCGGTGGCGTGTGCGCGGCCGGGGGGGGGGGGGGGCCAGGGACGTAAGGAAATAAGAAGAGGCGCCATGAAGTCTGGGGAAACATCATGGCCCACGCCCCGATGTCCACCCCCCCCCAGTCATCACCCCCCTCTTTGCCGCCCCCGAGCACGGGGTCGTCGGGAAAGTCGGAATCGAATCGGACCTGGACGGCCGGAGTCTGCATCGAACCAGATCGATCGGATCGAAACGGCGCTGGCAGGCACCGTCGGACCGATCCCAATCCTCGTTGGCATGGCCTCGGCCCCGCTGGCCGACTTGCTTCCCTGGATTTAGGTCGGGCACGTACCCCATACAGGGGGATTTGGGAGGAAAAAGAGAAATACCCCCAAACATACTCACACATACACAAATATATAGAATGTCAAAAAATATTCCCCTGACCATGTTTGGACTATGTTTGAACATTCCTCCTGCAGAGGGACAGGCCCGACTTAACCCTAAATGGGGATAGATGTTGTTCCCTTCGATTTTCGCGGGACCGATTCCGAACTGGGGTGGTGGGATGGTGAGGTTGAGATACCACAGTTGGATGCCTCCTAGATGGGTCCTAGTAGGGTCGAAGGATCGCGCCGCATCGCCAATGCATCGCCGATGCATCGGCGATGCATCGGCGACGTCGGCGTGGAGGAAATCGGCCCCCACATCAAGCTGTATCGCCGATGCATCGGCGATGCGGCGCGACCCTCCGACCCCATCTACTCGGATCCCAGTTGGGAGGCCTGGAGTGGTGGGGACGAAGATCGGTTGGACAATCCCGAGTTGAGTCTGAATCTCCGCCTGCACGTCCGTCATGCCAAAGGAGCGCTTGATCGCCTGCAGCAACAGCACCGCCTCGCGCGCCGTGGGGGCGCTCAGCCAGGCGCGCCCGTTCTGGCCCACGCAGATCTCGTACGCGAACTCCCGACCTGGGGCGGCGGCTTCGCGCCGGCGCGGTACAGCCGGCCATGCGGGGCTCAGGATGAGGAGAAGGAGGGGGAGGCGGAGGACGACGATCGAGGATCGAGGATCGAGGATCGAGTGTCGAGGATCGAGGAGCCGAGGCTCTGTGCTCTTCTTCACCCCCTCCTGGGGCTCCAGGGGCGCCCCCGTCGGCCACGGCTGGATTGCCCTCGAGGTCCTGGCCAAAGCGCGACCCTGGACGACACGAGGGGGCGGTGCCGAAGTCTATGACTATGACCAAGGCCGTCCACGGCGGCAGCGCAACCGAAAAGAAAACAAGCCGACAACGAGATCGAAACGGACGCCGGACCCAACCAATTGCGACGCAGCCGAACAGACCGAGCCGCGGACACCCTCGAGTCGAGCCATGACCACGCTGCACCGTGCGCCCTCTGACA
>CAUYUJ010011337.1:235031-240031 GCA_963575745.1 Prorocentrum cordatum | reverse complement strand
GCTCCTCAGCTTCGGCCCGAGTCTCGAACCCGAACGCCTTCAAACAGGCTTCCATGCCGAGCCGAGGAGCGGCCCTTTGCTGCGAGAACGCAGGGAGCCTGCTGGGGGGCCGACCGGCCCCTTCCGCGTCAGCTCCAAAATGATCTCGCCAGCGTTCCCGAGTGGCTGTGGAAGGGACCTGGGGCTCGTCCAGAGCCAGTCCCTCCTCCGTGGGGTGCATGCGCCCACGCAGCCGCTTCCGGACGGTGTACGCCGAGCCGCCAGTGACCCGCCGAGGGCCAAGGCAGGGACTGCAAAGGCCCCGTTGTTTACGATGCACAGCGAACTTGTAGCACGTCGTGCAAAAAAGGATCGGCTCCTGCCCAGCGACACCTGCTTCTAGAACCGAGAGTTGGTTGACCAGCCATGGGCGCCTAGGCCCGAGACCGTAACCTTCATCATCCGCGTCTTCCACGCCACCGTTCTCCCTCTCAGCCTCCACCACCACCACCCTGGCAGCAGCAGCAGCAGCAGCAGCAGCAGCAGCAGCAGGAGGAGGAGGAGGAGGAGGAGGAGGAGGAGGGGAGGACGAGGGGGGGGGAGGAGGAGGGAGGGGGGAGCAGGACGACGAGGACGAGGGGAAGGGGGAAAAGGGCCGTTGAGGATCGGGGGGGGAGGCCGTGGAGGGATTGGGGCTGTTCGTCGGGCCTGGCCTCGGGAGGGCTGTCGGGTTAGCTCGGGCGTGTCCCCCTCAGGGAGATTTTGGGCAAAAAACCTAAATTAATCTAATAATACTCCAAAATGGTCAAGAACCAAATACGATGTTTGACTATTTGGAATTTGGAATCTCTCAGTCCCCAGACTATCTTTTTCTACTATTTTGGGGTATCCCTCCTGCAGGGGGACACGCCCGACTTAACTGTGGGGACGCCCAACGAGGTGGCCGGAGAAAGAGAGAAAGAGAGACGAGGAAGAAGAGGCCCCGACCTCCGACGACGTAACTTGAGCAGTGCTGACGTTGCCCCTCAAAAGAGGCCCAGGGACATACCAATAGAGAGGCACAAAAACCCCAGGATTCCCTATGTTTTCCTATATTTCATGGGTGTTCGTCGTCCCCCCCCCCACCACTTCCCGTACTCCAGATCCTTCAATAAGCACCCCCCCCGTGCCAACCTGTCCGACGCCCCTTGCCCGCCCCCCCCCCCCCCCACGCGCCCCAAACCCACCCACTCTCGCTCCCCAACCTCCCCACGCCCCCCGAAGGACAGCGGTTTCCCCACCCTCCCACGCCATCCACCCCCCCACGCTTATTGAGAGACCTGGAAAATGCTCCTCCCCAACCGCCGGCCCCAGCCGATGCCGGTAAATCTCAAACCGCACCGAATCGAATCGGGACCGTGGCCGCGGAAGGCGAAACGAATCGCCTCGGATCGGATCGTAGGCGGAGGGAGGAAGGGAGGAGGGAGGCTGAGGAGGAGGCTGGGAAGGAGGAGGAGGAGGAGGAAGAGGAGGAGGAAGAGGAGGAGGAGGGAGAGGAGGAGGAAGAGGAGGAGGAGGAGGAGGAGGAGGCCTGGAGTCGACGATGAGCTGTGTCTGTGTGTGCTTCCCCCTCCTGAGATCCCCCCCCAGACGATCCCGCCTTCCGGGGCCCGTGGCCCGTGCCGGTCGCCGGGGGGGCCGTCGAGCAAAGCAGCTCGGGGAGCGAGGCTCGGAGAGGCCCACCTCGGGAGGAGGAGACGAGGCGCGGAAGGCCCCCGGGGGCCCGGAGAGGAGGGGGGGCCACGAGAGAGGCGCAGGGGGGGGGGGCGAGTGCTCTCCTGGAGGGCCCCGGGGGCGCGGAGAGGGGGGGGGGGACCCGCGGAGGAGGGGGGGGGGCCACGAGAGAGGCGCAGGGGGGGGGGGGCGAGTGCTCTCCTGGAGGGCCCATGGGAGACCTCCTGGGCCGCTTCGGGGGCCTCTCGGTCTGTCTCGAGGCCTTCCTGGGAGCCCCATGGCCTCCACGACGGCCCTCGAGGCAGCCCAGGTGACGCCAAGATGGCCCACGGCGGCTCAAGAGAGGCAGGGGGGGGAGAAAGGCTGGGGAGAAGTAGAAGAGGGGAATGAGGAGGGAGAAAGAAAGGATGGGGAAAGGGAGATGGGGAGAAACATGTTCACCAATGTATACCCAAGACGCATCAACAATGTTGCAATAAACCCTCCCCAGTATCCCTCTGCACAGATCCATGCAAGAAACTCATCATCAGTGCAGGAAGAAGCCCATTGAAAGACAGCCGTCCGAACAACTAAAAGGCTCATACTCCAAATGGGTGAGAGGCCTCGCAAGGACAAGGAAAAGACAATAAAATAACAGCTTTACATTATAAGTTTGAAATGATTCGATCACCCCTCAAATTACCTATACGACCACCCTGCGGGTGATAAGGAGGTGAGGGGGGAGGGGGAACCAACGTCTCACTCAATCGATCTCGCTATCGATCTCACAATCGATCTCACATTCGATCTCACTATCGATATCACTATCGATCTCGCTATCGATCTCACTATCGATCTCACAATCGATCTCACAATCGATCTCATATTCGGTCTCACATTCGGTCTCACTGTCGATCTCACTATCGATCTCACAATCGATCTCAGTCGATCTCACATTCGGTCTCACATTCGGTCTCACTATCGATCTCACTATCGATCTCACTATCGATCTCACTATCGATCTTACATTCGGTTTCACATTCGGTCTCACTATCGATCTCACAATCGATCTCATGTTCGATCTCACAGTCGATCTCACGATCGATATCACACTCGATCTCGCAATCGATCTCACATTCGGTCTCACAATCGATCTGATTATCGATCTCACAGTCGAACTCCCAATCGATCTCACAATCGACGCCATCATCATCATCATCATCATCATCATCATCATCGTCATCATCATCATCATCACCATCATCACCATCATCACCGTCATTACCATCATCACCATCATCACCATCTTCATCTCACAATCGATCTAGCTATCGATCTCACAATCGATCTCACTATCGATCTCACAATCGATCTCACATTCGGTCTCACTATCGATGTCACAATCGATCTCACAATCGACGTCATCATCATCATCATCATCATCAACAACAACAACAACAACAACAACATCATCATCATCATCATCATCATCATCATCATCATCATCATCATCATCGCCATCATCACCATCATCATCACCATCATCATCATCTTGATCATCCACATCGTCATCGGGACACCGACGGGACAGCGACGGGACACCAGCGGGACACCGGCGGGACACCGCGCGCCACCGGCCGCCCGGAAGAGACACATTTGGTACGGCCGCGCCTCAGCCACAGGGACACCGACGGGACACCAGCGGGACACCGGCGGGACACCGCGCGCAACCGGCCGCCCGGAAGAGACACATTTGGTCCGGCCGCGCCTCAGCCACAGGGACACCGACGGGACACCAGCGGGACACCGGCGGGACACCGCGCGCCACCGGCCGCCCGGAAGAGACACATTTGGTCCGGCCGCGCCTCAGCCACAGGAGACTTTCCTCTCGCCCGCCCACGCAGCTTCGCCTCGCCCGCACGCACGGCACGCACGAACACGAAACCGAAATCGATTTCCCGGTAGGGGGGCTCTCCGTTCCACTTCGATCTCACCCCCTCACCTCCGACCAAAATCCGCCAGCGTGCATGCAAGGAATGGGCGTTTTAGAATGCTCGTCTGCTGCCTGGGAGGTCCTGTAAGAGTTTTAAGGGACCCCCCCCACACATCGCCGCACGCGTGCCTAAAAAAAAACGCTCCTTCTGAAAGCGTTCTCTGGCGGTGTTTCCGGCCTCCAAAAGGCCAAGATGGCCTTCAAGACGGTTTCCAAGACAGCCAAGACGACGACAACAAAACGGCTCAAAATGGCCCACGACAGCTCAAGAGCCTCTCGGAAGAGCCTCAAGACGGCTCAAGATAGCCCAACGGCCCAGGGCCCCGAAAGGGCCTTGAAGCGCTCCAAGAGAGAAACAAGAAAGCCCAGAGAGGCCTCGTGGGCTGCCTTGGGCGGTCGGAAATCCAAGCGTACCAGAAAATTAAAATCAGTCAAAAACCTAAAGAAAATTGATGGTGTTGGCCTCCCCGGGCTCTCCTGGAAGGCATATTGGAGACCTCCTGGGCCGCTTTAGGGGCCTCCTGCCATAAGACTTTCCTGGGAGCCCCATGGTCTCCACGACGGCTTTCAAGGCAGCCAAGATGACGCCAAGATGGCCCAAGGCGGCTCAAGAGGCTCCCAAGACAGCCCCATGATAGATCAAGAAGCCCCCAAGACGGCCCAAGAGGTCTTCAAGAGGCCTTCCTGGAGAGCCCAAGGAGACCAAAACCTCTGATGTTCCTCAAGTTGTTGAACGATTCCGAGGTTCTCAACTCTTCAGGTTTCAGACCGCCAATCCCAAGAAGCCTCCATGATAGCTCCAAGATAATCCAAGAGGCCCCCACGAGGGCCCCAAGTCGGCCAAAGAAAACCCAAAGATCGCTCAATGGCTCCCAAGAGGGCCCCAACACGGCCGTGAACCGCTCTCAGAGGGCACCAGCGCGGCCTAGAGAGGCCCCCAAGGTGGCCTCCGTAGGCGTCGGACGGGCCAAGAGTCACCTAAGACGGCGCCCAAGAAGCCATCAAGAAGCCCCATGAGGCCTCCAAAAGGCCCCGAAGAGGATGTCGCGAAGCTCCCAGGAGGCCCCAGGAAAGCCCCAAGAAGACCCCAAGAAGCCTTCTCCTACTCATCCTCATGTTTTCCCTCTCATCCTCTCCTCCTACTCCTCCCTCCTCCTCCTCCTCCTCCTCCTCCTCCTCCTCCTCCTCCTCATCATCATCATCATCATCATCATCATCATCATCAGCATCATCATCAGCATCATCATCATCATCACCACCACCATCATTATCATCATCACCACCATCATCATCATCATCACCATCAGCATCATCATCATCATGATCATCATCATCA
>CAUYUJ010011337.1:222531-232531 GCA_963575745.1 Prorocentrum cordatum | reverse complement strand
TGCCGGGCCCGTCCTGAGCCCAGGATCGGTGCATGCGCCCTCCTGCCTTGGCCAACGAAGGCACATTGCACCGGTCCTAGGCCAAGCATGGGCCCGGCCGGCGCCGGTGCACGTGCCCAGTTCCCTTCGCCCGAGAGCTCTGCCCTCCCCTCGCGCCGCGCCCCCCGGGGTCCAGGACTTCTTCGTGTCGGGGTCCACGCAGGAGAGCTCCGTGTCGAGGTCCGGGTGCTGCCCCGCCCCCCGGACGCTCCCGCGGCATGCCGTCCATCCGGCGTGGCCCCCCCGTGCGTTTTGTCCCCCCTCCCTGGGCAGGCCTCCGCGCACCCATCGTGATAGAACACTGAACGCTGAGCAACTGAGGAGCGACGGATTTTTTCTGGCCACGGCTAGCCTCTGATGGGCGCGTTTTCTACCACCTCCACCATCAGTTATAGGGGGAGGGGGTCCTCCTCCTCCACCCCCTCCTCCTCCTCCTCCTCCTCCTCCTCCTCCTCCTCCTCCCCCTCCTCCTCCTCCTCCTTCCCACCTCCTCGTGGACGAAGCTGCTCGGGCGCTGCACGTCTGCACGGGCAGTGCGCTGCCGGAGCGAATCGTACATGGGCAGGCGAAGGAGAGGGAGGAGGAGGCGGAGAAGAGGGAGGAGGGGAGGGGCTCGTTCGCTCAACGCTGGTATGGGAATGATGCGTCCTCATCAACAACATGCCACCCGCAATCGACGAAACAGTGGAAAAAGAAGAACGCACGCATCAAAAAAGAAAGGGAGAAGCCAGTCTAGTCGAACATGCCGAGCAGAAGCCTCACTCTGACCGGCCTCCCCTGGGGCGGTCAGGGGGAGGAGGGGAGGGAGGCAGGGAGGGAGGGAGGAAGGAGGAGGAGGTGGCCTAGGAGGAGGAGAAGGAGGAGGAGGAGGAGGGGGAGGAGGAGGTGAGGAGGTGGAGGAGGGGGAGGAGAAGTAGGAGGAGGATGAGGAGGAGGAGGGAGAGAGAGAGGAGGAGGAGGAGAGGAGGAGGAGGAGGAGGAGGAGGGAGGGGGGGGAGGAGAGAGGGAGGAGGAGGAGAGGGGAGGGAGGGAGGAGGCCTAGGGGCGACCCCATCCCGCTGCAAGAGGCCCCCCCGCCCTCCCAGGAAAAAGGCCGCGCCCCTCGCCCCACCCCCCCCTTTTTGTTGGCATGCGCTCCGCCGGCCAAGGGCCCCAGCGTTAGGTGGGTCATGTCCCCCTACAGGCGGACTTTGGACGAAAATCAAGCACTGGGAGAAACAATGATATAACATATTTTTTGACTGATCCAAAATAGCCACAAAACAATAGAAAAGTCGTTCCCAGACTACTTGTTGAAAGTGTTTGAACATTCCTCCTGTAGAAGGACGTGCCCGACTTAGCCCCAGCGCCGCGAGCTCTTGCTCCACGGCGTGGGCCCCCCGCGGGCCTGGGCCCCTCCCGCAGGGGCGCCGCCGAGCCCCTCTCGTGGCCGGCCCTCCGGGGCTCGACGAGGAGCCCCCTCATGGGAGCCCAAGGGGCGTGGAAAAACGTCCCACGGTGATCTTAAGAATAAGAAGGAGAAGAAGAAGAAGAAGAAGAAGAGGAAGAAGAGGAAGAGGAAGAAGAAGAAGAATAGGAAGAAGAAGAAGAAGAGGAAGAAGAAGAAGAAGAGGAAGAAGAAGAAGAAGAAGAGGAAGAAGAAGAAGAAGAAGAAGAGGAAGAGCCACATCCCCCCTCCTCCAGTGGTAGGGGAACGAAGAATGACAGAAACATAAAAACTCCGAGGTCCGCGCGGATTTCTCGGACCAGCGCTGGACCCCCCTCCCTGGCGCGCGGAGCGCGCCTGGGGCGGCGCCGGAGGCGCCGCAAGGGGGCCCCAGCACCGATCCGGGAAATCCGCGCGGACCTCCCATTTTTTATGTTTATGTCATTGTTCGTTCCCCTAACATCCCCCCCCTCCAGTGATCCTCTTCGTCCAATTTCCGGGCCATGACTCGGGCCTCCGGCGGCTGCTCGGGACGCACCCCGAAGCCGGAAGATCGCCGGGAACCGAGGAGAAGGCCCGCGAGCCTCGAACCCCAATGGTTGCCCCCGAGGTGTCTGGGAAGCCCGGCCCCCCCCCGCCTAGGGGGCCACATGCGGACCCTACCCCTACCCCCCACGATTCCTGAGGGGCAGGGTGGGGTCCACTCCGCTCGGGAGCTCCCGAACGGAGTTAACCCCACCCTCCCCCTCAGAAATCGCGGGGGGTAGGGGTAGGGTCCGCATGTGGCCCCCTAACTTCGTCGCGCTTCGCGCTCCGCGAAGCGCGAAGCTCGAATGACTTCGCGCTCTCGCCCCGCCCCCCCAAAGGGAGAAGAGGAGGACGAGGAGGGGGAGAAGGAACGAGGACCGCGAAGCGCGAATAACTTCGCGCCCTCGTGGGAGCCCTTGGTCTGGGAAGCTCTGCCCCCCACCCCCAAAGACCGCGGTCTCCACCCGCGCGTGGACCAGCGCGCCTGCCTCGAGGAGCGGCCGGTTGCGGCGCGTGGCCGCGTTGAAGGCGTTGGCCGGCAGCCACGCCGGCGACGGGGCGCGGACGTCCACCTCCCGCTTGTCTCTCGCCGAGGGCGAGCGGCGGGCAGGCCCTCCCTGCCTTCCTGCCTCTCCTCCCTCTCTCCCTCCCTGCCTCCGTCCCTGCCTGTCCTCCCTCTCTGTCTCTGCCTCTCTATCTCTCTCTCTCTCTCTCTCTCTTTCTCTCTCTATATATATGTGTGTATAAATATATGCCTCTCCTCTCTGTTCTCCTTCTCCATCTCTTTCTCTCTCTCTCTCTCTATTTCCTTCCTCCCTCCCTCCCTCCTCCGCTGCCCCTCTCCCCACCCTCCGTCTCCTGCTCACTCCCTCCCTCTGCTTTCTCCTGCCCCCCACCCCATGCGCGCGCACTCTCCTCCCTCCCTCCCTCGTCCGTGTTGCACAGCCCATTGGGCACAACGGCTGGCGCCCAGTCAGCTAACAAGCTAATATTTTCTTCCCTCCATCCTCCGATCCTCCGAGGGAGAGGGATACCTATGTGTATACATATGAATGTATAGACATACATACATACATGCATGCATACATACATGCATGCATGCATGCATACATACATACAAAAATGCATACGTACATACATACATACATACATACATACATACATACATACATACATACATACATACATACATACATACATGCATGCATGCATGCATGCATGCATGCATGCATACATACATACATACATACATACATACATACATACCTCCCTACCTACCTACCTACATACATGCGTGCGTACATGCATGCATACATGCATGCGTACATACACACGCGTGCATACACTCACCCATACACGCATGCATGTATGCATGCATGCAAATGTACAGATATACAAGCATACATACCGACGTACAGGCATACATGGATACATGCATATACACATATATATATATACACATATAACGCATACATACATACATACATACATACATACATACATACATACATACATACGTACATACATGCATACATACATACATATACATGTACACTAGAACCACGCGCGCGCTTCGCGCGCGCTTAGGTTCTGTCGAGTCACAGACCCAGGAATCGTTGCGAGAAGAAATTGGTGACGCGAAGCGTCTTGGGGGCGTCCTTGGACGTCTGGGGTCTCCTGGGGCCTCTTGAGGGGCCTCCTGATGGCCTCCTGGCGGCCTCTTGGGGCGGAAGGCTCGAGCTTGCGGTTCGTGGTCCCCCTCTGGGCCCCCTCTTGGGCCCGTCTTGGGGCCCTCTTGGGCCATCTTGGGCGCCTCTTGGGCCGTCTTGGGGCCCTCTTGGGCTGTCCTGGGGCCCTCTTGGAAGCTTCTTGGGCCGTCTTGGGGCGGTCTTGGGCGCCTCTTGGGCCGTCCTGTAACGTCGGAAAGCCCAAAAGGCGACTTTGTTGAAAATGTACGTTTTACGAAGGGAATGGGCCAATTTTTGCGTCTAGGGGCCCTCTTGGGACGCATGTTGGAGGCTTCTTGGGGCCTCTTGGGGGCGTCCTTGGACGTCTGGGGTCTCCTGGGGCCTCTTGAGGGGCCTCCTGGGGGCCTCCTGGCGGCCTCTTGGGGCGGAAGGCTCGAGCTTGCGGTTCGTGGTCCCCCTCTGGGCCCCCTCTTGGGCCCGTCTTGGGGCCCTCTTGGGCCATCTTGGGCGCCTCTTGGGCCGTCTTGGGGCCCTCTTGGGCTGTCCTGGGGCCCTCTGGGAAACTTCTTGGGCCGTCTTGGGGCGGTCTTGGGCGCCTCTTGGGCCGTCCTGTAACGTCGGAAAACCCAAAAGGCGACTTTGTTGAAAATGTACGTTTTACGAAGGGAATGGGCCAATTTTTGCGTCTAGGGGCCCTCTTGGGACGCATGTTGGAGGCTTCTTGGGGCCTCTTGGGGGCGTCCTTGGACGTCTGGGGTCTCCTGGGGCCTCTTGAGGGGCCTCCTGGGGGCCTCCTGGCGGCCTCTTGGGGCGGAAGGCTCGAGCTTGCGGTTCGTGGTCCCCCTCTGGGCCCCCTCTTGGGCCCGTCTTGGGGCCCTCTTGGGCCATCTTGGGCGCCTCTTGGGCCGTCTTGGGGCCCTCTTGGGCTGTCCTGGGGCCCTCTGGGAAGCTTCTTGGGCCGTCTTGGGGCGGTCTTGGGCGCCTCTTGGGCCGTCCTGTAACGTCGGAAAGCCCAAAAGACAACTTTGTTGAAAATGTACGTTTTACGAAGGGAATGGGCCAATTTTTGCGTCTAGGGGCCCTCTTGGGACGCATGTTGGAGGCTTCTTGGGGCCTCTTGGGGGCGTCCTTGGACGTCTGGAGGCCATCTTCAGCATCTCGGAGCCCTCTTGGAGGCCTCTTGGAAGTTTCTTGGGCCGTCTTGGGCGCTTCTTGGGCCGTCTTGTCTGACTGGGGAGGCCTCCGGCAAGCCCCGACGAGCCTCCGGGCCCCCCGGGGTGCACATTTGCGGTCGAGGTCCCGGCCCCGGGCCCCCGGACCCGGTGCGCCGTTATATGTATATGTACATGTACATATACATATACATATACATATACATATACACACACACACACACATACATACATACATACATACATACATACATACATACATGCATACGTATGTATAGTCACACACAAACCGACACACGTACATACACACATGCATGCATACATGCATACTTGTATACAAGCATACGTACGGGCATGCAGAAATGCATACATATGTGCATAGATATATGCATGCATGCATACACGCTTACATGCATCCATACATAGTGGCATGCGTGCATGCATACATACATGCATGCAGACATGCATGCATACATGCATACATGAATGCGTGCATGCATATATGAATATATATATATATACATATATACAAATACAGATATGCGTACGTACGTACGTACATACATGCATGCATAATTGCATTAAATAAATAAATGCGTACATACATACATACGTGCATGCATACATACATGACATACCTACATAGTTGCATGCAGTCATATCTACATACATAACTACGTCCGCGCATGCAAACATACATACATGCATGCATGCATGCATGCACACGTACAAACATGCATGTATGCATGCATCTATATACACAACTACATGAGTACAGACATACATACATCTATGCCCACAAGCACACACATACAAACGTGTATACATACATACATGTGTGTATATTCATCTACATGCATGCCTACCTATCTACATACATACATACACACATGTGAATATTAGTATACAAACATACATGCATAAAAACAAGCATATATATACCGCATACGTACATGCACAAACGTACCTGCATACATATATACATGCCTAGAGACATACATCCATACATACATGCATATATACAAGCATACACATACACGCATGCATGCGTACATACATGCATGCATGCATACATACATACATACCTACGAGAGAGAGAGAGGTGGAGAGAGGGGGAGCGAGAGAAAGAGAGACACACACGCACACTGAGAGAGAAAGAGGGAGAAAGAGATAGAGAGAGAGGGCTGGAGAGCGAGAGAGATGGATGGAGGGGAGAGAAAGAATGGCCCACGAGGAGGCAGAAAGATGAACAGGGAGGGGCAGGGGGGAGGAGGGAGAGAGAGAAAAAGAGAGAGAGAGAGAGAAGGAGGACGAGGAGAAGGGATGGCCGACGATAGTGAAAAGGGGAGAAGAGGGTAGGGGGAGGGGATGGGGGACAGCCAAGGCAAGGCCTGCGTGCTCGCGCAGGGGTCCTCGGGCGGGGCACGTGCGCACAGCACCCCCAAGGTCTGGGCCTGCGCACAGAGGCCAGCCCCAGCCTCGTCGGAACGACGGGCGACACGGGGGCGGGGGGGGGGAAGGAGACTTCGAGGGGCCTGACCTCGGCTGCCAAGGGGCGCAGGCCGCAGGAGAGAGAGGAGAGAGGAGAGAGGGGAGAGAGCCGCGCCACATCTGACATCCGATGTACCCCTCCCAACCCATCCCTTCCCGGTGCGCCGATGCGTTCTCCACCCGCCGACGGGCGTCGCAGTGGACCTGGAGCACCCCAAGAGGCACCATCGAGCTAGGCGCAGTCAAAGGGGAGACGTGCACATTGCAGGAAAAGAGCGAGGAGGCGGATGAGCAGGAGAGCGATCGGAAGGAACAGAGGGAGTGGGAGGAAGGAGGAGGACGAGGAACTGCAGCAGCAGCAGCAGCAGGAGCACGAGTGGGAGGAGCTGGAGGAGCAGGAGGACCATGGGAAGGCAGATGATGAGAAAGGGGTGGGGCGACAACGATGAGGAAGGGCACGGATCCAGAAAAATGATCCCCCGCTAGGGCGAGAACGCAATTCTGAACGACTGCAGCAAAGCGCCGATCCTGAAAAGAGGCCCTCGCAGAAGCGGAAGCACTATGCCCTTCCGCAGACCCGATCCAGCTTCTTCACAGCACACACATGCTCCTCAGGCGTTTTCATGGCTGACTTGATTTCAGACAATCAAACAAGCACTTCAAACATTCAAAAAAAAGCGAGCCCTCCCTCCCTCTATCTCTCTCTCTCTCTCTCTCTCTCTCTCCCAGGGGAGGAGGAGGAGGGCGAGAGAGCCGCGCGCCGAAAAAAAGGGGCTCGCGCCTGCGCAGGCAGACGCCGGCAAAAGGAACCGCAGACGGAAGAGCCGCGGCCGAAGGGGGAGGGCGGGGGGCGTCTCGGGCTCTCTCTCTCTCTCTCTCTCTCTCGCCCCCAGGGGAGGAGGAGGGCGAGGGAGCGGCGCGCCGCAAGAGAAGAGAGAGGCCCGCGCCCGCCCGGGCGCCGGCAGCACGTGGAGAGAGCCGCGGGCGGAGAGGGGCCGCGGTGGAGAGGGCGAGGGCGGGGGCCACCGCTCCACGTCGGGGCAGCCCAGCGCCCGGCACGCCCCCCGTCCCAGGAGCTCCGCGCGGAGCTCCGGGCGTTTGTGTGTGTGCGCTTGTGAGTTATTCGGCACCGCCTGCTTTCTGAGCCCTCCGGCCGCCTGAGGCCCCGCCCGCCCGCGCCCTGTCTCCCCAATTGGGGCTACCCGCGTCCCGTTTAGCTCTTGACCGGAAGGGGCCCGCTCCCGACCCGCAGACCAAAAAAGTGTGGGCTTCTGTCGAGAGGAAAGGGAGCTGTGCACATACACCGACTCTGGCCAGGACCATCCCGAGCCCAGGCTCGGCGCATGCCAGGAAGGTGTATGCACCGGTCCTGGGTCAAGGATGGGCGTTGTCAGGGTCGGTGCATGTGCATAGTTCGCCCGATCTGTCGGGTTGACCCAAAAGGGGGTCCAGCGACAAGGGGTGGTGCAGTAGATCTGGTGCAACAGATTTGTGGGGTTGCCACACACGTGGGGCGTGCAATACACTCCCCGGCGCAGATGTGTGGCTGGACTTTTCGCGTGCAGTACATTACTCGCAATACAATGCAGTACAATTCTCCGGCGCATTGCATTTGCAATACAATGGCCCAAAATCTATTGCACCACCCCCTTTCAGCTGGACCCTCTTTTGGGTAGACCCGATTCTTGTTCTTCGACCATCGACCGACCCCTCCCATCGCCGCCGCCGCGTTCTCCCTTCTCCGCTCGGGCGTTGCTCTAGAAGCACCACTGGCCCTGGGTGCTCCCAGGATGCTCGGGGTGGCCCAGACGGCCTCCAGGGCACCCCTCACGAGGCCCAGGGGGCCCCAGGGGCTCCAAAACGGAGCGAAAAGCTGGGGGCACCGTGGACCGGGGGCACTTCTAGCAACACCCGAACGGAGAAGGGAGAACGCGGCGGCGGCGATGGTCGGTGGCGAGCGAGGGGGGGAAGTGAGAAGGAGGAGGCCTTCTCAAAGGCGGCGGGGCTTTTCAGAATCCTCCCGGCCTTCAGACGAGTCTTCTGCGTCTTCGGGGAAGGCTCAGAGAACTTCGCAGAAGGCCAGGGGACTTCCAAGCCTTCTGCGAAGGCATTCTTCTGCTCGCTTCCCCCCTCGCGCGCCGCCGAGATGTGAGGGGTCGGTGGATAGTCGAAGAACGAACACAAAGCGCGTAAACATAAACGTCTGGAGCTCCGCGCGAAATCCCACCAGCCCTCTGGGCGTAGGTGGCTTAGGGCGGCTCCTCTTCCAAACCCCTTCTTCCCCTTCGGGGAGGGGTTTACCTTTCCCCCCTACCCCCCCCCTGGACCTGGACGGGCGGTGCCGCGACCCATTGGAGCGTCCAAAACGGCCTCGGCGAGGAAGCCAAACTCATTGTTTTTACTCGAGTTTTGGCCCAATATTGGCCTCTTGGGGGGGCAGCGCTAAAAGAAGCTCCCCTCTTTTTTGATCGATCTCCTCCAAGATGACCCCAAGAGGCGCCCAGGAGGCCCCAAGAGGTCACAAGATGGCCCCAAGATGGCCCCAAGATGGCCCCCAGGAGGACCCCAGCCCAAGAGCCCCCCAGGACCGCCAAGAGACCCCCAAGACGTCCCAAGAGGCCACGAAGAAGCGCCCAAGGGATGCCCCAAGAGGCTCAGAGAGGCATCCAAGAGACCTCTGGCCCTTCTGCTTGCCCTGCCCTCCTCCTCCTCCTCATGATCCTCCTTCCTCCTCCTACTCCTTACCTTCCTCCTCCTGCTCCTCCTCCTCCTCCTCCTCCTCCTCCCCCTCCTCCTCCTCCTCCTCCTCCTCCTCCTCCCTCCCCTTCTCCCCCCCCTCCTCATGATCCTCTTCCTCCTCCTACTCCGTATCCTCCTCCCCTCCTCCTCTCCCTCCTCCTCCTCCTCCTCCTCCTCCTCCTCCTCCTCACCCTCCCCCTCCTCCTCGTCCTCCTAGTCCCCCTCATCATATTCCTCCTCCTTTTCCCCACTCCCTCATGCATCCGTCCAGCCTCCTCCTTCTCCTCCTCCCTCCTTCACACGGTTCGGCCGTCCCCCTCTTTGCTCCCGCACTTCCCTGATCACCTCAACTCGCATGGACATCGTTTCTGGATGGGCTGGTGGGGATTTTTGTTCCCGTCGCAACCGCAGGCGAGCGCGCCAGCGGCGAGAAGGGTCGAGCGGGCAACGCGCGAACCTAATTGCCTAACGCCGACTAACCGGCGGCCTAAGCAGCACCTAAGCGGGCCGGACAGCGCGAGGGGGTGCGGGCTGCAGCTGCCAGGAACTAGGCCCAGGAGCGAGCGCATGCAAAATTAGCCAACCGAGGTTGGGGCGCAGCCAAAATGGCGCGGGGGCGATACCAGGATGTGGCCAGGAGCACCATCACTGGGAACGGCTGGTGGGGATATTTTTTTTTGGTCGCCGGCAGACGCGTAAAGTTGTCGCCGAGAGGGGGGTCCGGGGCACGGGCCAGCCTAATTAGCTACCGAGCGACGCGCAAGACGGCCAGGCCAGCGCTCAGAAGCGGCGGCTGTGGGGCAGCTGCTGGGGGGAGCTGGCTGGGAGGTCTGCAGCTGGTGGGGATACTTTTTTCGGTCGCGTCCGCAAGCGAGAGCGCAGGCGGAGACAGCAGCGGTCCGGGGCGTAGAAACAGT
>CAUYUJ010011337.1:205031-217531 GCA_963575745.1 Prorocentrum cordatum | reverse complement strand
CGACCCAGATCAAGAACTAGGCTCCAGCGGCGTCCGCGCGCACGACGACGATGAGCGACGAGCGACGAGGGACGACGACGACGACGACGACGACGACGACGACGACGACGACTGCGAACCAGACTCCTACGAGGATTCCTATGCGGACACCTATGCGGATCACGATGCGCACGGCGGTAATGCCCGGAACGCACTGGGGGGGGGAGCATTACGTCATAGGGGGGGGTCCAGGGCCATGACGCCCGTCATGCCCCAAGCAATTTGGAAGCGGGCTCCATCATCATCATCATCATCATCATCATCATCATCATCATCATCATCATCATCATCACCATCACCATCACCATCACCATCACCATCACCATCACCATCACCATCATCATCATCATCACCATCATCATCATCATCATCATCATCATCATCATCATCATCGTCATCACCACCACCACCACCACCACCACCATCATCATCATCATCATCATCATCATCACCATCATCATCATCATCATCATCATCATCATCGTCATCCTCATCATCACCATCATTATCATCATAATCATCAGAATCATCAACATCATCATCCTCATCATCATCATCCTCATCATCATCATCATCATCATCTTCATCTTCATCACCATCATCATCACCATCATCACCATCATCAACATCATCAACATCATCATTATCAACATCATCAGCATCATCATCACCGGCTGCCAAAATCGAAGCGGCCGAAGCCCAACGCTCGACCCAGACCCGGGCGCAGCAGCTTCTCCATGTCGACTTGTGTCAAAGTGGTGCAGGGGATGGCGCGGTCTCGGAGGCCACCGGCACCGAGCCCATCAAACAGGTGCCACGGCTCGGGAATACGGCATGCGGCAAGGACTACGGATCTCGACCGCGAGCCGTCCACCACTTGCAAAACAGCTCCAAAATTTGCCGTGAGATGATGCGCACGAGCCGGCTCCACAGATACGAGGACTCCTTGATCGAGGCCGCGGACCAAGCCGATCGAGAGCTGGTACGAACCGACGTGCTGGCCGGTAAAGGGCGCCTCGTGGCTCGACAGCGGCGGGCACCAAGACCGACCGACGCATCTGCGCTCGCGCGGCGACATCTGCGCTCGCCACACGATACCAATTTTACATTCCTATTCTGTGAAACAGGGGCGTCCTGCACGCGGCGCAGCTTCCGCCCAGAGCCCGAGCACAGCCGGCCTCCAGCATGAGTTGCTGTTCTTCGACACATATTCAGGTAACGCCACGGTCGCTCGCTCATCATCATCGACATCATCATCATCACCATATCATCATCATCATCATCATCATCATCATCATCATCATCCTCCTCCTCCTCCTCCTCCTCCTCCTCCTCCTCCTCCTCCTCCTCTCCTCCTCCTCCTCCTCCTCCTCCTCCTCCTCCTCCTCCTCATCATCATCATCATCATCATCATCAGCAGCAGCAGCAGCATCATCATCAGCATCATCATCAGCATCAGCATCAGCATCAGCATCATCATCATCGTCATCATCATCAGCATCGTCATCATCATAATCATCCTCATCATCCTCCTCCTCCTCCTCCTCCTCATCATCATCATCATCATCATCATCATCATCTTCATCATCGTCGTCGTCATCATCATCATCATCATCATCATCATCATCGTCGTCATCATCATCATCCTCATCATCATCATCATCATCATCATCATCATCATCATCATCATCATCGTCATCATCATCATCATCGCCATCATCATCATCATGTTCGTCATCATCGTCACAATCACCATCACCATATCCATCATCATCATCAGCATCACCACCATCATCATCAGCATCATCATGATCATCGTCTACATCATAATCGTCATCATCATCGTCATCATCATTATCATCGTCGTCATCATCTGCATTATCGTCGTCATCATCATGAGCATCATCATTATCATCGTCATCATCATCAGCATCATCAGCATCAGCATCATCATCAGCATCAGCATCGTCATCATCCATCATCAACAACAGCAGCAGCATAAGCATCATCGGCGTCGTCGTCATCGCCATTGTCATTGTTATCGCCATCACCACCATCGTCGTCACGCTTCTCGACCGTCTCCTCCTCCTCCTCATCCTCCCCCCCCCTCCTCCCCCTCCTCCTCCTCCTCCTCCTCCCCCTCCCCTATCCCCCTCCTCCTCCTCCTCCTCCCCCTCCTCCTCCTCCCCCTCCTCCTCCTCTCCTCCTCCTCCTCCTTCTCCTCCTGGTCCTCCCCGTCCTTCTTCCCCTCCTGCGCGCCCCCCGAAACGGACGGGGGAGCGGCCAGGAGCCTCCGCGGGAGCACGCTGCTCCTCGGAGCCTCCTCCGCGCGCGAGGCCTCGAAGGAGGGGCCAGCCGAGGGGGGCGTAACGGCACGGCCCTCCCGACACGGCCCTCGGCGCGGCTTCCGAGACAGACGGCTCTCGGTCATGTTAACTCAGGTCCCCCCCCCCGGCAGGGGCCCCAGGACACACAAATAAATACATACAAATAAAAAGGTTCCCCATAAATTCCCATATGTTCTGGGTTTTTGTCTTCCCCCCCACATCCCATATTTTCCCATATTTGCTGGGGAATCGACGATCAATTGTGTCTGTGTTTTTTTCCCTCCTGACCCCCCCCCAACGCGCACCCCCCGGCCAGCCACGCGTGCCCAGCCCGACCCTGCCCAAAGCCAGGGCAAGCGAAGCCGCAGGGGAAGGAGCGCAGGCGACGGGGCAGGGCCGCGGCACCAGGTCGCCCGGCCGCGGCAGGTACCTCTTGCGGAGGTTCTCGACGGAGACCTGGCGGTGGGGCGCGGCTGGGGCCAGCTCGGGCGTGCCCCTAATACCCCCCCCCAAAAAAAATATTGCTCCAAAATGCTCAAGAGCACTCCGCAAATCGTCCCCCGACTCTTTTTTTTGTTGTTACCATGTTTGAGGGTCCCCCCTGTACATGGACAGGCCCGACTTGAGGCTGGGGCGGAGGGCCCCGGACCACGAGGAGGGCCTGCGGACGGAGCCCAGTCGCAGTCGATGATACACGGCTGAAGCATCCCGTGGCCAGCCTGGCCGTTGGCTTCCCGGAGCGCACGCGGTTCCGCCCCCGTGCTGCGGCGACCTCCCCCTCAGGGGAGGAGGACGAGGAGCACCAGGCACGGCGTGGGCCGAGAGGGTACCCGACCTGACGAAGCACGCATCGATCCCGCCGGCGCAGTCGCTAGCACATAAAAAAAGTATTGCGGGGAGGGCTCCACGGAGCGATCTCGCTGGTACACGAGAGAACGAGTCCATTCCCAGGCGGGGGGGGGGGGAAGCCGCGAATTTTCAGGAATCGTCGGATCCTTCCGCAACTGGCAGGACCTCGCAGGGTCCTCAAGAATCCTCGACGAGTCCGATCCTGAGCACCATACATACTTGATTCGCCTCAGGGGGCAACAGCACATGTTCAATAATCTTCGGGAATAAACCAGGAAACTGTTGGAACCCCCCGAATCTGTCAGTGAGCCTGGAGAACAGTCAGGCATCCTTCAGAAAATCGGCAGGAATCCTCAAGAACCCTTCAGGGTCACTTTGCCCTCCTGCACTAGTCTTCTAGAGTCCGCAACAGGAATGTGTAGGAATCCTGAAGATCCTGACAAATCCTCCAGGGATCACCAACGCTCCGCGCGGATTTCTTGGATCTGCGCTGGACCCCCCTCCCTGGCGCGCGGAGCGCGCCAGGGGCGGCGCCAGAGGCGCCGCTGGAGGGGCCAAGCGCGGATCCAAGAAATCCGCGCGGAACGTCGAAAGTGTATGTTTCTCGTCCTCGGAGAAATAATAAAAAAATGAATAAAAAAATGATTCCCCATACTGATTTGTCCTTGTTCTCTGAGATTTCTTCTTCCCATCCACTTCCCCTATTTTCCCATATTTCCCGAAGGATCGACGATGAATTGTGTCTGCTTTTTCCCCTCCTGATTCCCCGAGGGCAGCCCATGTTCCAGACAGGAGGGCGTAAAACACGGCGCACTGGACACGAGTCGGTGGTCCTTAGGACGTGTGTTAGCGCCTACGTGTGCTTGCCCACCGTAGCCCTTCAATGCGACGCAGGCGGCGCAACGAAGGCCCACACGGGCCAGGTGCTATCGGTGGGGCTGAACGGGATTACCACACGCACGGGGCTAACACACGTCCCGAGGATCATCGAACATGGGTACCCTGTGACTCTGCAGGGTCGACCAACCAATCAGACCCTACTGTGCATATGAGGGGTTAGGGCAACCGAGAACCCAAAAATGTTGCCATCTATTGGAGGGCAACGTTTTACTTCCGCCATCTTCCGCCGACCTTCCGCCGACCTTCTGGCGACCTTCTGGCGGCGGAGGCGCCCTCGTTTTACTTCCGCCACCTTCCGCCGTCCTTCCGCCGCCTTCCGCCGAGGAAGAGATGGCAACTCCTGCGATCCTCGAAGGCGAGGCCCTGTTTGGAACGCTCCGTAGGTTAACGCCGCCCCTCCCCGCTGCCTCGGAGCCCGCACGCCTGAGAACGCCCGCGGCCACGGCGTAGGAGCGGCCGCACCCATCGACGCCCTCGTCCAGGGCAATGCCCGGCCCCGGCGTGCCGCCTGCAAGGGCGGGCGGATGCCCGTCCGCCCGCAGGGGGCACGCGCGCACCATCACGGTGCCTGGCCAGAGCCACCCTGGGCCCTGGCGTGGTGCTCGCGCCCTCCTGGCCGAAGCCAGGAGGGTCTGTGCACCCACCCCCCGGGCCCAGGATGGCCCTGGCCAGGCATGGCGGTGGTGAGCGCGTGCTCTCCGCGGACTCTGAGAAAAAAAGGGGGAGGTAGCTAGAACAACTCGAGCCGGATGTCCAGCTCTGCTTCGAGTATTGTGTAGTGTGGGGGCTCGATGGTGGGCGAGGTTTCAAAGCGGTCCCTGATCGTGAGCCACTTAGCTGGAGCAAGTCGAGCGTCGAAGCACTCCGGATCGCACCAGGGTCTTCTGCTCAATATCTGAGACGCCCCGAACTTCGCCTTGGAACCGCACGAACGGAGAGGTGCCGTTATCTTCGCGCTCTCGCTCAGCCCCCCTCAAAAATACAATATCTACATTCAGACATATATCTCAAATACAGCAAGACAAAAGCACATAACAAACAAACAGACAAGCAAACAAACAAACAAACAAGCAAGCAAGCAATCAAGAACAACAACAACGACAACAACGACAACAACGACAACAACAACAACAACAACAAAAACAACAACAACAACAACAACAACAACGACAACAACAACAACGACAACAACAACAACAACAACAAAAACAACAACAACAACAACAACAACAACAACAACAACAACAACAACAACAACACCAACAACATCAAGAGCAACAGCAACCACAGCAACAAAAACAGCAACAATAGCAACAACAGTAACAACAACAACAACAACAACAACAACAACAACAACAGCAACAACAACAACAACAACAATAGCAACAGAAGCAACAACAACAGCAACAACAATAACAACGACAACAACAACAACAACAACAACAACAACCACAACAACAGCAACAACAGCAACAACAGCAGCAACCGCAACACCAACCACAACAACGGCAGCAAAAACAACAGCAGCAGAACGCACCGCCAAACCAGGTGCCACAGGCCGCGAAGCGCAAGGGCGCGAGGCGCAAGGGCGCGGGGCGCGATCGTCTTGGCGCCCACGCAGGGGGGGCCTGAGAGTAGCCTCCGACGCCTTTCGGACGGTAGAATTAGGAGGCAACTGCTGGGAGGTTTTCGTCGGAAAGATTTTTTTTTACAAAAAAAAAAAAAAAAAAAAATGATTAAGCCCCACTGGAGGGCTGTTATGCCGGAGTGGGCCTCGGATTGAGCCGGATTCAGCGGGAGCAAGCGGGATGAAGCCGGATGAAGCGGGATTGAGCCGGATGAAACCGGATCGGATTAAGCCCGGTTTCGGACCAGGGCAAAAACAGAATTTTGCCTCCCAGGAGTTGCATCCGACGTAGAAGGAAACGATTAGTGGACACTCCCCCGCCCCAAAAAAATCAAGGTTGGCACGTGCGGGGAAGACCGCGGTCGAAGTGCAGCTCGTTCAACACAACGCCAACACTGAGCACTGGGCGGGGCGTTGAGAGATGAATGCGGCCAGACTGTCCGCTCATTTCTTCCGAGGCCAGGATGACGCCAGGGCGCTCTGCTTGCCTGACGTAGCACAACTGCGGGTGGGAGGAGGCAGGGATTGGAGGATAAACAGGGGAACGAACAATGACGCAAACATAAAAACTCGGAGGTCCGCGGGGATTTCTCGGATCGGCGCAGCGGCCCTCTGGCGGCGCCTCCGGCGCCGCCCCTAGCGCGCTCCGCGCGCCAGGGAGGGAGATCCAGCGCGGATCAAAGAAATCCGCGCGAACCTCCAAGTTTGTATGTTTATGTCATGTATCTTTCTCCTAATGAAGGGCGCGATGTCCACTTTCTGACAAGCGGTGCCAAGAATCAAAAACATCGTTCAACGATAAGTACTATCACGACGTGGAATGCCTGCAGGCAGCATGCATCGGCACTGCTGCCGAACATGCTGCGGCACAGGCGAAGAAGGTAATCCCTGAATGCTGACGTCGACCCCGATGCAAAGTGAGTGTCGGAGCGATAACGCACCCACTAAATATTCCCTCTGCCCCGTACCCCACGTAGCCACCCACCATTATCCCAACCCCCACACACCTACCCATCCACCACCCACCCCAATGGCATCTCGTGGGCGAAAAGCAAATCCGTATCCGCGGCTTCGCCGACCTTGCCTCTGGGCCGCGACCACGCGGATACGGGGCATCTGTGTCGCGGACGCCCCGCGCAGAATGCACCCGTGCGACCACGAATCCGCGGGATCGCGCCCCCGAATCCAGACCGCGAGGGCGCGGATACGGATATGTTCGGCGTCTGCCACCTCGTCCCTCCTCCCCACACTCCTCATCCCAGGAACCGCTCTGCGCTCTCGGCGCTGTGTTTTGCAGGCGCGTCTGCGGGTCAGAGATTCTCAATGGGAAGTGCTCCGCCAAGCTTTCACGATGCCCGTCCTACGAAATCAGGGATGCGCCAGTGTCGCAGAAGCGTCTGAACGCCACTGTTTTCAAGCTTCGCATCCACAGATGTGAAGTACCTAGCGTTAGCCACGTGCTGCAAAGACACTACCAAGTGTGAGTGCGGCCGTGGGATATGTTGATCACGAATTTACACGGCGGTGGCACAAGACCTACAGTTTGAAAACAATCTCACCTCCTTTGAAAACGACCTCACCTCCATCCGTATACACACTGACAGCGTTTAATACTAGTGTGCGCGGCACTCCAACGAGATACACGCTTTGAACACCATGGGCCCCTACATCCGAGTACGTGTTGGACAACGTGTAACACGAATGACACATTTGCGCGGCGCTGAGGCGAGACCCTTGTAGACACACAACAACAATGTGTCTGAGAAAATCTCTGGCGAAAAGCTACTACTGCACAACCGGCACGCATGGTGGTTCGACGCAAAATCAATTACAAGGATGTGAGATGGAGGGAACGAGGAGAAGGTGACAGGAGCAGCAGGAGGGAGGACCTGGGGGAGCAGAAGGGTGAAGGAGGACCACGAGGAGCAAGCAGGAGGGGGAGGTTTGGGAGGAAGATGACAAGGAAGAGGAGGAAAGGGAGCTTGAGAAGGAAGAAAGCGAAGAAGACCAGGAAGATATGAGGAGGAGACAGAAGGGACAATAGTTAGGACGAAAAAGCGAGGTGCAGGTCCTCACCCCCCTTCCTCTCCCCCCCTCCCCTCACCCTCCCCCTCCTAACAGAAGCCCAGACAAGGAAGAGCAGAAAATGCTAGCCTGAGTGGACCCCACACAGGAAGTTATTGCACCGTGGATGTGACACATCTGCGGTGCAATTCACGCGGTGCAAGCTATGCGGTGTAAGCTATGTGGTACAAGTTCTGTGGTGCAAGCCGAGTGGTGCAAACTCGACGGACCCCGAACCCCCCAAAGTGGGCGGCAACGAGGCGGCGACTAAGCAGCAACGGGCGGCGAGACCTCGACGGACCCCCCTCGGGGGACTGCAGCGAGGCGGCAGGGAGGCGGCAACGGGCGGCAACGCGGCGAGACCTCGACGGACCCCTCCGCGCATGGGCGGCAGCGAGGCGGCAACGAATTCGCAACGAGGCGGCAACGGGCGGCAACGCGGCGAGACCTCGACGGACCCCCCGAAGTGGGCGGCGACGAGGCGGCAACAAGGCGGCGACGCAGCGGAACCTCAACGGACCCGTCCAAGTCCTGAGAGGAACGCAAGGAAGACCCCCCGAGTCGGGGGCGCGCAAACATGGATCAGCGATCCGTGGATTTGGCGCGCGGTCACCAACTCCATGGATCGGGGGAGGCGCCCTCCCCAAAATGCGGCTGGTGCCGCCTCGCTCGGCGGCAGGAATCTGCGATTCCCAATGGAACGGGACCCGTCGTTAATCTTAAGTTTGGTGTGTCCCCCTACAGGGGGATTTTGGACGAAACAAACAATCGAAAATACCCCCGAATCATCAAAAAATGCTTTAACACAATCGTCTCCGTACTATTTCCCAACCATCATGTGGTGTTGGGTCCTCGTTTTGAAGAGACGGTGCCCCGCGTCTCCTTCCTTCCGTCCTCCTCCCCCCTACTCCCCACCTCCCCCTCCTTGCCTCTGCGCTCGGCACACCTCTCACACGTTTCGTAGCCCCACAGGGAGCTCCACCGAAGGCCCCAGCCCAGTGGAGGTGTCCACATGCGGTTCCCCCACCCAGGGCTGCGCTTCGTAGCCCCATAGGGAGCTCCACCTAAGGCCCCAGTGGGGGTGTCCACATGCGGTTCCCCCACCCAAGGCAGCGCTTCGTAGCCCCATAGGGAGCTCCACCGAAGGCCCCAGTGGGGGGGTCCACATTCGGTTCCCCCACCCAGGGCAGCGTTTCGTAGCGCTCCACCGTAGGTCCCAGTGGGGGTGTCCACATGCGGTTTCCCCACCCAGGGCAGCGCTTCGTAGCCCCATAGGGAGCTCCACCGTAGGCCCCAGTGGGGGTGTCCACATGCGGTTCCCCCACCCAGTGGCAGCGTTTCGTGCGGCCCCATAGGGAGCTCCACCGAAGGCCCCAGTGGGGGTGCCCACATGCGGTTCCCCCACCCAGGGCAGCGTTTCGTAGCCCCATAGGGAGCTCCACCGAAGGCCCCAGGGGGGTGGCATGCGGTTCCCCCCCCAGGGCAGCGCTTCGTAGCCCCATAGGGAGCTCCACCGTAGGCCCCAGTGGGGGTGTCCACATGCGGTTCCCCCACCCAGGGCAGCGCTTCGTAGCCCCATAGGGAGCTCCACCGAAGGACCCAGTGGGGGTGTCCACATTCGGTTCCCCCACCCAGGGCAGCGTTTCGTGGCCCCATACGGAGCTCCACCGTAGGCCCCAGTGGGGCTGCCCGCATGCGGTTCCCCCACACAGGGCAGCGCTTCGTAGCCCCATAGGGAGCTCCACCGTAGGCCCCAGTGGGGGTGCCAGCATGCGGTTCCCCCACCCAGGGCAGCGCTTCGTGGCCCCATAGGGAACTCCACCGAAGGCCCCAGTGGGGGTGCCCGCATGCGGTTCCCCCACCCAGGGCAGCGCTTCGTGGCCCCATAGGGAGCTCCACCGAAGGCCCCTGTGGGGGTGTTCGCACGCGTCTCCCCTACCCAGAGGTAGCGCCACCGAAAACGATATTCATATTTGCGGTATTCACAACTGCATATGGTTGGGTCCTTAACCAGGCTAATGTTTTACTATTTTTGAAAATTCCTCCTGTAGAGGGACAGGCCCGACTTAACGATAATCCACGCCCCCTTGATCCATGCTTGCGATCGCCTGACCAAGTGCAAGCTCTGTCAGGGGAATAAAGCTCGAGCCTCTCCACTGCTCCCCCCCCCTCCCTGCCCCTTCCCCAGACATCCAGCGGCTGGCCTCCACGGGGCCCTCGACCTCTCGAGCCCCTCCCTGGGGCCGGCTCTCCATCTGGAAACGCTCTCTGGAGGTCCCGCACCCGCAGCCCTCCCCCAGATGCCAGAAAAAATCGAGCGACTATCAAGCGGACAAGCAAAATCCTGCCGCCCCAGGCGAGGGGGAACATTAAAGGGAAAACCAGCTCGGGAGGGGGTGGGAATCGGCCTGGAATCGGCGATAGGCCCTCGATAGCGAATCCGCACGCTCCTGGGCGGGGAGGTCTGTCGGGCCCCTATCAACGATCGGTGGGCGATTGGGGTCCATGCACTGACCCCCTGAGCCTACCCCCCAACGCTAATGATCCTCATCGTCCGGCTGTCGTGTCATAACTCGGGACTCCGGCGGCCGTTCGGGAGGATCCGGGCACCTCTGGAGCGCTCTCGGCGAGGTGCAGCCGCTGGAAGGCGCACCGAGCCTGGAGAAAACCGCCCAGGACCGACGAAGAGAAACTACCGAAAACATCCAAGTTCGAAGCTTGACACCTCGTCCCCCGAAAGCGGCCGAGGGCCTTCGGGCCGTCGCCCCCGGGGGGGGGGGGGGGGAACTTTCGGGCTCGAGGCTCGAGGTTCTCCGGCGTGTTCGTCGGTTCTCGGCGGCTTTCCAGCCTGGGGGTGCTTGCCGACGGCTGCTCCGCGCCGAGGGCGCTGCCGGGGTGGCCCTGACCGTCCCGGACGGCCCCTGGAGACCCGGGCTATGACGCAAAAGCCAAAGTCGGCGGCGCGCCAAGGGCCCCGCGGGGGGGCCAAGGACGTAAGGAAATGAGAAGAGGTGCCGTGAAATCTGGAGAAATAGCATGGTCCCCGCCAGGACATCCACCCCCCCCTAGTCATCACCCCCCTCTTTGCCGCCCCCGACCTACGTTGAGCGACGAAAGCAAGCGGGTCGTGCGCGATGTGGCACGGCGACCTTACGCGGTGGCTTGCGCGTGCCACCGGCGCGTCACGCCACGCTGGAGACCAGGGCGCTCACGCGCGAGCTCACGCAGGCAGTCCCCTCTGTTCCCCCCCTGCGTTGGGTGGCGAGGAGGTGCGGCGGGGGGCCGAGGAGCCGAGGCCAGCCCGGCCCCACAAGGGCCCACGGGGCCGCGGCCGCAGCCGCCGCCCGCCCTGCCCTGCGGGGTCCTCCCTTGATCCTCGATCCTCTCCTCCTCCTCCTCCTCCTCCTCCTCCTCCTCCTCCTCCTCCTCCTCCTCCTCCTCCTCTCCTCCTCCTCCTCCTCCTCCTCCTCCTCCTCCTCCTCCTCCTCCCTCCTCCTCCTCCTCCTCCTCCTCCTCTCCTCCTCCTCCTCCTCCTCCTCCTCCTCCTCCTCCTCCCCCTCCTCCTCCTCGCCCTCGCCTCTCCTCCTCCTCCTCCTCCTCCTCCTCCTCCTCCTCCTCCTCCTCCTCCTCCTCCTCGAGGGTGGGGCCTGACAGCGGCACGTCGTCCCCAGGCAGGCAGAGCGCCATGGCCGCCGGCACAGGGCACGGGGCTCGGCTGCCCAGGAAAGGGGCTACCATCATCATCATCATCATCATCATCATCATCATCATCATCATCATCATCATCATCATCATCATCATCATCATCATCATCATCATCATCATCATCATCATCATCATCATCATCATCATCATCATCATCATCATCATCATCATCACCCCCACCACCACCACCATCAGCAGCAGCAGCACCACCACCATCATCATCATCATCATCATCATCTTCATCATCATCATCATCATCATCATCATCATCATCATCATCATCATCATCATCATCGTCGTCGTCGTCGTCATCATCATCATCATCACCATCATCATCATCATCATCATCATCATCATCATCTTCTTCGTCATCATGATCATCATCATCATGGTCATCATGATGATCATCATCAGCATCGACAGCATCATCATCATCATAATCATCATCACCATCACCATCATCAGCAGCAGCATCATCACCACCACCACCACCATCATCATCATCATCATCATCATCATCATCATCATCGTCATCATCATCATCTTCTTCGTCATCATGATCATCATCATGGTCATCATGATGATCACCATCAGCATCGACAGCATCATCATCATCATCATCATCATCATCATCAGAATCAGCATCATCATCACCATCACCATCACCATCACCATAACCATACCCATCACCATAACCATCACAGTCATCATCATCAGCGTCGTCATCATCATCATGACTATTATCAGCAGCAGCATCATCATCATCGTCACCGTCATCATCATCATCATCATCATCATCACCATCACCATCACCATCACCATCACCATACCCATCACCATCACCATCAACAGCATCATCAGCATCATCATCGTGATCCTTATCGTCATCCTCATCGTTATCCTAATCCTCATCCTTATTGCCATAGTCATCCTCATCATCATCAGTACCATCGCCATCCCCATGTCCAACACCATCAGCACCATCATCA
>CAUYUJ010011337.1:197531-200031 GCA_963575745.1 Prorocentrum cordatum | reverse complement strand
GCCGAGGGGGGGGAAGTTACGATACATTACATCGAGGCGATCTTGTGCTGTTCGGACGTGCGCGAGGTTGCGAAGCACGTTCGGTGATGATTGCATGGCCACCATCACTCGTCGGCCTCCTGCTCGTGGAGCCTCGCCTGCTCAAGACTGGCACGCCCGACATGCGCAAGCACGACAAGAAGGGGCACAACACTGCCCAACAGCAGACGTTGTCCAAAACTGACAGCGGTTGCTGTTGAGCATGCGACTGTTTGACTCAAATGGACATCCACGGCGACACCGACTGCGAGTCCTGCTCAGAATGGGCATGAACAGCTGGAGTTCTTCGCCACCATTCTTTCCGTACCCATTTCGATCGCGCCGACCTGTCGTCCTCGCACTCGGAGCCCCTGCACAAGCAAAACGGCTGCTGCCGGCACATCCCGTTCGAGGGCCTCGCGAGCGGCGGATCGTCGGCAGAATGAAGCTGCGCTTGATCGAAACAAGCTGGGCCAAGAAGCTACATACGTCCACATCGCCTTCGCGCACGATGGCGTTCGCACCGTCGTGGCGCCAAGCGCAGCGAAGTTCGTGATCGGCGTGGACGTGCCCTTTTCGCGGAAGCTGATACTCGCGGTCCGCCCCTTGGGCGGCCCGAGTCGCCATCCCTACTGGTGCTCATGAGGTTGGGCGGTTCGGCCTGGTCGTGGTTTTCATCCAGGGCTTCGGGTTCACATACCTCTCGGTCGCCGTTCTGGCGATGGACATTCAGAGTGTCAGAAAGAACAGGGTGAAGCAGCTGCACCCAATCCTGAATCACACCACGAAGCTCCTCAGCGACCCGAGCAGGGGCATCGTCAGACTCAGCAAGCCGCCCGTGCCGATGCCGTGCTCCCCGCCCGCCCGCGCCCTGAGAGCGCCGCTGCTGAGGCCGCTCGCCGTCGCGAGGCTCCTGCTGCCCGCGCACGGCGTCCTGAGGCCGGGCACCGCGAGAGCCAGCAGGGTGCCCTGCAGTATGACGTGGCGATGCAAATGACGATGTCGCCTGCAAGGCATGATAGAGCCGAGGATCCATGCTGATGCTCTGGAGCCTGGCCTGCAGGCTGTTGGTACTCCCTGCTGCAGCTGCCCCCCGCGCATCCACGCCGCGCTCCCAGACAGCCGCGGCCGCGAGCGGGCGCGCGGGCTCGGCGCCGCGGGGGCGCGGCGGGCGCAGGGCCGCGAGCGGAGGCGCGACGGGCCCGCTCGAGGTCTCGTGGGCCACGCTGCGCCGGGGCCCGGGCCCTGCAGCCCCTTCGGGCCCTCGTCCTCCTGCCCCTGTCGTGGCCGCTCGACGGGGCTGGCATGACTCTGAGGGGGCTAGATTCGCTGACCGGGGTCCATGCTCGTTGTCTCCGTGTTCCTGCCCACCTCTGAGTGGTGTCCATCTCTGAGCCCATCTGTGAGTGGTGCCCATGTTCTTTCCGACGTATCAAATCCTATCCTCATCCCCCTTCCCCTCCCCCTCCTCCTCATCCCCCTCCTCCTCCTCCTCCTCCTCCTCCTCCTCCTCCTTATCATTATCAGCATCATCATCAGCAGCAGCATCAGCAGCAGCATCAGCAGCAGCAGCATGATCATCAATTACAACGACATCATCAACAACATCATCATCACCAGCATCAGTATCAGCATCATCATCACCACCATCATCATCAGCAGCAGCATCATCCTCAGCGGCAGCCTCGTTATCATCAGCAGCAGCAGCAGCAGGATCATCACCATCATCACCATCAACACCATCATCATCAACATCATCAGCAGCAGCATCATCATCATCATCATCAACATCAGCAGCATCGTGAGCATCATCAGTAGCATCAGCATCAGCATCATCATTTGCATCATCAGCATCAACATCGTCATCATCATCATCACCATCATCATCATCAGCGGCATCATCAGCAGCAGCCTCGCTATCATCATCAGCACCATCATCATCATCAGCATCATCATCACCAACACCACCACCGTCGTCATCATCAGCAGCAGCAGCCTCGCTATCATCCTCATCATCATCACCATCAGCAACATCAGCATCACTATCGTCATCAGCAGCAGCATCATCACAACCACCACCACCACCGTCATCAACAGCATCACCATCACCAGCAGCATCAACAGCATTATCAGCATCGTCATCATCATCATCATCAGCAGCATCAGCATCAGCAGCATCATCATCAGCATCATTATCAGCATCAGCATCATCATCACAATCATCACACTCATCAGCATCCTCATCATCATCATCATCAGCATCATCATCAGCAGCAGTAGCATCATCACCATCATCACCACCACCATCATCAACATCAGCAGCACCACCACCACCATCAGCATCAGCATCATCATCATCATCATCATCATCATCATCATCATCATCATCATCATCATCATCATCGTCATCATCATCATCATCACCACCACCACCACCAGCATCATCATCAGCATCTTCATCATCAGCTACAGCCTCGACGTC
>CAUYUJ010011337.1:187531-192531 GCA_963575745.1 Prorocentrum cordatum | reverse complement strand
CTCGCAAGATGTCCTGAGATCGCTTCAAGATGGCTCCCTGAGCCCCCAGGATTGCACAAGACGGCCCCAAGGTGGCCCAAAAAAGGCCAAGGATGGCCCAACAAGGCCCAAATATTCCTTCAAGATTGATCCCAGAAACATCAAGATAGCCGCAATAATGCCCAAGATGGTACGAAGATGGCCCCAGAGGCACCACGATGCCTCCGAGAGGCCCCACGATGGCCCAAAAAACTGGTCTATCATGGCCAGAAGGCGGCTCGTCAACCTGGGGACCGGAGGTAGAGTTAGGTCGGGCATGTCCTCCAACAGGCGGATTTTGGACGAAAACTAAATAATAATCCAAAAAACACTTGTTTACACAAAAACAACATATATATATATAGAGAGAGATATAGATATATAACATGTTCGAAATGTTGCTTTACTATGTTAGACTTTTCCTCCTGTAGAAGGACGTGCCCGACTGAAAGGTAGAGGCACAGTCCTTCAGAAAGAAAGGCCCGCCACCCAGGAGGGGCCTGCTGCCCAGGTGGAGGAGAAAGTAATTGCCAGGGGAACAGCAGGAGTGGAAGGGGAAGGGGGCTATAAATTCCTCCTCGTCCTCATCCTGATCCTCACTCCCTTCTCCTCCTCCTCCTCCTCCTCCTCCTCCTCCTCCTCCCTCCTCCTCCTCCTCCTCCTCCTCCTCCTCCTCCTCCCCTGCCCCTCTTCCTCCTCCTCCTCCCTCCGCCCTCCTCCTCCTCCACCCTCCTCCTCCTCCTCCTCCTCCTCCTCCTCCTCCTCCTCCTCCTCCTCCTCCTCCCTCCCTCCCTCCGCCCGCCCGCCCGCCCGCCCGCCCTCCCTCCCTCCCTCCCTCCCTCCCTCCGTCCCTCCCTTCGTAATCTCCCTCCTCCCCCCCTCCTCCCTCCCTCCCTCCCTAATGTATCCTCCTCCTCCTCCTCCTCCTCCTCCTCCTCCTCCTCCTCCCTCCTCCTCCTCCTCCTCCTCCTCCTCCTCCTTCCTCCCCTCCTCTTCCTCCTCCTCCTCCTCCTCCTCCTCCTCCGCCCTCCTCCTCCTCCTCCTCCTCCCTCCTCCTCCTCCTCCTCCTCCTCCTCCTCCCTCCTCCTCCTCCTCCTCCTCCTCCTCCTCCTCCTCCTCCTCCTCCTCCTGAGGCCGCGACCGGGCGGTGGGCGCGCGCGCGCTCGCGAGGGGGGGGGATAGCGCGCGCGAAGAGGGGGCGACTGGCCTCTGCACCGCGGGCGGGGCCGAGTTCGCGCTGAAGCCGGACACCTCGCTGGCCTCGGGAGCGCGCGAGCGCGCGCCTTTTTGGCGGGCGCCCTGGCGAGTCGGGCAAGAGCTCTGGCCCCCCCCCCCCTCCTCCTCCTCCTCCTCCTCCTCCTCCTCCTCCTCCTCCTCCTCCTCAGCATCAGCATCACATCATGTTCATGATCATCATCATCATCATCATCATCATCATCATCATCATCATCATCATCATCATCAGCAGCAGCAGCATCATCATCATCATCATCATCATCATCATCATCGTCATCCTCATCCTCACCATCATCATCATCATCATCAGCATCATCATCATCATCATCATCATCATCATCATCATCATCATCATCATCATCATCATCATCAGCATCATCATCATCATCAGCAGCAGCAGCATCCTCATCATCAGCATCGTCATCGATCATCCTCATCATCAGCAGCATCAGAATCAGCATCAGCATCAGCATCATCATCATCAGCATCATCAGCAGCATCATCATCATCGTCGTCGTCGCCGTCATCTTCATGGTCATCGGCATCATCATCATCATCGTCATCATCACCATCACCATCATCAGCAGCAACAGCATCATCGCCATCATCAGCATCATCGTCGTCAACGTAGTCATCGCCATCGTCGTCATGATCGTCATTACCATCATCATCATCATCATCATCATCGTCATCATCATCATCATCATCAGCATCATCATCATCATCAGCATCATCATTACCATCATCATCATCATCATCATCATGATCATCATCATCATCAGATGCATCATCATTAGCATCCACATCATCAGCAGCAGCTAGGCAATCAGTATCAGAATGATCACCATCATCATCATCATCATCAGCAGCATCCTCATCCTCATCATCATCATCATCAGCAGCAGCATCATCATGATCGTCATCAGCATCATTAGCATCATCATCAGCATCATCAATACCATCGTCATCACCAGCATCAGCATAATTAGCTCCATCAGCATCATCATCATCATCAGTATCATCAGCATCCTCGTCATCGTCATCGGCATCGTCATCACCAACAACGACTGCAACAACAACAGCTGCGGCAACAACAACGATAACCACAACCTCCTCATACGCATCATCATCATAAACAGCGTCATCATCAGCATGAGCATCATAATCGTCATCATCATCAGATCTACCAGCAGCAGCAACGACATCATCGACGTCACCATCATAACCACCACTACCACCACCACCTTCATCATGATCATCATCAGCATCATCAGTTTCACCGTCATCATCAACAGCAGCAGCATCGTCACAATCATCATAATTAGAGCACGTATCATCGCCATCATGGTAATCATCAGCATCAATATCATCATCGGCAGCTGAATCATGATCGTCAGCAGCATCAGCATCATCATGGTCGTCATCAGCATCGTCGTCATCGTCGTGTTTATACCAGCAGCAGCATCATCAGCAGCATCATCCATCCTCATCACCAGCATCATCATACTCGTCATCATCAGCATCACGATCAGCATCATCAGCATCAGCATTATCATCATCAACATCAGCATCTTCATCATCGTCATCATCAATATCAGCATCGGTATCCTCCTCATGCTCCTCCTCCGCATCCTCCTCCTGTTCCTGCTCCTGCTGTTGTTGCTGCTCTGCTCCTCCTCCTCCTGCTCCTGCTCCTGCTCCTGCTCCTTCTCCTCCTCCTCCTCTTCCTCCTCCTTCTCCTCCTCCTCCTCATCCTCGTTCTCCCTCCGCCTCCTCCTCTTGCTCCTCTTCCTCCTTAGAACGCTCCTCCTCCTCCTCCTCCGCCTCGTCCTCCTTCTCTGCTCTGCTCCTCCTCCTCCCCTCCTCCCCATCCCCCTCCACATCCTCCTTATCCTCCTAGTCCTCCTCCTCCTCCTCCTCGTCACCATCATCATCATCATCATCATCATCATCAGCATCATCATCATCATCATCATCATCATCATCATCAGCATCATCATCATCATCATCATCATCATCATCATCATCATCATCATCATCATCGTCATCATCATCATCATCATCATCATCATCATCATCATCGTCATCATCATCATCATCATCATCATCATCATCAGCAGCAGCATCAGCATCAGCATCAGCATCAGCATCAGCATCATCAGCATCAGCATCAGCATCAGCATCAGCAGCATCATCAATACCATCATCATCATCAGCATCGGCATCATCACCACCAGCATCATAGTCAGCATCAGCATCATCATCATCATCCTCATCATCATCATCACCAGCACAACCATCATGCTCATCATCATCATCATCGTCATCATCAGCAGCAGCACAATCATTACCATCATCATCATCATCATCATCATCATCATCATCAGCAGCAGCAGCATCATCAGTATCATCAGCATCATCAGCATCATCATCATCAGCATCAGCATACTCATCCTCATCCTCATCCTCATCATCAGCATCCTCATCATCAGCAGCAGCAGCATCCGCATAAGCATCAGCATCATCAGCGGCAGCAGCATCCGCATCAGCATCAGCATCATCAGCATCTGCCTCAGCATCATCATCACTACCATCATCAGCATTATCAACATCGTCATCATCATCAGCATCATCATCGATATCATCATCAGATTCATTATAATCATCATTATCAGCAGCAGCAGGGTCATCATCATCATCATCATCAGCATCATCTGCATCATCATCAACATCATCATCAGCGTAGTTGTCATCATCATCATCATCATCATCATCATCATCACCAACACCACCATCATCATCAGCATCATCAGCATCATCATCGACATCATCAGCATCATCAGCATCATCATCAGCATCATCAGTACCATCATCAACATCATCATCGGTATCATCATCATCATCGTCATCACCTTCAGCATCATCATCGTCATCATCATCAGCATCATCATCATCTCATCGTCGTCATCAGGCTCCTCATGCTCCTCATGCTCCCGCTCTGTTCCTGCTCCTCCACCGCCTCCTCCTCATCCTCCTTCTCCTCCTCCTCATCAGTGTCCTCATTATCATCGTCCTCCTCCTCCTCATCATCAACATGCTCCTCCTCATGCTCCTCCTCTGGGCTCATTCGGATCGAAGCACCGCCTACGTCATAGAGAGAGGGTGCCCTGCGCGCAGTCGTCCGTCCAGGAGTAGTCTCTCCAGGGAACGCGCTTGGGAGCCACGCTGGGTGGGGGTGGCGACGTTGGGGTGTCACGCTGTCGGACCGGAAGGGCCACTCTTGGGGACAACACTGGGAGCCACGCTGAAAGGCCACGGGAGGCCAGGCTGGGGGGCCACGCTGGGAGGCCACGCTGGGAGCCACGCTGGGGGTCGCGCTGGGGGGGGTCCACGCTGGGGGGCCGCGCCGGGGAGGCAGGGGCCCTCGCAGACGGGGGCGGTGGGTGTCCACAGCGGTTTGGGCACACCTACCCCTCCGGGTGTGCGCGCACGCTGCACTCCCTCTCTCTCTATCACCCGCAGCTGCGCGGGACTAGGTAAGCAGCATTCGGGGCATCCTGTGCATCACCACATGCGGGAGAGGGGGAGGAGGGGGAGGGGAAGGGAGAGGAGGAGGAGGAGGAGGAGGAGGAGGAGGAGGAGGACGACGACGACGACGACGACGAGCAGGGTGCCAAGTGAGGTGAGGGGGGACGATGGATCTACTGAGAGATAAGTATTACAGCCCGCTTGGAAAAGGCCACGAG
>CAUYUJ010011337.1:170031-180031 GCA_963575745.1 Prorocentrum cordatum | reverse complement strand
CCTCTTCCTCCTCCTCCTCTTCCCTCCTCCTCCCCTCCCCTCCTCCTCCTTCTCCTCCTCTTCCTCCTCCTTTCCTATTATTATTGACATTATTAGCACTCGTATTCTTAGTGTTCTCATTATTCTTATTAGTTTTCTGAGTCTCATTCTTCTTAGTATGCTTTCTACTCTTCTTAATAATAGTATTACCATTGTGCTTCTTATTATTAATAATAACGTTGATATTAGTCCTCCTCCTCCTCCTTTTCCGGTGTCTCAGAATGGTGCTGCCGCTGTAGCGTCGCCCTCATGTTAGGATCAGCGCGTTGCTCCCGTCGTTCATCATGGCATTCTCGCCCGAGGGCGGGCAACTTATCTCAACCCCTTCATCGTTGTCGCTTCCCATCCTCCTCCTCCTCTTCCTCCTCCTCCTCCTCCCCCTCCTCTTCCTCCTCCTTCTCCTTCACCTCCTCCTCTTCTTTCTCCTCAATCCCTCTTCCGTATAAGTAACTTCTCCCTGTCGCACCCCGAAGCCAGTCGAAAGAGCGGACCGGGCGTGCCGCCTGAGACTTCCGCATCACTTCGAATCCTGAAGCTTGAAGTTTGCAACAGTTTCACGAATGGAGCGCGGTCCGCTTTCAAAATATTGCTTTCGCCTTAGCGCCGCGCACACTCGTCTTAGAAATTTAAACAAGTGTCACGGATGGAAAGCGGCCCGTTTTCAAAATGTGGCTCTCGCCTTAGCGCCGTGATCATTCGTCTTGGAAAATTTCAAGTCTGACGGATGGAGGGCAGCCCACTTTCAAAATGTGACTCTCGCTTTAGCGCCGCGCACATTCGTTATAAAAAGTTGCAAGAGTTTCACTTATGGAGGGCGGCCCCTTTTCAAAATGTAGCTTTCGCAAATAGCGCTGCGCACATTCGTCTTACGAGCGTGCAGCGGTATTAAGGATTTTCATGGTCAACGTCCCAGAAGTTGCGTTTGGGCCTGATTCGCGGCGTGGAAGTCCTAGGAATGGCGTTCTGGCACGATTCGGGCTCGTCGAGACATAACAGTAATGGTGATTCGCGGCGTTGAAGTCCCAGGAATGGTGCTCTGCCACCGTTCCATATTTTCAAGCGGCTGTCTTCCGACGGGGCATTTCCCTCGGTGAAAATCAATCCTTGCTGGGGCCTATGAAGAGGGAAATTGGAGGGAGGGTGTATTGCAATATGGTTGGTGAGTCTTTACACTGGTCATCCCTCCTCCTTCCCGTCCTCCTCCTCCTCCTCCGCCTCCTTCTTCTCCTTATCCTCCTGATCCTCCTTCACACCCTCATCCCTCCACCTACCTCGTCCCCCCCATCTTCTGCCACCTTCTCCCCCTTCTTCTCCTCATATTCCCCCTCCGTCTCATCATCATCATCATCATCATCATCATCATCATCATCATCATCATCATCATCAGCAGCAGCAGCAGCATCATCATCATCATCATCATCATCAGCATCATCATCATCATCATCATCATCACCACCACCACCATCATCATCATCATCATCAGCAGTATTATCATCAGCAGCAGCATCAGCATTAGCATCAGCATCATCATCATCATCATCATCATCATCAGCAGCAGCAGTATTATCATCAGCAGCAGCAGCATCAGCATTAGCATCAGCATCATCATCATCATCATCATCATCATCATCATCAGCGTCACCACCAACACCACCACCACCATAGTCATCATCATCATCGTCGTCGTCGCCATCATGATCATCATAATCACAATAATCATCAGCAGCAGCAGCAACAGCATCATCATCATCATCATCAGCATCATCATCGTCAGCCCCATCATCAGCATCCACAGCAGCAGCATCAGCATCAGCATCAATATACTCAGCATCACAACCAGCATCCATGTGTCCACGCCTCCCCTTGATGAGTGTGCATCACATGATGGAATAAATTGGGAAATCCAGGTCAGCTAGTATATCCGTCGGCGGGTATAGAAAACATGTGGCGACGAGAGCACCCAAAAGCATCCAATGATATCCGAAACATCGACGTCGTCTTGGTGGAAATCCCAAAACCTTAACGTCGTTGTTTCCCCAACCCTCCAGCGTATCGGGTGCTAGTTTGGAATCCGCAGCGCCGCGCGTCTCCTCCTCCTCGCATCTCCTCCTCCTCCTCCTCGTCCTCTTCCTCCTCCTCCTCCTCCTCCTAATCCTGCTCCTTCATCTCCTCTTCCTGCTCATCCTTGTCATCATCACCATCCTCGTCTTGGTCATAATCGTCATCAGCATCATCGCCTTCATACTCGTTACCACCATCATCACTCATTATCACGCATAGTCATGTCGGCGCACCCCTCACACATTTCGTGGCCCCACGGGTAGCTCCACCGAATGCACCAGTGGCTGCGTCCGCATGGTGCCCCGCCCCATTTCGGCGAACCCCTCACACGTTTCGTGACCCCACAGGGAGCTCCTCCGAAGGCCGAAGTGGCTGCATTCGCATGGTGCCCGCCCCCACTTCGGCGCACCACTCACCCGTTTGATGGCCCTACAGGGAGCTGCACTGAAGGCCCCAGTGGCTGCGTTCGCATGGTGCCCCGCCCCAATTTCGGCACACCCCTCACGTCGTGGCCCCACAGGGAGCTCCTACAAAGGCCCCAGTGGCTGCGTTCGCATGGTGCCCCGCCCCATTTTGGCGCACCCCAGACACCTATCGTGACGCCAGAGGGAGCTTCACGGAAGGCCCCAGTGGCTGCGTTCGCATGGTGCACCGCCCCATTTCGGTGCACCCATCGTACGTTTTGTGGCCCAGTAGGGCGCTCCACCAAAGGCCGCAATGGCTGCGTTCGCATGATGTATCGGATCCCTCTCGTCGCACCTTCTACACATTTCGTGGCTCCATCGGTGATCGTGGGCCGTTGAATGTGGCGTTGCAATTTTTGGCGAAGCGTTCAGGGGTACTGCAGATCCCTCAGTATGTTCATGTGCATTGAGCGTTCCTGCTGATAGTCGCTACGCGTTTGCAATGGGTTGGCTTCCTCGCCAGGCTAATTTCTGAACGTGGACCCCCAAAGGCCTCGACCCCCTCCCTGGGACTGGCTTCTCATCCCGACCAGTCTTGGACGGCCCCAGGCCCCGGCAATGGCCCCCAGAGGCCGAAAACTGCCAAAAAGCCTCCGCCGTGATGCTGTTCTTCACTAGAGGCCTCCCGGATGGGGTCAGAGTAGATGGAGTCGGAGGATCGTGACGGATCGTCGATGCATCACCGATGAATCGGCGACATCGGCGTGGGGAAAGTCAGGCTCCACATCGAGAAGCACCACCGAGACATCGGCGATGCGGCGTTATCCTCCGACCCTATCTACTCTGACTCCAACTGGGACGCCTGGATTTAGGACACCCGCAATGGGTACGAAAAACTACTTGTATAATGCCCGAAATCAAATATTGTCTAAAACCGACAGCGTTCGCTGTTGTGCAAGCGGCCTTCTGTCTCCATAGTCAATAGACAACTTTCTCGGCGACGCCGACAGTGAATTCTGTGCAGATTGGACAGGGACTGCAGTTTGGACTGGGACTGCTGCTGGTCTTCGTCAGAGTGAGGGGGGCGAACGGTCATTCACTGTCCCTGGGTGCGTGGCTGAAGCGTGATTCCGAGGCGCGAATTCTGCTTGTTGCGCTGCGCTGCGTGGTTGTCGTCGTCCTCTCCCGCGACGCGCCCGCGACCCACCCGCGCCCCCTCACTCTGACCCGCAACTGCGGCGGAACAGTACCCAGTCTTTCCGTACCCCCCCCCCCCACAGGGCCACGGAGTCCATACGTGTCCCATGCTCCCTGGCCAGGCCCCTCCTGAACCCAGCAGCGGTGTATACGCCACGCCCTCCTGGCTTGGCCAGGCTCGTCGCCCGAATGCAGATCGCACCGACAGCCTCACGGCGCCCCGGGGGGGGGGGGGCCGGGGCCCACGCCGACGCCGCCGACGCCGCGGCCCCGCGGGGCGGAGGCTGCAGTCCGGGGCTGCTGCGGCCGCCCAACCCCTGCGCCGAGAGCGCGGAGACGATCTCCGCGTGCCTGGCGCGGCGGCGGCGGGCGGGCGGCGGGGCAGCGAGGGGTGCGCGGCAGGGTGCCCGCGGGGGTTTGCCCAGACAACGGGCGTCTCGGAGAAGTCGAAGCAAAAGGTTTCCCTCGTCGTCCGTCGGCCGCTCGGGGCCCTCACTGGGCCTCGGGGCCGTCAAGGAGTGCCTGGGGCGAGAAGTCGATCCGGGGAGGCGGTCGAAAGGTCGGGGGCCCGTGTCCAAAAAAACGTAGCGTTGGATGTTTGAGCGGGGCAGAGGCAAACATATGTGAGCGACAGAACTGCTTGTCTTACGCGAGGTGGCATAGCGATCTTCCGCGGTGGCTTACGCGGGCCGCCAGCGCGGCATGCTACATTGGAAACGAAGGCGCGGGCGTGCGACCTTACGCGGGCAGCTTACGCGCCAGTGTTGGTGAAGACGAACCCGTTTACCTTCGTCGCTCATGTATTTGGACGCCCGAAATGGGCACGGAAAGACTGGGCACAATGCCCAACAACCGATATCGTCCCAAACCAACAGCGGCCGCTGTTGGGCAGGCGGCCTTCTGTCTCAAATGGACACAGGCCGTGGCGGCGCGGACAGCGAGTCCTGTTCAAAATGAACAAGAACTGCTGCTTGGCATTGTACCCATTTTTTCCGCACCCGCTTCGTTCGCGCAGAATGCAGACCCTGCTTTAATAAGCGTCGGGGGGGGCGCCATCCCCGCCAACAGCCCCACATCGACCCCCGTCGCGGGCAGCCACCGCGCGCCGAAGGCGCTCCGACCACCGTCGCCGCAAATGGTCGCAGAGGGAGAGCGCCTGGGGGCCTCCTCCCCCCCGCAAGACGATGGCAACATGAGGACGCTTTCGCACGGGGCTGCATCAGGAACCTCCGAGTCCGCTGGTCTCTTCCGTATCGTATAAACGATCCCCATCCCCACCAGCGTGGGCTGGGCCCCACTGGCCGATCTGCCCCCCTGATGGGGGTATAGGTTGCTCCCTTCGGGTTCCGAGGGTCATATGCTCAACTGAGGTAGTGAGGCGGTGGGGCTCGAGATGTGGACGGGGATGGGGATACGGATCGGTGAAACGAGACTGATCTCTGGAGCGATCGCCAGTGAGGAGGCCCAGGCGAGCGCGCGTCGAAAGGACCCCCCCCCAAGAGAAAAGCCGGGAGTGGCACGGCGCTCGCACGGCCGCAGCCCCGCCGCGGGACAGCCCCCCCGAAGCGAAAGAGGACCCCGACAGCGATTCGCCAAATCGTTCCACATTGGACGGTCCTGGGCCAGCGGCGATGTTCCGCCCGGCACGCCCGCGCGGCGGGGCCGCTGCCGCCTCGGCGCGACACGAGCCTGCCGCATCTGGCCGGATCTCGCCCAGGCCGGAAGCCAGCCACGTGCATCGAGCTTCTGGGGCGGCGGCGGGCGTCGCGGCCGTCGAGGATCGAGGACCGAGGTCCGAGGATCGGGATTATGATGATAAGGATGATGATGATGATGATGATGATGATGATGATGATGATGATGATGATGATGATGATGATGATGATGATGATGACGATGATGATGATGATGATGGTGATGATGATGATGGTGACACTGATGACGATGATGATGATGATGCTGATGATGATGGTGGTGACGCTGATGATGATGATGATGATGATGATGATGATGATGACGATGATGATGATGATGGTGATGATGGTGATAATAATGATGATAATGATGGTGGTGATGATGATGATGGTGATGATGATGATGATGGTGATGATAATAATAATGATTATGATGGTGTTGATGATGATGATGATGGTGATGATGATGGTGGTGGTGATGATGATAATGATGACGATGGCATGATGATGATGATGATGATGATGATGATGATGATGATGATGATGATGATGATGATGATGATGATGATGATGATGATGGTGGTGGTGGTGGTGGTGGTGGTGGTTATGATGATGATGGTGATGATGATGATGGTGATGATGATGATGGTGATGATGATGATGATGATGATGATGATGATGATGGTGATGATGATGATGATGATGATGATGATGATGATGATGATGGAGGGATGGAGGGATCGAGGGATCGAGGATCGGGGATGGAGGGATGGCCGCGCGGCCTCGACGGCCGCCTCCCCTGCGTGCCACCGCGTCCGTCGGGCGCCCCGAGGCCGCATGCCCAGCGATCGCGGGCGAGATCCCTCGGTCGGGCAGCTCTCCGGGAGAGCGCGGGCGCCCCCGCTCGGATGGCCACGGGCTGCCCGCACCGACCGGCCCGGGAGCCCACACGGAGCGCTTGAGGGAGCCCTTGACCACCAGAGGGCACGCACCACCCAGCCACCCACCCACCCACCACCCATTGCCGCCCACCACCACCCTCCACCATCCACCACCAGGACCACCACCACCACCACCACCGCTGCCAACCATAACACCACCGTCGCCACCACCAAAGCCATCACCACCACCAGGTCCCAGGAGGTCTCAGGAGGAGTGCGAAGAAAAAGGGGAGGAGAGGGAGGGAGAGGCACGAGGAAGAGGAAGAGGAGGAGGAGGAGGAGGAGGAGGAGGAGGAGGAGGAGGAGGGGGAGGAGGAGGGGGAGGAGCAGGAGGAGGAGGAGGAGGAGGAGGAGGAGGAGGAGGAGGAGGAGGAGGAGGAGAGGGAGCGGGATGGAGAGAGCATGGAGGGAGCGGAGGGAGGGAGGGAGGGAGGAAGGGAGAGAGGGAGGGAGTGCGGGAGAAAGGGAGGGAGGGAGAGGAAATGAGGAAAGGGAGGGAGGCGAGGAAGGGAACTTGTGTAGCGACGATATTGAGAGATTCGGCCAGTCCAGTCGGGCTCTAAGCAGTGCGAAAGAAAGAAAGAACAAAAGAAAGAGGGAGGAGGAGGAGGAGGAGGAGAAGATGGAGGAGGAGGAGGAGGAGGAGAGGGAGGAGGAGGAACGAGGATCCTGGTTGTTTGAGGTTTCGAACTTTGTTTGATTTGTTTGGAGCACGAGCAACGCCAGCGGTCACCTCCTTGTCGCACACCTGCGTCCCAGCAGCGCTCGAGGATCAAGCTTCGAGAATCGAGGCTCTTAGACGTACTTCGCCTCATGTACGAGGCAGATATTCGCGTGTGCACATGTCTGCATGATAACTTATCCGCCACCGTGCTGCTGGGCAAGGGGTGGGCCTGCCCTCAAGTCCTTTGCCCGATCCCCTCAGCCTCAGCCCGCACCCCTCTTGAGCAGGGACCGACCGTCCCGACATTCCTAGTCCTACCACGAATGTTCTTAGAATCCCAAGATGATCTAAGAACAAAAACGATGTTCTTAGAACACTAACCCGATGTGTCAAACCAAGACAGTCGCAACCAGAAATGTTCTAAGAACATTTCGTGGAAACCACCAGAAGCTCGTAGAACATTGTTTGGTGGGGCTAAGGCGAGCCAGGACGCTTCGCCACTGCTTGATCCTCAGGAGCCCTCAGAACGGGCTCCTTGAGCCCACATCGCGAGACCTCCTGGGGCTTCTCGCGTCCGGTCGGGAGCGTGCAGCGTCTCCCCGCGCAACTTGCTCGGGCCCACGGGGGCCTCGGGGCGGGCCAAGCAGGCCCCACGAGGTCCCCCGGACCGGCCAAGAGGGCCCCGAGTCGCCAAAAGGTCGCTCCGAGACGCCCAAGATGGCCTCAAGATGGCCACAGAGGCCTCCAAGACGCCCCAGGAGAGGCCTCCAAGAGGCCTCCCAAAAGGGCCCCAAGAGGCAAAAATCATTCATATTCCTTTGGATTTTGACTGATTTGGGCGGCGTTCCGACGCTCCAAGGCGCCAAGAGGCCCCCAAGAACATCCCGAGACGGCCCAAGAGGCCTCCAAGAGGGCCCCAAGACGGCCTACGAGCGCCTCAAGACCCAGCACGGCCCAAGAGAGCCCAAGAGGGCCCCAAAAAGGGCCCAAGAAAGGAAGCACGAACCGAAAATCCAAGCATTCCGCCCCAAGAGGCCCACACGACCCAAGAAGCTCCCAAGAGGCCCCCAAGAGGCCCCAAAATACCCCGCATCCCCACCGACTCACCACAGGGTGTGGTCACCACCCCATTTGGGGGCCCCCGGCTCGTGGGGCAGCCTGGGGACGCCCCGGGGAGGATCGGGGAGGGGGAGGGGGCCCCTGGCGTGCTGCGGCCCCGGCGGCCCCTGCTGTGCTGCGGCCCCGGGGACCCCCCCCAGGCCGCTCTTCCGGCGTGAGAGATAGCCATCGCCTGGGGAAACGAGATCCTAGATTTGGGTCGGGCGTGTCCCCCTACAGGCGGACTTTGGACGAAGAACAAGAAATAACGAGTCAAAGAGATTCAGGACATGCTGAAAAATATTCAGAAAATCGTCCCCATACGTCTTTTTGATTATTTCTGCATATTCCTCCTGTAGAGGGACAGGCCCGATTTAATCCTAGGAGCCCAGGAGGCGCTCGATGCGGACACTGCCCCACGGGGGCCCAGATGTCCATACCCACCGCCCCCTGGGGTCCTGGGAGGTCGGTGCTCCGGGCGGTGGGTGCATGTACGAATTCCAGCCTGAGATGCGTCAGGCTTCTGGGAGGCTTCCCGTTGAATTTCTGGTCTGAGAGCACCTTGGAGGTCTTGGTGTCGACTTCGGACCCCCAGGCAAAGAGATCCAACGTCTTGAGAAATCCGGACGGGCATGTTTCGCTCTTTCGGCGCCTGGAGGCCTTTCTTGGGGCGAAGGGGGGCGTCAAAAAATATTCCAGGACAAATCGCCCGTCCCCGGGGTCGGGACTTCCAGGGCAGGACCCCTGTATTGAGAAAAACACGACGTCGGAGGAAGAGGAGGAGGAGAAGGACGACGACGACGAGGAGGAGGAGAAGGATCGAGGACAAGAGATTCTATTTTGACCGTTCGGGGTCCTTTCTCTGTCTCTGACTGCCTCTGGAGGCACAAACGAAAGACGTCACACATATATACACACACATTCGAGAAAAAAGCCTCGAACTCTCCGTCTGAGGTCTCTGAAAATCTCGAATGGTGGTTCCCTAAACAGCGAAGGCTCGAGGGATCCCACATGCACTGTAAAAACCGATTCTCTGAAATTTGAGAATGCATCTGATGTGCCGTGCATCGCGCGCCAGGCCGTGTGCATGCCGTCACGCGCCCGCGTGCTGTGCCGTGCGCATGCCGTGCGGTGCCTGACTTCTCAAATGCAAAAAAATGTACGGCGCCGTGGCGCCGTGCCGCGCGCCGTGCCGCGCGCGTGCCGTGCCCTGCCTGGTGTCCAGGAATCGGGCATGCGCCGCGACGTGTGCGTGCTGGCGTGCCGTGCCGTGCGCGTGTCGCGCCGTGCCCATGCGCCGTGCTGTGCGCGCGCGCCGTGCGTGTAAGCCGCGCGCTGCTGCTCAGGGTCTCTGCGCGGGTGTCACTTTTGGCGGGGGTGGCTGCAACGGTGGTGGGCGGGGGGTGATCATGGTGGTGGTCGCCGTCGAGGTGGTCATCGTCATCGTCGCCGTCGCTGTCGTCGTCGCCACCGCTACGGTCGTCGCCCTCGTCGCCGCCGCCGCCTCCGCCGTGCTCGTCGTCGTCCGCGCCAGGCGGACCTGCGGCGTGGCATGAGCACACCCGCGCATCCTGATGGGCAAATTTTCCATCACCACAACATTCGGTTGGACGGGGGAGATAGAAGGATTGGGAGGTCATCCTCCTCCTCCGCTTTCCCCTCCTCTTTCTCCTCCTCTTTCTCCTCCTCCTCCTCCTCCTCTTCCTCCTCCTCCTCCTCCTCCTCCTCCTCCTCCTCCTCCTCCTCCTCCTCCTCCTCCTCACCCCCTGGCCCGCCTTCGCTCCAGCGCGGTCAGCTGGAGCTGATGCGCCTGGATCTGCCGCCGGTGCACCTCGTGGGAGGGGGGGCTGCGCGCGGGAGAGCGCGGGAGCCCCGGCGCCTCCTCCCGCTCGGCCGTGCAAG
>CAUYUJ010011337.1:157531-165031 GCA_963575745.1 Prorocentrum cordatum | reverse complement strand
CGCGTGCCCCGAACGTGGCACACCTGGCGCGGCTGGAGCATGCGGCACAGATTGCGCACGTGGATCACGTGGCGAAGCTGGCACACCAGGCGCGCCCGGCACGCTTGGGCCACAGGGGTGCCTGACGCGCGTGGCGCGCCAGGCACGCATGGCGCACCTCACCCCAGCGTTGCGCACATAGGGTCTGTTTGGGTTCCCAGTAGCTGTCCAGCCAAACACTAGCGCTGAACACGCTGCGGCTCGGGCGCTACTTCTGTATTGGGAGAACATGTGGGAGTAAGCGAGACGGCTTACGGGCGGGGAGGGTGTCTTGACTCCTCCCCCTGAACCCCCTCCCATGGGCCTGGGAGGGGGTGGGCCTGGGTAGTTAGAGCGTCCAAGATGGCCCAAGATGGCTCCAAAAGGGCTCTCGGCATCTCAAGGCGGCCTCCGAGATGGCTCAAGAGCGCCGAAGACGGCTCAAGATAGCCGCCGACATACCTCCAAGAGGCCCTAAGGCAGCCTCAAGACGGTTCCAAGTGCCCTTCGAGCCTTCCTAGGCACCCCCCAAGTGGCCAGAATCCTTCAAAGACCTTGGAGAGTCAATGTGTTTTGCCTTCTTGCCTTTTGGTTTCCGATAGGGTTCTGAGGCCTCAGGATGGCCCCAAGATGGCCCGAGGGAGCCCCAAGAGGGGCCCAAGAGGGCCCGAAGACGGCCCGAAGAGCACCCATGGCGTTTCCCAAGAGCGCCCCGGGAGGGCCACAATACACAATGTTTGAGCCTTCGAGAGGGGGGGGCCTAAACTAACTGTACCCCTCGTGTTGGGCCGTGGAGGCCCAGACGGCCCCACGAGACCTCCCAGACCTACCCAAAGAGCCTAAAGAGGACCCCCAAAGGGCCCCGACAGGGCCCCAACGGGGCCAAACTTTTTTGATCCGCGGGTCGGGAGCGCACCTTTTTCGGTCGAAGCTAAGCGGGCCGCGCACAGCTTGAATTAACGGGAGAGGGGCAGAAAGAGGGGCCTCACATCAAGGCCAGGAGGGGGCAAAGCCCCGGAATCAGGCGGTGCCGAGGACGAGAACGGGGCCAAACACGCCTCCGACATTGGGGCCAGCGAGGGGGCGGATCCACACTGAGGACCCCTCTCGTCTCGAGCCGTCGGGCCCAGGACGCGACGCGTCCGAGGCAACAGGCAACGAGTGACGCGTCCAGGGCCGCAGGCAACACCGGTGACATTTTTTTGATTCGCGGGTCGAGAGCGCACCTCTTCCGGTCGCAGCTAAGCGGGCCGCGCGAAGCTTGAATTAACGAAGAGGGGGGATAGAAGGAGAGGCCTCACGGTCAGGCCAGGAGGAGGCAAAGCCTCGGGATCAGGCGGTGCCGAAGACGACGTGCTTGCAAAGACCACTGGTGACACACGCGAGGGCAGCAGGCGACCAGCAGTCCGTCGGGTCAGATCGGCGGCCAGCGACACGTCGCGCAGGAGGTCTGGCGATCGTTTCTAAATAGGCTGGTGAGGATGCGAGAAGCGTCAAGAATTCGGCACGAACAGATGATCGAGCTCAATCAGTGCCTAAAAGTGTTGACGTAAGGCTGCAGCGCAATCAGTAACAATATAATCCGCCACTAAAGGAAACAACTTGTCACTGTTTGCTCTGTTTGTTCACTAAAGGGTATGGCAGGGACGATAAAGGGCATGGCAGGGAGGCGATAAAGGCGAAGATAGGCGAAGAGAGGGAGAGAGAGAGAGAGAAGAGACAGAGGAAAAGAAAGAGAGAGATAGCAAAAAGAGAGGGGCGGCTGCAATCACACAACCGATGCGACCTATGGGGCTCCCAACACGCCTATTCAAAAGAACATCTGCATCAACATACTCTTGCGGAGGCCCACGCGAACTTAGGCGCTCCACCCCCCTTATCGTGCGTGGAGCGCGACAGGGGCAGCGCTGGAGGCGCCGCCAGGGGATCCAGCGACGATCCGAGAATTCCCCCATGTTTATATGACTACCACCGTGGCGAGGGCCTGGAGTGGGCGTGTCCTCGGGCCCTTTGTCTACTCTCCCGAGCCCCCGTCCTCGGAGAGGAGGTAGGAAGAGGAGGAGGAGGAGGAGGAGGACATCCTGGACATTCTGGACAATGAGGGCTCATGGGCAGCCACATAGTTTGTGAGAGAAAAAAGCAACGAGGGACCCCATCACCTCGTCACAATGTCCGAGCCTCGCCCAGCTGCACAGCAGAGAAGGGCATGGGCACGGCACGCACGGATCCCATCCTCATCCTCGAGGGGAGGAGGCAAGGGATGGGGGGGAAGCAACAACGGCGGCAGCCGCCGAAAAGAGGCCTCCTGCAGGACCGGACCGCCGAAGAGCACGACGGAACCTCGCCTGCTCGCGGCGGCGGGCGATGGCCTGCCGCAGCTCGGCGGCGAGCTCCACTCGGGTGGGGGGGGGAGGAGGAGGAGGAGGAGGAGCGGGGTGGGGAACCCAGGGATCCCCAGACGCCTCTAAAGTCCTCAGCATCCCTTCCTCAGCCCAGGGGTCTGGTTCATCAGGCCAGACGTCGCCTCCTTCAGCCACCTGGGGCTCTGAAAAGGGCTCAGGACACGGCACTCCAACACGGTCCTGGGGGGCACACGGGACAGCTGGGCGGTCAAATCTGCGGCCCCTGGGCCCCTCTTGCTGAAATCGGCAAAGTCAAGAGCAAGATCATCATTGGAGGCTGCAGCAGCATAGGAGTCGCGGGCCTGAAAAAAAAACTGGCTCAGTCCATCAGGAAGATCAGTGGGGCCCAGGGCTTCACGATCACATAGCCGATAAGCCTCAGAAACAAACTCCGGCACTGCACGTCCCATTGCCGCACATAGCGCCTGAGGGTGCCTTTTTGGGGGAGCAGTCCTCCATTTTCCTGTTTCAGGATCGATACCCAGTAGTGTGGGTGTTCTTTGGGTGGTCGCATCTCCCCCCTCTTCCCAGTCCCTGGCTTTCGTCCCCGATTGAGTCGAGTCTTACGCAAAGGAACGTCGTTGGGGCCTCACTGGCCTGTCCGAAAACACACTGGTCGAAACTGAAGGTTCGGGAGGGAGGGGCAGCACACAAGGCCCGCGCCGTTGCAGTCTGCGACGAGCTGGGAGCCCGAGGTTCCCAATGGGCCTCCTCAGGATGCTCTTTCAGTGCACACGCACCAACCCCCAGGCAGGTCAGCATCAACTTCTGCTGGCTCAGCAGGAGCTGCATTCCAATTGAGAGCTGCAAATGTTGTCGACTCGAAACATCAGGACGCCCCCATCTATGTTTAAGAGTACGAAGAGGGGCTGGGGGGCGGGATCGATCAGCAAGTCGTAGCTCCTGCCATCGCGCAGATGACCATGTCTCACATGGCGGGCCTCCCATGAGTCCTATAGCACGGCCTGACCTCAGGAGCTCATCCCACTCCTGCACAATCTCTTCACGGGTAAGGTCACCATTCACCTCATCACAAGCCACATCACAAAAAAATGATAATGACAGTTACGGGCCCATGGACCAGCACACGCTCAAGCTCCTCCTGCACATCTCCTGTCCTCCGGGCTCCTGAGAACAGCTGTAAAAAGGCAAGCACAGCATACCGTAGTGGTCGTGGACAGCGCTCAGCCGCTGGTCCGCCATAGGCTAGAGGTCCAAATTCATGCTCATCTTCCAGTGGGGGCTCACAGTGGGGTGCTTCATTCTGGACCTCAAAGATGGGCTCTGGGGCATCTTCGTACTGGAATTCCATACTACATATAACCTGCCAGGCCTCCACATAGGGCAACTGGGTGGCTTGGGGGGCATTCCGAGGTCCAGGCACTCGATAGGCAGGGAGCCAGGCCCCCCGACGCATGGCCCCTTTTAGTCGGGCCTGTCTCCTCTCAGACGCCTCCAAAGCACGCACCTCCTCCAAGACCTCCGAAGCCTCAGGGTTCAGGAACAGGAGGGCCGATATGAAGCACTTGGGGTTGCCATACGCCAGGTGATCAATGCTCAGTTCCACAGAGCTGAACCGTATCAGACAAATAGGGCATGCACTACTGTGCATATATCTGGCGGCAACATCACGTCGCCTATGATGTAGTCGGGCAATATGAGACTTGACTGCGGCACACTTCGGGGACAGGAACGGGCAAAACGGGCAGCGATGCACAACAGGCGCAGGAGCTGGTCGCCGCGACAGATCAGGCGGCACTCCAATACTAGCAGCATACTGAAAAAAACTCCCGCGTGCGTCGCTTGGCATCCTCGATACGGCTGGCCCAACGGATATGCGATTCAATTCCAGATCTGACCAAGTTCGCCCAGTGCTGCCCTCTGCCCGTGATCTCCTTCTCCCATGGCCCAAACTCCGAAAACGGACTTGGAAACTCACGAAGCCGAGAAACCCGAGTACATAGCCACCTCAAATCATTCGAATACATGTTGAACCATGAGTGATTCGGCTCGGCCGTAGCTCGAATCAACCCAAAGAGAGCCCCAGGAGCATGCCTATAAAGACGGGTAAGATAGCGGAGACGGTGCCAGCGCACCATAATATCCACGTCGCACTTGTTAGCCCGTGCCAAAATGGCCTGGTCTGTCTCAGCATCATCATCATAGGCCGGCCGTCCCAGCGCAGCCCGATAGATGCGAATGATTCCAGCACGGTACTTCTTAAACTGCGCAGCAGTAGGGTTCGGCCACGTAGCCGCATTGTAGAGCCTGCCTGAGAGTATCAGTACGTCGGACAGCTGCAGCTTGCGCTGCACTGGAAGCTGAGGGTTCGGAAACACTGTTTGTCGCAGGGCCTGCAGCGACGACGACGTCGAGGAAACCCGATAGGCCAGCTCAGGGGCCACGTCCTGCTTGTCCGAGACCATACCCCCAAGACGTTTGTACGAGTGAACAGCCTCCAAAGACAGGCCTTGAGGAAACGTGCGGGTACCAGGTATACAAACCTTGCCCCTCCTCCTCGATCCAGAACTGCTTGCGGGCCGAAACCGAGCCAGGCCCTCTAAAGGTGACCAACAAGGCCGTCTTGGTGGGGCCCACATTGATCTTGAGGCCCACGGGGGTGAAGGAGTCCGCCACGATCGACACGAGCGTGCGAGTTCGTTGTATAATGGAGCCTGCTGGGCCCCAAGCATTGAAGAGACTGTCATCACTGTACTCAACGTCATTGGCATAGATCTTGGTATCACACTTGGCCAGGGGGTCCAGGGTTCTAGCCGAGGAAACATCGAGCTCCTGCTGGAGCCCAGCAGCCACTAAGAGGTCCCACGTCTTTCGAATACACCTGGACACGATGAACAGGAAGAGCTGGGCCGCCAACGCGTTGCCTGGCCCGGCCCCTGTAGTCGTGATAGCTACTTCTCCAGAGCCCTGTGTCGTGGCCCATGTCCCCGACAAGGTCTCCGCCAAAATGCGCCGAAGATGCACAGGAACCTCCAGTTCCTCAAGCAGCGGTGGCTGAGCAAGCTCCGCTGCAAGTAGGTCCACGCAAGATGGAGGCAAACCTGATGCATATAATAGTTGCGCAACTCGCTCATCAGAAATCTCCTCCTCTCCTTCGAATCGAATAAGAATCTCTCGAACAGCATGATGGAAAGCGGCCTCCAGGTCCACAAAGAGGGTAGACATCGACTCCGATCGAATGCGAGAAAGCTCCTGCATAAGCCGAACCGCGTGGACCGCAAAGTCAGTCCCACGTCCCTTGATGCCCCCACACTGTGATTCAGGTGCATACGTATCTAGAAAGGGCTGAAGGCGCCCTGCAACCAGAGCATGTGCGCGCTTACCCACCTGGGGCCCTATGGCCACTGACCTGCTAGAAGCACACACATTGGGCTGACCTCTACCCTTTGTACAAACCCGCCAGTCTCGAGCTTTTCCACTGTATAGGTTCACGAATACACATCATGTACTTCAGCACTAAGGGGAAGTAAAGACGGGCACATTGGGTAGAGCACATGCGAAGGATAGCACCAGGCACACAGTCCACACCATTCGCACAAGAGCTCGAGGTCTTCAGAAGTTGCTGTTCAAACATAGCAAGCGTCGGTAGCATCTCCGCCGCCGAGTCATCAATCTCAGCAAGCGGATAGCTAGCTTCTCCTGCAAACTGCAGCAGGCTGGCGGCAGGCACACGAAAACCAAGCTCCTGCTCCGCAAAGTGTTCCAGCCAGCGATCTCGCCCAGCAGTTGGCGTTAAAGCCGGCGTGCCGTTCTTCAATAGAATATGGGCAGATTGGCTGGCAGGTCGCTTCTTAGCTGATCCGACTCCCAGCGTCCGTAGCTGGCTAAAGGCTTGTCGAAATTCTTTCAGGAGGAACGAGCTGGCAATGTCGTTCGAAATCTGTTCCATCTTGGCAGCCTTGTCCAGATCACACGACCAGCTAATCAGGCGAGAGGTGAGGTAAGTCATGTTGCTGCTCATAGCCTTCATAGGCCATGCCACCCTCTAAGTAGATCAAGATATTTGGCTGTCGGTGGGAGCTGAATCCCAAGAATATCAGGGACACGAGCCAGCTCCTGACGTAGGGTAAACAGATTGTCCCAGTCAGGAGTCCGAGCAAGCCGACGACAATCAGGAAGGTGCCGTCGGGCCAGCACCTGAAGGACGTCAACCTGGGACCGAAAATCCTCCATGAGCCTCCAGAGCTGCTGTCGGTACCTCACCCCTCGGACACCATTAGATCCGCATCGGATCCGTAGCCTGCCCCAGACGCCCTCGTGCTCCTGGTAGCCCTCAGACGCCCAAGCATGAAAGGCCACTTGGAGGAGCACACGAGGGGCCTTTCGGGTCCAACTTCTATACAGAATTCTAAGATGTTTCCTTAGTTCGAGGAGCTCCAGAGACCTTTTCACTTACCCAGTCCTGACGACGAGGGTCTTCTGACATAAGATGCTCTCGAGCAAAGGCTGCTAGATGCGCGTCCACTCGTGCACAGTGCGCAGTGGCCGACTCCGACCAAGCTGGCTCTTGAAACGCCGCCACATGCTTGTCAAATGCTGCACGCACATCTGGATCTCGCAGCCGTTCAGCTTGCACACGCAGCTGCGGCCATCTATATTGATTGACATCAAGAGATCCTGACGGCACACCGACGGAGACAAAGGTAGGACTGTGATCCTCGACTGCATTAGCCAGATCCACTGTGTGGTCTACCTGTGCTTGCTTCACAGCACCAAGCCAGTCCTGGGGGATAAGGACGTAGTCGAGCTTTTTTTTGGTATTTCCATTCGTGTGCACATGCGTATGATGGGAGTCCCCAGGAGGCGCAGGAATGAAGGTGGACGGGGCGATGACCTGGAAGCGATGGCAAAATGCCCGCATGCAAGTCCCTGAGAAATTCTCATCGACCGCCTCGACATCCCCAATCTGGGGTGAAGTCTGGGACCCCACCTCTGCATTGGCATCTAGCAGAAACACTGGGTGCACACCAGGTATGAGAAAGCCTCTAACAATATTCTGAGCATCGAGCCACCATCGTTCTACCATGGCGACATCCTTACGCGCACAGTGCGGAGCATG
>CAUYUJ010011337.1:152531-155031 GCA_963575745.1 Prorocentrum cordatum | reverse complement strand
CACCACCATCACCATCATCAGCATCATCAGCATCATAATATGCATCACCATCATCATCATCATCATCATCAGCATCATCATCATCATCAGCAGCAGCGCATCATCAGCATCATCATCATCATCATCATCAGCATCATCATCATCAGCATCATCATCAGCATCGTCATCATGATCATGATCACCATCATCACCATGCCAACATCATCATTATCATCATCATCGTCATCGTCATCGTCATCATAATCATGACCATCATCATCAGCATCATCAGCATCGTCAGCATCATCATCAACATCAGCATCATCATCGGCAGCATCAGAATCATCATCACCATCAGCATCAGCATCATCATCGTCAGCGTCAGCATCATCATCGTCACCACCGTCAGCAGCAACAGCATCAGCATCATCATCATCATCAGCATCATAAGCATCATTACCATCAGCATCATCATCACCAGCAGCAGCATCAGCGTCATCGTTCATCATCATAATTATCACCCTCACCCTCAGCATCAGCATCATCAGCATCATCATACTCATCGTACTCCTTCTCATCGTCAACATCAACAACATAATCATCATAATCATTAACAGCATCATCAGCATCGTCAACATCATCATCCAGCATCCTTCTCCTCCGCACCAGCATGATCATCACCGCTGTCATCATTCACATCACCACAACCACCACCACAACACCACCACAACCAACAACAACAGCAACACAATAACATCAACAACAACAGCAGCAGCAGCGGCAACAACAACAGCAACAACAGCAACAGCAACAGCAACAATAACAACGACGACGACGACGACGACGACAACAACAACTACTACAACTACAACGAAAGCAACAACAACAGCAACAGCAACAGCAACAACCACAACCACGACAACAACGACAAAAACAGCAACAACGACGACGGCGACGACGACAACAGCAGTAGCAGCAACAACAAGAACAACGACAACCACGACTACCACAGCAACAACAGTAGCACAATAACAACAACAACAACAACAACAACAACAACAACAACAACAACAACGGCAACAACAACAACAACAACAACAACAATCATTTAAGACTGGGGACACTCCGTTCTCACCAGTGCCAGGGTTTTCATAGGAGGCGGGCAATACCCCCACTTTGTGGGGGGGCCGGTTCAAGCTCTACCAAATTTCCAAACGACTCTTCGCCACCACCCACACCCAGCTTCCCGCCCTATGACGTTCGGACACTTCACTTCGTGGCATGCGGACGACCGTGGCTACTATTCAGGGCCCCGCGGCCGACGACGACGGCGTGCGCGCGCGAAGAAAAACGAATGTGTCCAATATGGTATTATTTGACAGGGATGATGGCCCTGGCATGCGCGCAACCGTTGTTGCAGAAGTTCGAAGCACGTGAAAAAGTTGCTCGCAAGAGCCCGTTTGACAGAAATGTTGAAAAAATACTGGGTTTCCTCAGAAATCCGCAAGAGCGCGCAAGATGAATTTTTGAAACTTTTTTTTGAAAAACCATTGGGTTTTTCATGTTTTTATGTTAAAATCGCTACGAAAACTAAGGTTTTGGAAGGATTTCATCTTGCGCGCGCGAGTGTGCACTTCGTGTCATTTTTTTCAAAGGATTCTTGAAGTTTGGTTATGTTAGAACAAGAAATGTCATTTTATAGTGTTTTTTGCAAGGGAAAACGGATTACAACAAAACAACCGGATCTGGATCACATCGTTTTACCTGAGGCTTCCTCACGAAAATGATGAAAATGTAGCTGCGGCCTAGGCGGCGCAGGGGGGCCGTGCACCAGGGGGCCCAACAATAATTATTCTTTAGAATTAATAATGTTCAACAACAATCATTTAAGACTGGGGACACTCCGTTCTCACCAGTGCCAGGGTTTTCATAGGAGGCGGGCAATACCCCCACTTTGTGGGTGGGCCGGTTCAAGCTCTACCAAGTTTCCAAACGACTCTTCGCCACCACCCACACCCAGCTTCCCGCCCTATGACGTTCGGACACTTCACTTCGTGGCATGCGGACGACCGTGGCTACTATTCAGGGCCCCGCGGCCGACGACGACGGCGTGCGCGCGCGAAGGAAAAACGAATGTGTCCCGCATGGGATTATTTGACAGGGATGATGGCCCTGGCAGGTGCGCAACCGTTGTTGCAGAAGTTCGAAAAAGTTGCTCGCAAAAGCCCGTTTGACAGAAATGATTAAAAAATGTTGGGTTTCCTACAAATCCGCAAGAGCGCGCGGGATGAAATTTTGACATTTTTTTTGAAAAAACCATTGGTTGTTTGATGTTTTTATGTTTAAATCGCTACGAAAACTAATGTTTTGGAAGGATTTCGTCTTGCGCGCGCGAATGTCCACTTTACCTTATTTTTTGCAAGGGATTCTTGAAGTTTGGTTATGTTAGAACAAGAAAATGTTCACTTTAGCTTATTTTTTGCCAGGGAAAACCGATCGTAACAACACAACCAGATCCGGA
>CAUYUJ010011337.1:130820-152431 GCA_963575745.1 Prorocentrum cordatum | reverse complement strand
ATCATCAGCAGCAGCAGCAGCAGCAGCATCAGCATCGTCATCATCAGCATCATCATCAGCAGCATCATCATCATCGCCATCAGTATCATCATCAGCAGCAGCATCATCAGCATCGTCATCATCAGCAGCAGCATCACCATCATCGTCATTGTCATCGTCATCATCATCATCATCATCATCATCATCATCATCATCATCATCATCATCAGAATCAGCATCATCATGACCACCATTATCATCATCATCATCATCATCATCAGCAGCAGCAGCAGCATCCTCATCAACCTCATCATCATCAGCATCACCATCATCGTCATCGTCATCGTCATCATCATCATCAGAATCAGCATCATCATGACCACCATCATCATCATCATCATCATCATCAGCAGCAGCAGCAGCATCCTCATCAGCATCATCATTATCAGCATCATCAGAGCCATCATCATCGGTATCATGAGCAGCATCATCATCAGCATCATCATCAGCAGCATCACCATCATCATCATCATCATCATCAGCAGCAGCAGCAGCATCATCCCCAGCATCAGACTCAGCCTCGTCCTCCTCGTCGTCATCCTCCTCCACCTACCCCTCCACTTCCTCCTCCACCTCTTCCTCCTACTCATCCTCCTCATCCTCATCCTCATCCTCAACCTCATCAGCATCATCAGCATCATCAGCATCATCGTCATCAGTAGCAGCAGCAGCATCATCATCAGCACAATCATCCTCAGCATCCTCATCATCGTCATCATCATCATCATCAGCATCAGCATCATCATCAGCATCACCATCACCATCATCATTATTATCAGCATCAGCAGCAGCATCATCAGCAGCAGCAGCATCAGCATCAGCATCAGCATCATCATCAGCAGCAGCATCATCATCAGCATCATCATCATCATAAGCATCATCGTCATCAGCATCATCATCGTAATCATCAGCATTAGCAGCATCGAAATCATCATCAGCAGCAGCATCGCCATCATCAGAATAGTAAGACGAATAGCAATAAGTTTAATACCAATAATCAGAATGATACGAATAATACTAATAATAATCAGCAGCGGCATCGTCAGCATCATTGTCGTCGTCGTCGTCAGCCTCATCACCACCACCACCATCATCACCACCACCACCATCATCATCATCATCAGCAGCAGCAGCATCATCAGCATCGTCATCATCATCATCATCATCATCATCATCATCAGCATCAGCAGCATCACCATCATCGTCATCGTCATCGTCATCGTCATCGTCATCGTCATCAACATCATCATCAGCAGCAGCAGCAGCATCCAGGGCATCATCATCGCCATCAGCATCAGCATCATAATCATCAGCATAAGCATCAGCATCAGCATCATCAGCATCGTCGCCATTGGCAGCATCATCGCCACCAACAACATTACCATCAGCATGTCCACCAACAACAACCACAAGAGCAACAACAACAACAACAACAACAACCTCAACATCATCAACTACAACGGCATCATCATCAGAATCAGCATCAACATAATCATCAGAAGAATGGCCAGTGCAATCAGCATCATCATCAGGAGCATCATTGTCGGCATCGTCATTATCGTCAGCATCATCATCAGCATCAGAATCATCATCACCATTAACAGCATCATCAGCATCATCAGCATCGTCATCATCATCATCATCAGCAGCAGCATCATCAGCATCATCACCATCATCATAAGAATCCCCATCCTCCTCATCATGATCAGCATCACTAGCATCATGTTCATCAGCACCAGCCTCGTCAACATCCTCGTTATGATCATTATCACCAATAACAGCAACAGCATCATCATCATAAGCAGCAGCACCTAAATCGTCATCATCACCCTCGTCTTCATGATCATCATCATCATCATCATCATCATCATCATCATCATCATCATCATCATCATCATCATCATCATCATCATCATCATCGTCGTCGTCATCATCGTCGTCGTCGTCGTCGTCGTCGTCTTCAGCCTCATCACCACCACCACCATCATCACCACCACCATCATCATCAGAATCAGCATCATCATCAGCATCATCATCATCAGCATCATCACTATCATCCTCATAATCATCGGCATAATCACCAAAGTTTGCTTTTCCGTTTCCTGTTCCCCCTACGCCTCCTCCTTCTCCTCCTCCTTCTCCTCCTTATCATCATCATCATCATCATCATCATCATCATCATCATCATCATCATCATCATCATCATCATCATCATCATCATCATCATCAATGTCTCCTCGTCCTCCTCCTCCTCCTCATAATTTCGTCTCGGGGGTCGACAATCGACCCCCTGACCTCTCCAAGGCCGCGTTGAGACCAGGATTTCAAAGCGAATCCGGCCGTGGCGACAATGAGGCCTCACGAAAGACCAGAAAGTGCGAGTGCGAGGCCTCATCGTGAGGCCTCACGATGAGGAGGCCTCACGATGAGACCTCCCTCCTCCCAGTCCTGTCCCAGCCAGTTTCTCGACCTGCGTCTGGCCGCGGCGACGAGAACTTCCAGAAGCACCCAGGTCTTGATATGCCGTTCTTCCGTCTCCCATGGTCTTCTGGCGCGCACCAAGGGGGGAGGGGGCTCTCTGAGAAGGCGGGGCCTTTCTTAGAGGGCGGGGGCCTTCTCAGAAGGGCATGTGTGTTTCTCGGAAGGCTTATCAAAGTCCCTGGGCCTTTTCAAGAAGCCGCCTGCCTTGTCGGAAGCATCCCCGCCTCCTTAGGATGCCGACCCCACCCCCATTGCGCGCGCCGCTATAAAATTAGGTCGGGCATGTCCCCCTACAAGCGGGCTTGGGACGAAAAACAAAACAAAAAAAACGGCTAAATACCCGAATTGTTTGTCCAAAAATCGTCCCCAGACTACTTTTTAACGATTTTTGAATATTCCCCCTGTAGAGGGACAGGCCCAGGTTAGCTATGAGAGTGGGTGCCGAGGGGCCCCGGCCGTGCGCTGGGTGCCAGAGGCTCCCTCTCGTTCTCTCTCTCTCTCTCTCTCTCTCTCTCTTTCCCTCGAGGGAGCGGGCCCCAGGGACACACAATAGGGGAACAAAAAGTGGCATAAACATAAAAACTCGGAGGTTCGCCCGGATTTCTCGGATCGGCGCTGGGGCCCCCCGGCGGCGCCTCTGGCGCCGCCCCTGGCGCGCTCCGCGCGCCAGGGAGGGGGTCCAGCGCCGATCCAAGAAATCCGCGCGGACCTCCGAGTTTTCATGTTTATGTCACTTTTGTTCCCCTACACAAACAAATAGACACAAATCCAAGGAGCCCCCATATTCTTGCACACTTCCTGGGTTTCTGTTTTCCCGCCCGCTTCCCACATTCTCGCAAAAATCTTCCTGGGAGAATCGACGATTCGTCGTGTCTCTGTTGCTTCTCCCTCGTGACTCTCTCTCTCCCTCGAGGGGAGCGGGCCCCAGGGACCTGCCGGGCGGCAGGCGGCCCTGGAAGCACCGGGGCCGTCCACGAGGGGGGCCGAAGACCCATCGGGGGGACGAAAGAGCGGCGCATCCTACCCATCGCCGTCGTCGGCCCCCCGAGGGGAGGAGGAGGAGGAGGCGGAGGAGGAGGAGGAGGAGGAGGAGGAGGAGGAGGAGGAGGAGGAGGAGGAGGAGGAGGCGGCGGACGCTCGACACCGTGGCTGCTCCACCGCGTGGACCCCCGAGGGCCTCGGCCCCCCTTCCCCGAGGGCCTCGGCCCCTCGTCCCGACCCGTTCGAAGGCCAAGCCCGGCAAGCCCCGGCAAAACGCCCCCCGGAGACCGAAAAAAGACTGCTGCAGAAACGCCCGTCGGCATCTTTAAAGGGAAATTAGGACACACAAATAAATACACACAAATAAAATTAGTCCCCATATTTTCCCATATTTTCTGGGTTTTTGTATTCCCCCCCAATTCCCATATTTTCCCATATTTTCCTGGGAATCGAGGATTAATTGTGTCTGTGTGTTTTTTTCCCTCCTGAATCTTGGCGGCGCACGCAAAGAAAGAGGGCACTCTGGATCTCTTAACAAGCGTGGGGGGGGCCCCCCCGACGGGGGTCAGTCTCGCCTCGTCGTCGCGCCGCGACGGGGGTCGGAGCGCCTTCGGCGCGCGGTGGCTGCCCGCGACGGGGGTCGATGTGGGGCTGTCAGCGGGGGGGGCGCCCTCCCGACGCTGATTGAGAAACTCGGAGCAGTCAGGGGGAGGGGGGGAGGCTTCTTAGAAGGATGCTGCTTCTCAGGAGGCGCCGGCCTTTGTTTGCCAAAAAATTGCTTATTCATGTAACTACAAACCAAAAACAAACAATTCAAAAAAAACAACAAAAATACACACAACAACAAAAAAACGTCCCATGATTATTTTTGACTATTTCCCAACCATCCTGTGGTGTTGGGTCCTCGTTTTGAAGAGACAGCGCCCCGCGTCTCACTCCTCCTCCTCTCCTCCTCCCTCCCTCCCTCTTGGCACATACCTTACACATTTCGTGGCCCCACAGGAAGCTCCACCTAAGGGCCCCGCTGGCGCAGTTCGCATGGCGGCGCCGCCCCATTTTAACACACCCCTCACACGTTCCGTGGCCCCACAGGGAGCACCACCTAAGGCCCCACTGGCGCAGTTCGCATGGCGGCGCCGCCCCATTTTGACACACCCCTCACACGTTCTGTGGCCCCACAGGGAGCTCCACCTAAGGCCCCCACTGGCGCAGTTCGCATGGCGGCGCCGCCCCATTTTGACACACCCCTCACACGTTTCCTGGCCCCACGGAGAGCTCCACCTAAGGCCCCACTGGCGCAGTTCGCCTGGCGGCGCCGCCCGAAGGCCCCAGTGGCAGCGCCCGCATGGCGGCGCCGCCCCACTTCGGCACACCCCGCACACGTCTTGTGGCCCGTAAAAGGGGCTTCACCGAAGGCCCCAATGGCAGCGCCCGCATGGCGGCCACGCCCCATTTCGGCACACCCTTCACGCGCTTCCTGGCCCCGTAAGGAGATCCACCGAAGGCGACAGTAACAACGACGGTATTCACAACTGCACATGGTTGGGTCCTTCGCCAGGCTAACTTTGAATACTCCTCCTGTAGAGGGAAGTGCCAGACTCAACCCTGGGCAGGAGTGGCCATGGATGCGCGGCTTTCCGGGGCCGCGGCGGAGCCAGATTTTCAAGTGCGCAGGCCTGTGCTGGAGCCATCCCTGTGGGCCCGCACCAAATGTCACTCCGGCGAGAGGTCATTCCCGCGAAAAGTCACTCCTTCGGCGGGATTTCTTCGCGTGCCCCAACGACTTGGCGACCTCCCATCGTCTGGAGGCAAGCGCCGCCATCGGACAGACGGTCATTCTGGCGGTCTGGCATGTCTAGAGGAGGGAAACAACGGCATCAGCATGAACCTTCTGAGGTCTGCGAGGGTTTCTTGGATCTGCCCTGGACCCCCTACCTGGCGCGCGGAGCGCGCCAAGGGCGGCGCCGCGCGGGGTGCCAAAAGTTTATGCTTATGCAGTTTTTCCCTTCTCCCAACGCGAGAACGAGAGTTGATCTGAACAACGATCAAAACCGGGTCTTGCGCAAGATGGCATGGGCACCTTGCGCGGCGGCATACGCGGGCCGCCACCGCGGCACGCCACATCGGCAACGAAGGCGCTCACGCGCGGCCTAACGCGGGCAGCTTACGCGGCGAAGCCGAACCGTCGCTCCTCGGCGGGGGGGACGAAGAGAGGGAAGGAGGAGGAGGAGGAGGAGGAGGCGGAGGAGTAGCAGCAGCAGCAGCAGCAGCAGGAGGGGGTCGGAGGAGGAGGAGGAGGAGGAGGGGGAGGAGGAGGAGGAGGAGGAGGAGGAGGAGGAGGAGGAGGGGGAGGAGGACGAGGAGGAGGAGGAGGAGGAGGAGGAGGAGGAGGAGGAGGAGGAGGAGGAGGAGTAGAAGGTCGCTGTCACGCGTGCGCGCGCGCGCCCCCCGCGGCGAGACGCCTCGCCGCCGCCCGCCCGGGGCGGGGAGCCCGGGAGCAGGCCGCCCGCCGGCGGTGGCACCTGGCGCGGCGCCATCAGCGGCGGCGCGCGGAGCGGCCACCGCCGCCGCCGCGGCCGCCGCGGCCGCCGCGGCCGCCGCCGTTGTCGTCGCCGTCGTCGTCGTCGTCGCCTCCCGTCGCCGTCGCCGTCGCCGTCGCGTCGTCGTCGTCGTCGTCGGCGTCGTCGTCGTGTCGTTACGTCGTCGTCGTCGTCGTCGTCGTCGTCGTCGTCGTCGTCGGTCGTCGTCGTTCGTCGTCGTCGTCGTCGTCACGTCGTCGTCGTCGTCGTCGTCGTCGTCGTCGTCGTCGTCGTCGTCGTCGTCGTCGTCGTCGTCGTCGTCGTCGTCGTCGTCGTCGTCGTCGTCGTCGTCGTCGTCGTCGTCGTCGTCGTCGTCGTCGTCGTCGTCGTCGTCGTCGTCGTCGTCGTCGTCGTCGTCGTCGTCGTCGTCGTCGTCGTCGTCGTCGTCGTCGTCGTCGTCGTCGTCGTCGTCGTCGTCGTCGTCGTCGTCGTCGTCGTCGTCGTCGTCGTCAAAGGAGGAAGAGTGGGGGCAAAAAAAAGGCGAGGAGGAGGGGGACAAGAAGGAGGAGGAGGAGGAGGGCGAGGAGGAGGGAGAGGGCAAGGAAGAGGAGGACGAGGAGGAGGAGGCAAAAGAAAGAATAAGAAGGAGAACAACAACAACAACAACAACAACAACAACAACAACAACAACAACAACAACAACAACAACGACAACAACAACAACGACAACGACAACGACAACGACAACGACAACGACAACGACAACGACAACGACAACGACGACAACAACAACAACAACAACAACAACAGAAAATGTCCTAGCTCAAGAGGCCCCGCGGGGGGGGGGGCAGGACACAAATACGTTTAGCGCGGCTCACTGCGTGCGAAATGCACTCTGCTCGCGAGCCGGCGACACGATGCCATCCACGTATATCAGCATGTTCGGCCTACCGGCGCAGCGAGCTCTCCCATTCTATCCACGGGCGGCACGACGGTCGAAGAGGCCTGTGGCACACGTTACGCATGGAAGCCATCCACTCGCCATCTCTCCACCTCGTGTCTCTCCAGACCCGCGAGTTCCCCGGCAGCCTCGCCACGTGGCCCACCCACAGCCACGTCCGTCTGGCGCGGGCCCGCTGCCAAGCGCGGGCTCCTGCGCCCGACGTCGTGTGCCGAGCTCTCCGGGTGGCGCGCTGGACCCGCTCATGCCACGCCTCATCAGGCGCCCGCCTGAAACAGCAGATACACCGTAACATCCTGTTCTGGGTGGCCGTGAGAGGCCTGGACTCCTCTGCCCGCGGTGTCCACGAGCTCGATCCGTAAAGCATGCAGCTTCCAACAGTCGCATCGAAAAGCCGCAGTCGCCAGGATAGGGATACCTCGTTATTCGTCTGTCTGCATAGGCTTCTTTGACCAAAAGTTGCGCCATGACAAGGCAATGCGGTGGTCCAACTCTGCCGCCGTGACACCCGTCAGCGGTAACATTGCGCCCAACACTTCCAAGCCCTCTCCCTCCATGAGGAGGAGGAGGAGGAGGAGGAGGAGGAGGAGGAGGAGGAGGAGGAGTGTGAGGAGGAGGATCGAGGCTTTCGGACGTTCTGAATTCATTTTGGGGGGGCTCCTGGTGGCCTCCGTAAGCCTTCTGGGAGCCGCCTGGGGGACCTCCAGGGACGCCTCCTGCGAGCCTCTGGAAGCCTCCGGAGGTTTCCGGAGACGTCTGGGAACCGACGGGGCCTGCGGTAGAGTCCCACCAGCCCTCTGGGCGTCGGAGGTTTAGGGCGTTTCCTCTTCCACCCCGGCAAACCCGGCAAACGTGCGGAAGAATGGTCATGAACAATTGTTTGGACATTGCTGGCACCCCTGCCCGTCTTGCTGACTACTTCCGCCCGGAGGGCGGTGCAGCACCGGCATGGGAGTCAGCTGTCCGCGCATGGCACCTTTGATCTCTGTGCTGTAGCATACTGTCTTGCTTGCGCACCGTCTGGTGCAAGGCGACCTGACTGACTGACTGACCTCTTCCACCCCTCCCTCTTCCCCTTCGGCGAGGGGTTTACCCCTCCACCTACCCCCTACCCGTGGACCTGGACGGGAGGGGCGGGGAGGTGTCAGAGGGTAGATTTTCGCCCAAGTTGGCTCCAAGAGGGCCTCAGAGAGCCCAAGATAGCCTCCAAGATGGCTCAAGACAGCGCAAGATGCCTCAAGATGGCTCCGAAGATGCTCAAAGACGCTCCAAGACCGCCCCAAGATGGCTCCAAGTGTCCAAAAGAGCTCCCCAAGGATGCCCCCAAGAGGCCCAAATGCTTCAAAACCCTTGGGATAATCAATGTTGTTAGCTTTCTCGCCTTCGCGCTTCCGATGCCCATCCGAGGTGACAACATAGCTCCAAGATGGCCCAAGAGAGCCCCAAGAGGGGCCCAAGAGAGCCCCAAGACGGCCCCAAGAGCGCCCAAGAGCGCTCCAAGAGCGGCCCAAGAGCGCTCCAAGAGGCGATGTGGGGAGCTCCCGAGGGGGGACCGTAATTAAGGAACCCGCCTTTGTTGATCGATCTCCTCCAAGATGGCCCCAAGAGACGTCTTGGACCCTCCTCGTGGGCCCTGCGCGCGGGCGGGCGGGGCGCCGCCCGCCCGCCCGCAAGGCCCAAGAGCCCACCAAAACGCCTCAAGAGACCTCCAAGACGCCACCAGGAGAAAGAGGAAGAGAAGGAGGAGGAGGAGGAGGAGGAGGAGGAGGAGAACAACTGCCGATGATCGGCGCTCTTCGTTCGAATACCTGGTGTTGGATGGGCTGGTAGGGATGCGCGAAGCGTCAACAATTTCCAGTGGGGCCACTGTGGAGAGAGAAGGAGGAGGAGGAGGAGGAGGAGGAGGAGGAGGAAGAAGAGGAGGAGGAGGAGGAGGAGGAGAAGGAAGAGGAAGAGAAGGAGGAGAAGGGGGTCGAGGAGGAGGAGGAGGAGGAGGAGGAGGAGGAGAAGGACGGGAAAAAGAGTGGGGGACAACGCTTCGCGTGACCCCCCACCAGCCAATACAGAAACGATGCCCCGGCGAGTTGCCCTGACCAGGGATGTGGAGGAACACCCAGTGGAATAAAGGACCAGGGAAGCCGTCATACGCCAACGGGGGAAGGATGGAGAAGGAATCGGAGGAGGAGGGGGGGAGCGAGGGAGGAGAGAGGAGGAGGAATTGTCGGATGAGGAAGAGGAGGAGGAGGAGGAGGAGGAGGAGGAGGAGGAGGAGGAGGAGGAGGAGGAGGAGGAGGAGAAGGAGGAGGAGGAGGAGGAGCAGCAGAAAGGCCTGAGTCCTAGGCCAAGTGGCCCCAAAGTTCAAGAATAGATGATGTGTTTTCTCGCCGAAACCATCTTGGACGCTCCAATGGTTGGCAGCCCCCCCGTCCAAGTCCAGGGGAAGGGGTACGGGGGAAAGGTCGAATTCCCGGCGGGAACGCCGAAAGCTGTCTCGTTCATCCCCACCCGCCCTTCCATTACACAACGAACACCCGAGTTTCAGCATAGGCAGGGGCCGCCATCGATAACCGTCGGGAACCAATGCTGATGCCAGCCAACTGCGCGACGCCCGCGACATGCGCCGCAAACGCCTGGGTTTGCCAACCTCATGTGTTGAGTGCGCGCGCACGCGCAATGCCTTTGCACGTTCCCCTACCATCCTGCGGTGTTGGGCCCTCGTTTTGGAAAGACGGTCTTCGCGCTCCTCCTCTCTTCCTTTCCTGTCCTCCTCCTCTCTTCCCCCTCCTCATTCCCCGTCCTCTCTCCACTTGTCACTTTCTCATTTTAGCACAGCCCTCACACGCTTCGTGGCCTCACAAGGAGCTCCACCTAAGGTCCCAGCGACGAACCGCGCATGGCGGCGCCGCCCCATTCTGGTTCACACCTCATACGTTTCGTGGCCCCACAGGGAGCCCCACTCAAGGTCCCAATGGTGCAGTTCGCATGGCGGCGCCGCCCCATTTTTGGCACACCCCTCACACCTTCGCGGCCCCATCGGGAACCCAGTTAAGGTTCCACTGGTGCAGTTCGCACGGCGGCGCCGCCCAATTTTGGCACACCCCACACACACGTTTCGTGGCTCCATCGGGAGCTCCATCTACGGTCCCAACGGCGCAGTTCGCACGGCACGCCCTCACACGTTTCGTGGCCCCACAAAGAGCTCCACCTAAAGTCCCAATGGTGCAGTTTGCATGGCGGCGCCGCCCCATTTTGGCACACCCCACACAGGCTTCGTGGCTCCATAGGGAGCTCCACCAAAGGTACCAGCGGCGAACTGCGCATGGCGGCGCCGCCCCGTTTTGGCACATCCCTCGCACGTTTTCGTGGCCCCTTGTGGAGCTCCACCTAAAGTCCCACTGGCGCAGTTCGCATGGCGGCGACGCCCCATTTTGGCACACACACACACACACACACACACACACCATCACACTCTTCGTGGCCCCATAGGGAGGTCCCACTGTTTGGCCTGGCTCGCGCCGCGGACGACCCGCGCGCGTCGCTGGGACCCTCTCGGGGCGACCACCGAGCGTCGCGGAAACTCCGCGCGGCGCTCTGCCCAGCCCCTGGCTCGCCCGTCGTCGCTCTGCCCAGCGCCAGATCCTCGCCCGCCATCAGCCAGCCAGCTCGCCCTCTTTGCTCCGCGCCGCAGACGACCCGCGCGCGCGGCTGGGACCCTCTCGGGGCGACCAGCGCGCGTCGCGGAAACTCCGCGCGGCGCTCTGCCCAGCGCCTCGCACGCCCGTCGTCGCTCTGCCCAGCGGCCAGATCCTCGCCCGCCATCAGCCAGCCAGCTCGCCCTCTTTGCTCCGCGCCGCGGACGACCCGCGCGCGTCGCTGGGACCCTCTCGGGGCGACCACCGAGCGTCGCGGAAACTCCGCGCGGCGCTCTGCCCAGCGCCTTGCTCGCCCGCCGTCGCTCTGCCCAGCGGCCGGACCCTTGCCCGCCATGAGCCAGCCAGCTAGCTCTCTTTGCTGACCGGCGCGCGTCGCGGGAACTCCGCGCTGCGCTGCGCTTGCAGCCTTGGACCTTGGAGTGCAAGGGCAAAGAGGGAGAGAGAGAGAGAAAGAGAGAGAGAGAGAAAAAAAAAAAAAAAAAAAAAAAAAGGAAGGAAGCGGGCGCTATCCTCGTGAGGGGCGTGCCGACATGGGTGTCGCGGCGCGCGGGCGCTGCCATCAGGGTTTCCGGGGGGGCTCCCTGTGGCAGCCACGCTCAGCGCCACGAGTTCGCAGAGCCAAGCATACACAAACCGTTCACATTCATATACACTTACACTCGGTGTAGCCGCGCTCGCAGAATAGACCCACTCGCACGCAGACTCGCTCACAATCAGACTCACTCGCGCTCAGGCTCACCCGCGCTCAATCACACGTGTTCAGACCTATCGTTTTCGCTCGTGTTGTTTCCCCCGCCACAGAGTTCGTCACGCCCTCATGCGGTTCGTGGCCCACTAGGGAGCGCCACCGAAGACGATACTCACAATTGCGATACTCACAACTGCATATGGTTGGGTCCCTCGCAAGGCTAATATGGTGGGCTTGCACACAGCAGGCAATGTGGCGGTCCCTCCGCCGCCGGTCAAGAATCAATGCAAAGTGATCGCGTGGCGCCAGCGCATTCTCCTCATTGTGGTGCGAGTTGCCTTTCGTATTGTTTTTGCTAGGGGTGGGGGGGTCTGGCATTGCACACAGCAGGGAATGCGCCGCCCCCCCGCAGCCCCTTGCCAAAAACCATACAAAGTGTTCGCGGGGCGCCCACGCATGATCCTGATTTTGGTGCAAAGTGCACTTTGTCTTGTTTTTGGAAGAGATCATGGGAGCGTGCTGGCATTGCAGACAGCAAAGTCCGCCGACACCCCCACCATCCCTGTCGAAAACCAATGCCAAGTGATCGCGCGGGGCGTCCGCGCATGATCCAGAGTTTGGTGCAACGTCCACTTTGTATTGTTTTCCGATCGGGATGGTGGGGAGTGTTGGGCCTGCACTCAGCAGGCAACACGCCGACACCCCCACCGTCCCTCTGTCAAAATCCAATGCAAAGTGATCGCGGAGCGTCTACGCATAATCCAGATTTAGATGCAAAGTGCACTTTGAATGGTTTTTTACTCTAGACGGCGGGGGGGGGGCACTGTCCCTGGTTTGTCGCTGGTCGGAGCTTGGAGGGGGGGGGGTAACCAAAAAGAAACGATGCAAAACCCTCCCCGAAGGGGAAGAACGGGGGCTGGAAGAGGAAACTCGCAAGCTCACCCGCACCCAGAGCTCCAGCGCAAGGAGCCCTCGCGCCTCCTCCGCAGCCCTCGAGCCCCTCGCCTGCCACACCGCCTTGGGGCGGGCCCCTGCGCGACCGCGACCAGAGAGAGCCCTGGGGCGCCTCCTGGGTGCCTCTGGAGACTCCTGGAGGCCTTCGCGAGCGCTCGGAGAGGGCGGAGACGAGGAGGCGGAGGGCGGAGCAGGAGGCCCGGCGCAGCGGGGCACCTGGCGGGGCAGGCTCATCAGCGACGTCGCCAGCGACGCCGCGGAATCCTGGCAGCGGCTCGAGGCGGGCCCCCCGGAGAGCGGGAGTGGGAGCAGACTGGGCGGAGAGCAGGGCGCAGCCAGGATTAGATCGGGCCCATCCCCCTACAGGCGGATTCTGGACGAAAACGTGTTCGACTAATGTTCAAAAATGGTATTTGTTTTTTTTTTTTTTTTTTAAAAAAAAAAAAAAAAAAAAAAAAAAAAAAAAAAAAAAAAAAAAAAAAAAAAAAAAAAAAAAAAAAAAAAAAAAAAAAAAAAAAAAAAAAAAAAAAAAAAAAAAAAACTGAAAATCGTCCACCTGACAAATTATATAAACTGTTTTAAACATTCCTCCTGTAGAGGGACACGCCCGACTGAAAGGCAGGAGCTGACGACTTTGGATGCTCCTCGACTCGCGAGTGGCTGGTCCACGAGCTGTCGAGCTGACTGAGAGCTGGGCCCCCGAAGCATGAGGGGCCCTGCGCGCTCGCTGCGCGGTCGACGCGGCGCAGCCCCTCTGCAACCAGCGCGGTGAATCCGGGATAGGGGGCCACATGCGAGCCCTACCCCTACCCCCCACGACTTCTGAGGGGGAGGGTGGGGTTCACTTCGTCTGGAGCTCCCGAGCGAAGTGAACCCCACCCTCCCCCTCAGAAATCGTGGGGGGTAGGGGTAGGGTTCGCATGTGGCCCCCTACCTGGAGCACCAGCCGTGACGGCACCACCCAAAGGGCACCGCGACGGGGACCGAAAAGCGCAGCAAATGACGGAGCAGATGGCGCCTTATCAGCTTCCCGACGCTCCAAGACAGGCCAGGAGGCCCCCAAGACCGCCCCAAGATAGCCCAAGAGGCCTCCAAGAAAGCGCAAAACGACCCAAGAGGGACCCAAGACCGACCAAGAAGCCTCCAAGATAGCCGAAGAGGCCCCCAAGACGGCTCCAAGAGAGAGCCCAGACAGGGGACCCGAACTGTCATTTCGAGCCCTCGGCCTGAGAAGCTCCCAGGAGGCCCCGAGAGGCCACTAAGAAGCCCCCAAGAAGTCCCAAGAGGCCCCCAAAAGAACCCCAGGAAACCCCAAGAGGCGCCCTCGAGGCTCCCAAGCGGCACCCAAGAACCTCCCAAGAGGCACCCAAACTACCCCAAAGAGGCCCCCGAGAGCGCTCGTCGTCGTCGTCGTCGTCGTCGTCGTCGTCGTCGTCGTCGTCGTCGTCGTCGTCGTCGTCGTCGTCGTCGTCGTCGTCGTCGTCGTCGTCGTCGTCGTCGTCGTCGCCATTCAAGGTCGGTGGCACCACCCGTAGGGCCTTCGCAATCGCAAATGACGGATCAGATGGCGCCAACGACAGCGCCAAACGCATAATTAGGACGCCAGGGCAAGAAAGAGAAACTCGAGACCTTCGAGGCATCACAGGGCACCCAACCGACGAGCGCAACCCACAGGGCACCAAGGCAAGAACTGGAAATTGCAACTTCCGATTCCAATTCCAATTCCGACTCCTGCCGAAGCGGCCAAGAAGAACATTGGACTCTCCTCCTTCTCCCTCCTCCTTCTCCTCCTCCTCCCTGGGCTCCTCCCTGGGCTCCTCCCCTCCTCCTCCTCCTCCTCCTCCTCCTCCTCCTCCTCCTCCTCCTCCTCCTCCTCCTCCTCCTCCTCCTCTACCACCTCATCGTCACCAACACCAGCTGGACCACCACCATCACCACCACCACTGCCACCGACACCATCATGATTGGGCTAATAATCGCAATCCCTCCTCATCCTCCTCCTGCTCCTCCAGGGGTGGGAGTACCACAACGTCCTGTGACACGAGGCATCGGGTATGGCAATTCCGTCGTCCCTGCCAGGGACCCACAACAGCCTCACTACGACAGAAGGCAGATGGCCCCTCTGAGCACTGGGTCATGACGTCCGCTCCGCCTGACGAATCCGTTCCTCAACCCAAGGCAGGCAGCAATGGCTGCAGCAAGATATGGCGGATGGAGGAGGAGGAGGAGGAGGACGAGGAAGAGGAGTAGGAGGGAGGGAGGAAGGAAGGAAGGAAGGAAGGAAGGAAGGAAGGAAGGAAGGAAGGAAGGAAGCAAGGAAGCAAGGAAGGAAGGAAGGAAGGAAGCAAGGAAGGAAGCAAGGAAGGAAGGAAGGAGGAGGAGGAGGAGGAGAGTGTGGAGAAGGAAAGGGAGGTCGTCTGCTACCACGACCCGCCTGGGGGCGCCGGCGTCGCCGCTGGGCGCGCCGCGGCGGCCCCTCCTGCCGCCCTGGGGCGCAGCACAGCGAGCGACCTCGAGCAGGCTGCGCGCTCGGCCGGCCGCGGCCTCAGCAAGAAGCACTGGGCCTCGAGAGGGCCGCGCCGCTCGCTGGCCCTCGAGCCACGGAAGAGGCCCCCGGTCGCCCGAGGCGTCCTCGGCGAACGGCCCGAGCCCGCGAGCCGCAGCCCCCGGCCCAGGCCGAAGGAAAAAACAGGCCTCTGACGGCCGCGCCCGCGCCCGGCCGCCCTTCGGGCGGTGAGCGTGTTCTCCTTCGGCGCTGCGACGCTGGGCAGAAAGGGGGGGGGAGGGGGCGGCCTTGCTCTGGGCCTCTGCTGAGATGCGACGGTTCGCAAGAGTGCGTCCAGTGAGGGGGAGACTCCACCTGCTTGAGCCAGGCGCCAAAAACAGCCAAGACCTACTCCATGGGGGGGGGGACGGGGTGCGGGGGCCCGCGCCGATCGGCAAAACAATGGATAAGAAAACGATCACATGATGAGGAGGTTGTGGGGCAGGGGGGAGTTCAGCCTGCGGTGTGCGATGCGGGTAGGATCGGACTCGGCGGAAACCTGTTGGGCACCACGGAGCACCTGTTTGGTCATGTGTCTATCGCGGTCTCTCTCTCTCTCTCTCTCTATCTCTATCTCCCTATCGCTCTCACTGTCGATCTCCACTCATTCCCCAAACAGTCCTCAAAGGTAAGGGCTCTTACTTCTGGAAAAGGACTTGGGCCTGTCTGTTGGTCTGGCAGCTATTTAGCCGCCGCCGCAGGTTCGTCGCCGCCAGTCGTCTGGGCCTGTGTGTCGGTCTAGCGGCCCTGTAGCCGCCGTCACCCTCCCGTCGCCACCCCGTCGCCGCCTCGTCGCCGCCCGTCGCCGCCGCTGGATTGCACCACATAGATTGCACGACCAAGAAATCGCGTCTGCGGGGGGCGCTTCTTGATCGCTGGCAATATCAGCTTCACCACATGTAGTGTAGACCATGGATTGCACCACATGCATTGCAAAAAAAACAAATATTGCACAACCACATATACAGCACCACAACGATTGCACAACATAGACTACACTACATATATTGCACAGCAAAGGTTGTACCGCATAGGTTGCACAACATAGACTGCACACACTAGAATGTCCTACATAAATTGCACCGTATAAATTACACCATATACATAGTGCACCACATAGATCATACAACCTAGATTGCACAACATGTATTGCTCGGAACTCACTGTTTGGCACCCACACTTGCTAATATCAAATTATCGTTATCATGATCTATCGCCCTCACCGTCGACTTCAATATCGATGTCATTATCGATTTGTCGATCGATCTCACTGTCGACCTCAATATCAAACTCACAATCGACCTCACAAGACACCACGGGACACCAGGGACACCGCGCCGCAGGACACCGCGGGACACCGGCGGGACACCGGCGGGACACCCCCAAGTCACCGCCCTGGCAACGGCGGGCTCTTTCCTCTCGCCCGTCCACCCACCCTCGCCTCGCCCGCACGAACGACGCGAACCAGAAACCCAAACTGATTTCAAGGTGGGTGGGGGGGGGGCGCCTCCTGCTTCTCCTCCAGACGAGCCTCCTCCTCCTCTCCTCTTCTCCTCCTCCTCCTTTTCGTCCTCCTCCTCTCCTCCTGCTCCTCCTCCTCCTCCTCCTCCTCCTCTCCTCCTCCTCCTCCTCCTCCTCCGACTCCTCTCATCATCATCATCATCCTCCTCCTCCTCCTGCTCCTCTGCTCCTCTCCTCTCCTCCTCCTCCTCCTCCTGCTCCTCCTCTCCTCCTCCTCATCATCCTCCTCCTCCTCCTCCTCCAACTCCATTCTGCGCGGGGGGGAAGAGCGGAGGGACAGGAGTGGGAAGAGAGTTCGCCCGCGCCCCGCGCTCCGAGGCAGCGGCTCGCTCCCGCCCCCCCCCCCGCTCGCTCCCGCCGTGGGCCGTGAGTGCTGCCGAACTTAGGGCCCCCGCTGGCGGCCGCCAGCTGCATCCGCCTGAAGCCTCCGCTGGAGGCTCGGAGATGCCAAGAGACAGAGAAGAGGGGGTGGAGGAGGAGGAGGAGGAGGAGGAGGAGGAGAAGGAGGAGGAAGAGGAGGAGGAGGAGGAGAGGAGGCATAGGAGGAGGAGGAGGAGGAGGAGGAGGAGGAGGAGGAAGAGGAGGAGGAGGAGGAGGAGGAGCAGGGCAGAGGAGGAGGAGGAGAAGAAGAAGAGGAGAGACGAGGGGAAAAGGAGGTGGGGGAGGAGGCGAAGGGAGGGAGAGGATGAGATGGGAGGAGAAGGAGGAGGAGGAGGAGGAGAGGGATAGGGAGGAGGAGGAGGCTCCACGAGGTCGCGTCGCGGACGTCTTCCGCAGACCAGAAATCCTCCTTGGATATGCCCTCGCCCACGAGCACGGAGTCGTCGCTGAACGAGACCATGCCGAAGCGCGCCAGAGGACCGTCATCTTTCCCCTGCCTACGGAGCGTGGGCAGATAAGGCGGAGGAGGAGTTGGTCCATGTGCTGGGTGCCGACCTGGTGAAGATGGGGAGCAGGAGTAAGGGGCCTCAGCTAGTCTGGAAGAGCTTAGTTGGGCGGGACATGCAACCTAGGTATCCTGAGCATCGCGCCATCCAGTGGCTGGTGGCTCAGTTTAGAGCGTTCTTGGGGCTGCAGCGGGCCAACCAAGGTTGTGGAGACCAGGCCGCCAGCTTGCGTGCTTTGCTTGTCAGTCCCCCCTCCTCCATTGCCAGCCATTCGGACAAGTATGTTCATCATTTTAGTCGTGTCAGAGAATACTTGCTCACGCTGAAAGGAGATTCCCGCCAGGCCCCCCTCGACAAAATCATCTGTGGTGAAGAGCTTCTCGACACCCTGTTTGTGGTCCTTGAGGGGGCCAATGGAGGGTTCAGGTCTCGAGCCCAGGCGGACTGGAGAGCCTGGCTCACCGAGGGCATAGATCAAGGAGCTCGCAGGGTCCACGCCATCGCCCGAGACCCCTCCCCTTGGTCCCTACCACGACTCTTGCTCGAGATGGATCGGTCGTTGTCGACCCCTTCTCGCTCCTTGCCAGCGAAGGTTCCAAGTTTGCTAGTTTTTGGAAGGAAGGTTTGGGCAACCCCTCCAGCTGTACGTTAGTTGAAGCGCTCCCCCGCGCTGACCCTGCCCAGCTTAGGTCAGTCAGCAAGAAGTACAAGAGAACTTCGGCGGTCACCTACGATGGTTTCGACTGTCGTCATTTACACTTCTTGTGTGACGATGGATTGATGGCGCTTGGCATGCTGTTTCAGCTGATGGAATCGGTTGGCCAGCTTCCCCGTCAGATCTCTGCCGTGCTGCTTGCTTTGCTCTCGAAGCCCAACGGTGGTTACAGGCCGATAGGGGTGTTCTGCTCCTGGTATAGGGTCTGGAGGGCGACTCCGGCGCCCCCGGGCCCCATACTGGGAACAGCAACACCCCCGTCGGTACTGGGCTGCTTGGGCGTTTCGTGGAGCTGCGGATGTGGTGTGGCGTCAGGCGTTCCGTGCTGAAACCAGTACCTCCAAGGGTGAAGAGAGTGCTAGCGTGTTTTATGACATGCTCAAATATTACGAAACGATTGATCTGGATGTTCTTGAGCAGCGTTGCCATCTGCACCAGTTTCCGTTAGTGCTGACCCGTCTCTCGCTCTATGCGTACAGGTGCGGACGTTTCGTTTCTCTTGCTGGTCTGCTTGATGGACCTTTTTTTGTTCAGACAGGGGTGATTGCGGGATGCAGCATGGCCACTACGCTCATTCGCATTTACAGTATGTCTTCCTTGGATAAGCTCCCCTCTTACCCCTCCCAGGAATTCGACATTTACATTGATGACACGGGCATTTCTTGCACTGGTACCCGCAAACATGTTGTCTCCTCCATTGTTGCTGTTTCCTCGGCCCTCCATCATGCTATTACTGATGAAGGAGAGATGAACTGTCAACTCGCTTTAGACAAGGTTTGCACTGTTGCTTCGTCCAAGGGTCTTGCCAGAGCTTTGTCGGATGCCCTAGGCCAACTAGGAGGAAAGATCACTGACTCAACGGTCAACCTCGGCGTTGACTATTGTGCTGGAGCTTCAGTCAAAGCTTCGGGGCGATGTTCTAAGCTCAAGAGCAGGTTGGCTCTCCTCTGCAGGAAGGCTAGGCGCATCAAGCGTCAGGCAGGCAACCTCGGTCGAAAAGCCCTCAGGGTGTTCGCTTCGGGTCCCCTCCCTGGAGGGGCCTATGGGGCGGACATCCTGGGTGTTAGCGACCAGGTCCTCCAGACGATGAGGCGGCGAGCTTTTTCGACCATCAGGCCCTTTGCCAAGAGTAGGTCTCTCACGGCTGTCAGCATCCTGTCGGATGACCCGTGCTGGCGAGCTGCCTGTGCCCCTGTGTTGAGATGGAGCAAGGAGGTGTGGTTGGCGCAAACGCATGAGTACCCCTGGTCCATCCCCCACAGAGAGCTTCGAGATGGCTTTAGGAGCGTCTTTTCTCTTCCTAGAACCACATGGCCGACTGTCAAAGGCCCTGTCTCTGCCCTCCGTCTTACCCTGCTTAGGTTGGGCTGGATCATGGAGGACTATGTCACTATTTCGGATGACCGTGGTTATCGTTTGCAGCTCGGTTTGATCCCCCCTAAGCTTTTGGAGACTTTGTGCAAGGAAGCGTACTTTCGGGGGCTCGAACGGGACCTTGGGGAAAAATGGGACCTGGAGTGTAGAGCGTGCCTGGACATCCCCAAAGCTGCCTGCAGCAGTAAGAAGTGTACCCCAGCCCAGCGGGGCTGGATTCGGGCCTGTTCGTGCGATGCTATCTGGTCTGCGGACAAGGCCCTAGAGTGCGGTTATCAAGTTTGCTCGGTGTGCCCTCTCTGCTCTGCCGCGCCCGACTCTGTTTTTCACAGGCTCTGGCAATGCACGGCGACGGCGGTACAAGAGTTGAGGGCCCAGTTGGTCCCGCCCTCAGTCGTCACTGATGCGATTGATGTTTGGACGGCTCAGGCGGAACCTGACCCTCACGTTCGCGCTCTGTATACGAGAGGAGCTTTCGCTCACCCCGCCGATGTTTTGCCGCGTCCTGCCGTGGAGGGTACGAATGCTTTGCTCTACGTGTGGCATAGCAAAGAGCTCCCCAGCCCAGAAGGCCCCAGGGTTCCTGAGAACGGGGAAATGTGGGGTCATGTCTTCATTGATGGGTCCTGTCAGCGCCACCCGATCAAAGAACTTTCCAGAGCTGCTTATGCGGTTTGTATGCATGCGGAGGACGGTACTTGCCTTGGAGAGGCCATGGGCCCTGTATGGGCCCACCTTCCGCAGACACCGCAGGCCTCTGAGTATGTTGCGCGTTGTGTCGCTGGACAGTTTCTTGCGTTGCCCTCTATCATTTATTCTGACTGCGCTAACGTAGTTTCTCACAGTAAGTTGCCGTTGCCAGAGCGTTACTCTGGCAGGAGGTCTTACTCGGGTATGATTATGCAGGCCAATAACTTCGAGGGCCGTTTTGTTGGAGATATAGTTAAAGTTAAAGCTCATCTGGATGTCAACGAAGAAGGCATCACAGATAGAGAAAGATTTCTTAGGAGGGGAAACGCTGATGCGGATGCGAGCGCCAAGCATGCACTGCAGCTACACCCGTCGGACTCGTTTGAACTGGCCAAAGTAGACAAGCTCATTGAAGCCGCCAGGGGCTATTGCATCCTTGCGGCCAATTTTCTCCCTCTGTGGCCCAAGCTCTCCCTCGATGTCCCTCTGGTCCCCCCCTCCCTCCCTGAGCGCCCTGGCAGGCCCTGCAGAGTAGGGCACCGTTGGGAATACTGGGCTGGTGTCTGGAGGTGTGCCGTGTGCCTCCGTGGGTGTAGGGGCTTGTCTCGCCCTCCCCCAGGAAGATGCCCCCAGGATTCCAAGTTGCATGCTGCTCGCCAGGATGCCCTAGGACACAGAACGGTGGCGTTCGACTGTTCTGACAAGTCTATTCTATTCATCTGCCTTAAATGTAAGTGCTACTCCTCGGGGGACAAGGTCCGAGGCCTAGGAGATGTATGCAAGAAGCCCACGAGGGCTGGACGCCAAGGATGGGCAGCCTTGTGTAAGGGCTTCCACCCCCTCTATTCTCGTTCTAGCAAAGGTGTGACTGTGGACGATACCACTCTGGTGCGTTGTTTCAACACTTTCCTGGCGTCAAACCCTGATTTTTCTGGTGAGGATGACAGGAGCTCCAATCCCATCAGCTCTGCTGGTGGTGGCCCCAGCACTCAGCGGGGACAGGAGCTCACGTTTCCTTCTGAGCCAGGTTCTCTCAGGTCGACGGTGCCAGCAGGAGAAGGAGGAGGAGGAGGAGGACGGGGTGGGGATGGAGGAGGTGGAGGAGGAGGATTATGGATGACTGAGGGATGGAGTTCCTGCGAGGGGCTTCGCGGCGGGTTGCTGGCGGCGCTGGCCGGGCCGCCGCCGCCGGGGGGACCACCAGCGTCGCTTCCGCCGGCGCCGGCGCGGCTCTGGAGCTCGTGCCTGCCGAGTGGGCGCTGCCTCCGTCTTACGCTGGCCCTCATCCTCCTGCTCCTCTTGCTCCTCCTGCTCCTCCTGCTCCTGCTCCTCCTCCTCCTCCTCCTCCTCCTCCTCCTCCTCCTCCTCCTCCTCCAGCCCCTTCAAATGCCCCCCCCTCCAACTCCTGCAGCTAACCCTCCCACCTTCAATTTTTCTTGGCATCACCACAAGGAGGAATGGGCCTGCATCGTGCACCGAGAGAGTGCTGAAGGGTGAGACGAAGCAATTGGAAAACATGGAGCTGTGCATCTAAAGGGAAGCACTACCACAGCCCGCGGATAATTGACTAGTCAACGAGGCTCGCTAGCAGCAACGCTGAGGA
>CAUYUJ010011337.1:123320-128320 GCA_963575745.1 Prorocentrum cordatum | reverse complement strand
CATCATCATCGTCGCCAGCAGCGGCATCATCATCATCATCATCAGCAGCATCGGCATCATCATCAGCATCATCAGCATCATCCGCATCAGCATGATCAGCATCAGCATAATCAGCATCATCATCAGCATCAGCAGCATCATCAGCATCAGTATCGTCAGCATCGTCAGCAGCAGCATCATCATCAGCATCATCAGCATCATCAGCATCATCAGCAGCAGCATCATCATCAGTTTTATCATCGTCATCTCATCCGATCGCTCCGCCGATCCTCTTCCAATTCCTACTCACCTTCCAGTCCGTCCTCCCGACACACACACACACACACACACACCACGCGCGCGGCGCGCGCCTTGCGGCACGCGCCCTGGCCTCCTGGAGCAAGCGATCCTCGCGGGAGGGCGGGGAGGTGGTGAGAGAGGGGGGGAGGCCGTGCCTGCCAACTGCCCTCGCCTTGCCAGCGTCCCTGCTGAAGCCGTTCGCCGTCACGACGCCTCTGCTGGCCGTGCACGGCGTCCTGAGGCTGGGCACCGCGAGGGCCAGCAAGTGCATGCTGCTGCTGTAGCTGTCCCTGCGCATCCACGCCACGCTCCTAGATTGCCGCGCCTGCGAGGAGGAGGCGGAGGAGGAGATAGTAGAGGACGGGGGGGAGGAGGAGGAGGAGGAGGAGGAGGAGGAGGAGGAGGAGGAGGAGGAGGAGGAGGAGGAGGAGGGGAAAAGGAGGAGGAGGAGGGGGAGGAAGGGACGAGGAAGAGACGAGGAAGGGGAGAAGGGGAGGAGGAGGAGGAGGAGGAGGAGGAGGAGGAGGAGGAGGAGGAGGAGGCGGAGGAGGCGAAGGAGGAGGAGGACGACGACAACGAGCGCAGACGGGGGAAGAGAGGGGGAGGGAGAGGGAAGAGGGGAAGGTGACAAGCTAAGTGCGCTCGCGCCATATCGGGTGTCCCGGCTCCCGGCCATGCACTCCCACTGCGCTGATTTCTCTCTGCAGGCTGACCCGTGTCGCTACGGACCTGGAACTCCAACAGGAGCCCAGGCGTGCTGCACGCTGGCAGAAAAAAAGGGGGAGTTGCGTGCACTGGAGGAGGTGGCGGAAGAGCAGAAGGAGGAGCAGGAGGAGGAGGAGGAGGCGGACGAGGAGGAAGGGGGAGGAGGACGAACAACAGCAGCAACAGCAGCAGCAGCTGGAGAGAAGGCAGCGGCGGGGCAGGAGGAGCAGGGGAAGGCGAAGGAGGGGAAAAGGCGGGGGGACGACAGTCACGATGAAGGAACAGTGGCCCGCACCGGGGGCGAGAGCGCCACTCGGAACGACGGGGGCAAACGCCGATCCTGAGATGAGGCCCACGCTGCCGCGGGAGCACTAGTGTGACAGGACCGAGAACGCTCGACTGGGAAAAAAAAACTCGGGGGGAAACGACACCAAAAAACTCGGACAAGTCCTGCCTGCAAGAGCATGCGCGGATGGGGGCGCGCCACTCTTGGGCGTCGTCGGGGGAAAGAGAGAGAGCGGCACCTGTACTGCGCACGTGCAAGAGAAGACGAAGGGGAGCGAGGAAGGGACGAGGAAGGGACGAGGAAGGGGAGAAGGGGAGGAGGAGGAGGAGGAGGAGGAGGAGGAGGAGGAGGAGGAGGAGGAGGAGGAGGAGGAGGAGGAGGAGGGGGGGGAGGGGGAGAAGGGGATCTCTTGGATCGCGAAGCTGTGGAAGCCGATGGCCTGTCGGCAGAGCGCGGCGCTGCAGCTCGCCACCAGCAGCTAGCATGCCACGCTACAGCGGAAGCGCCAGCTTGTAACAACCGACAACGCCAGGAAAAAAAACACGTCAGGACAACCGACGCCGCTGGACTGGCAAAACACGTCGGGAAAAAAAACCAATTGGGACCAACCCTGAGTGTAAAAACATGGTCGGATGGGGAGGCGCGCCACTCTCAGGACGCCTTCGGGGAGAGGGAGAGGAGCCCTTCAGGGCGTGAGTGGCTTAGAGAGTCCCACCAGCCCTCTGGGCGTAGGTGGTTTAGAGCGTTTCCTTTTCCACCCCTCCTTCATCCCCTTCGAGGAGGGGTTTACCCCTCCCCCCTACCCCCTCTCCTGGACCTGGACGGGGGGGTTCGCGAGGTGTCAGGGCGTCCACCACGGCCTCGGCGAGGAGACCAAAATCATTGATTTGACCAAGGTTTTGGCCCCATTTGGGCCTCCTGGGCTGCGACTGTAATCCGTAACCCCCCCTCCTGTGATCGATCTCACCCAAGCTGGCCCAAAGGTGGCCCCCAAAAGGCTCGCAAGGGTGCCCCAAGATGGCCCAAAGATGGCCCCAAGAGGCCCACAAGAGGCCCCCAGGAGGCTCTCAAGAGACCCCCAAGAGGCCCCAAGAGACCCCCCAGAGGCACCCAAGATGCTCCAAGAGGCCTCGGCAAGGATGCCGAATCATTGATTTCACGAAGGCTTTAGTCACATGTTGGCCTCGGGGGGGGGTACTGATTCAGATGACTCCACGAGCGCCTGGGAGAGCCCAAACTGACCTCCAAGATGGCCCAAGATATCCCAAGATGTCTCATAATGGCTTCCTCTGTGTGCTGCCCACTTCCCTGATCGAGGCAATTCCTCTGGGCATCGTTTCTGGATGGGTTGGTGGGGATTCTTTTCGTCGCAGCCGCAGGCGAGCGCGCCAGCAGCGTCAAGGGTCGAGCGGGCTAGAAGCTGGTGGGGATTCTTTGTTTTTTTCGTCGCGGCCGCAGGCGAGCGCGCCAGCAGCGTCAGAGGTCGGGCGGGCTAGGCGCGCGCCTAATTGCCTAGCGCACGGGGACCGACGGCCGAACGCTGGTGGGGATTTTGTTTTTTGGTCGCGGCCGCAAGCGAAGAGCGCAGGCGGCGAACAGGGTGTCCGGGCCGACGGGCAAGCCTAATTAGCTCCTGGGCGCAGCACAAGCCGGCCGGGCCAGCTCACAAGGCGGCAGCTGGGGCAGCAGGGCGGGGGCTAGCTGGCTGAACTGGCACGCCCAGGGAAGCTCGAGCAACGTGCAGCCCTGAGCAAAATGCCAGGAATTTCTGTGCTACGCGCTGCGGCGTTAGACCACTCAGGTGGGGGTGCGAGTTGCTCCCAGACACTGCAGTGGGGAAAGGCAAGGTACACACTGGTCCTGTCGCCAGGGGGGCGCCAAGGGCCAGGGCCGAGTCGACGGCGTAGACCTGCCTGGGCTCGGCAGGGACGGAACGAGGATGGAAGCACAGCGTCCGACGGAAGGCTGGACCACTCCGAGACGCCACGCACGTATCCAGGGGAACACACCAGTCCCGAGCAGGGGCAACGGACCGGCCCGAGGGCGATGGCACCAGGGGGCCCGGCCCATGGCCACACGGTCACGACGTGGGCGTCGCAGAGAACCGCGTATTGCGCGGAAAGGAAGCCAGACTGGCGGGGATGGACGTCGCCAGCGCGGCCAGGAGAGCAGGCACCAGGAGGCGACAGCGCCAGGGGGCGATCACCCACATTGCGATGCAGGGTCACGGGGTCCTGACAGGCCACCCTGCCCGTGTGGGGCCCTCCTGTGGTGGGGGCGGTGGGGACAGACATCACCAGCCGGCCACATGGAGGGGCCCGCCAGGGACACCCGGCGCCAGGAGGGGGAAAGGGAGAGGGGCCGGAGCCAGGGCCCATGTTCCAGGGTTGCAGCTGACGGCTGCTCAGAGTTTAGTATGTGACAAACCATATCCAATGGAACGTGTGGGGACACAGAATGTTCCAGGGTTGTGCTGCCACCTGGCACCCACACAGCCAGGACAGGTACGAGCAGAGCTTCCCGACGGGTAGCACTGTCAACTGTCGACCTGCTGGACCCTGTGTCGGCGGCCTGACGGCGTCACTGTACCTGCAAATCTGCCCATGCTACCAGGGGTGCAGCTAACGGCTGCTCAGAGTTTGGTATAAGCCAGGGAGCAGCTGCGGCGGCTGGGTAGGGACGTCCCACGGAAGCTGCCGCGCTTCGGCCTTGCCAGTGGGCCCGTCTGCAGCGCCGGGGAGCTGTCCCGCTCCTGCCACGCGGCCGCCCGACTGCCAGGGTCTGCCCGGGTTCCCCCAGACACCGACGGCGTGGTCATTCTTTGGACCAGTGCTGGACCCTACCCGAGCCTGCATCCTGCAGCCGGGATCCCCAATGGGCGTCAATCAGGTAGGGATCAGCACTCGGCCGAATGCTGATCCCTACCAAAGCGCCTGTATTCGTCCAGGGTGTCAGTCGGCCTCTTCGGATCCGCGTCGGCATGGCCCAAACCGGGGCGGACGCGCGGGAGCAGCCTTGAGCCAGGGAGGGTCACCCTAAAACGGGGCGGATTTTAGGGTGACCCTTCCAGCCCTTGTCGAAGCACTCGTCGCCCTCGACGCTGGTGCGGCACTCATCTGGCCGGTGAACTGCGCTATCGGACGCTCATCGGACTGCGCCGACGTCCAGGGCCTGGGACGAGCGACGGAGACCTGCCGTCGCCGTGCAAGTGCTGCTGGAAGTCCGCGAAGCTGGGGTTACTCGTCTGAAGGACCACTCCGGATGCTTTGGATGCCCGTCCTCGCCGCCCACTCTACCTTCCCGTAGCACTCGTCGCCGACGCCACTGGTGCGGCACTCATCTGTCACGCCGGCAACTGCTCCAACGGTCGCTCCTTGGCCTGCGCCGCTGCACATGGCTCGGGGCAAGCGTCCGGGGGCTTGTCCGTTGCCTGCAGGTGCTGCTGGAAGCCCTCGAAGCTGGAGTTACTCCAACGTGGGAGATACTACCCTGGGTGTGTTATGCCCGTCCGCATCGCCCACATCACCTTCTCGTGACATTCCTCGCCCTGGGTTGAGGCCTGGCATCCCTGGAGACTGCTCCGGCGGACGGCCAGATGTTCTTGTAACATTGCTACATGCATCCAGGGTGCCGCTGAGAACCAGGGTGCGGCGGACGGCTGCCAGGAGAACCGTAATCGCCCGAGCGCGCAGATCGAGCGGGGCACCGTTGCAGGATGGGCAGGTGGGAA
>CAUYUJ010011337.1:90820-118320 GCA_963575745.1 Prorocentrum cordatum | reverse complement strand
GCTGTCCCAAGAGCTGCACCTGGTGGAGGCCTTCACGCGCGCCACGGCTGCACAGACGTTCGCCGGCCCCGCCGGGAGCAGAATGACCATGCGGAGGTCGCTCCCAAGACTGGAACGGCAGCAAGACGGCCTGGCACTGGCAGCAGGTGCCGCTCCTGTGAACACTTGGTGCAGTAGCACGTCGCTCACTCGAGGTGCCCCTGCCCCTGCTGTTGGCCACCCGCCGTGGACTTGCCACCTCCACGTGGGCAGGACAAGCGCGCCGAGGCGCTGGACGGCCGCTCGCCGTCTCGTGCCAGTGGCGAGCGAGAAAGATAGGGTCCGCGCACCCCTGGCGCACGGGCCCAGACCGGCCGGAGGCGCGGCCGAAACCTGTGGTCTGGCCGCGGGGCAACGGCTTCCACGGGGTCCGCAGGGAACGTCGAAACCTTCGGGTAAAACTGGCACGGGGAAGCGGGGAGGAGGAACAGGAGGAGAGGAAAGCTGAGGAGAGGTCGAGACGAGGAGAGGAGAAGAGAGGGTGGAGAAGGATCAGAGTACGCGCAGGATGCACCAAGAGATACACACTCCGGTCCCATGCCCCTTCATGGAGAACCCCCTACGTGCACCCCGCTTCAAGCCCTGTTTGGGAAACGAAACACCTCTCAACCTTGCAACTAGCCCACCGACCCCCGCTTGCCGGGGGTGAGAAAGCGCGTGAGATAATTGGATGTCCCCCTTCCCCTTTCTCCCTCCCCTCGGGCCGAAGATAAGACCAGACGGGGGGGTCCCGCTTGGGCATCCACGGAGTTTAGACTTCGAGGCTCCAGAGGCCCCAGTTTTCGGGCCTCCTACCCTGACACATCGATTAAAGCGCCAGAATTGCTCTCTAAAGACCCCGAAACCTCCAGCTTTTAGCGGCTAGCTAGACATACCTCCTACCCTGACACTTCGATTGAGGAATTGGCCGTTTTCGGTTCGCGAGGGGGCGTCGCGGCCGTCATTTTTGCGGGTCCAGGTCCGTCGGTTTCGGTCCCAGGCGCTTCTCACTAAGGGGAGGTTTACTAAAGGGAGGTTTGTCCACCGCCGAAGTTTGCGTTGGTGAGCCCTGGGCCCCCGAGGAGAGCTCGAGGACAACCAAGATGGTCCTACGACTGCCAGAGTGGGCTCCAAGACGCCCCAACAAGGCTCCAACAGGGCCCCCAGGAGGGCCCCAAGAGGCAAAAATCGCACCCATCGGTAGGAAACTTGTATTTTTGCAGGTTTGCTTTTTCCGTCGTCATAGCGTCCGAAGCGGCTCAAGAGGTCCCCCAGATCGCGATCGCTTCAAGACGGCCAAAGAAGCCCCGAAGAGGGCTCCAAGACGGCCCAGGAGGCACCCAAGAGGGCCCCAAGACAGACCCAGAGGAGCACAAGACGGCCCAAGAGAGCCCCAACGTGGCCACAAGAGGGGCCCAAGAAGGGTAACTCGAACTGATGTTTCGAATATTCCGTCCCAAGAGGACCCCAAGACCGCCAGCAGGCGCCCATCAACCCCCCAAGAAGCCCCCAAGAGGCCCCCAAGAGGCACAAAAAACGGGCACCGAAAGGATCCCCAAGACTTGTCCCTCCTCAGGGGGCGTAAGCCTCTGGGATAGAAATGCCCACGTCTGACCAGAAAGTTCAAAGAGGTGCTGAGCGAGACCCTATGGGTAGGACCATGTGGATGAGGAACGTATGGGGTGGGACCCAATGGCAGGATCAGACGGGAATCGCTGGCAGTTTTCGACATTCCCGCCGAAGGGGGCCAGTTCGGCAGAAAGCAAGAAAGAAACCCACAGTGCAGGCACTGTTTGGGGAAGTATCCCGAATAACTGCTTCATCCGGTGACATACTAGATGGATCCGAAAATTTGCCGAGATCATATCTGACACGCAGCGGGACATCACGCGAGAAGGGAAGCGTACAACAACATGGGAACGCAAAGGGCACTAGCCCCAGCACCGAGAGGCGCCGACCAACACCATCCCAAGCCGCTCAACTTGACCGTGTCGAAGCGACGAGTCGAGAGAGCCTGACGGAACACTGACGGCAGTGAGGATACCGACGTAAAATTACACCGACGTTGATTGGCGGCGCGCACAAGGGGTAGGGGGAGGAGGGAAGGCTTCTTAGAAGGAAGCTGCTTCTTAGAAGGCGCGGGCCTTACATCTACAGATAAAACCCGCGCCTTCTAAGGAAGCTGCTTCTTAGAAGGAAGCTGCTTCTTAGAAGGAAGCTGCTTCTTAGAAGGAAGCTGCTTCTTAGAAGGTGCGGTACTTCTGAGAAGCGTCCTCCCCCCTCCCCATGACCCCCCTCTGCGCGTGGCCGGGCAGAGACCCTCAGCACCAACACTGTTGAACACCGACATGCGAGTGCACAGCACGGACACGCCTCGGCACGGCACCCTCTGTGGTACATCTGTTACCTCCGAGCATTGAGCAGGGACCGACCGTCCCGGCATTCCTACAGTCCTACCACGAAATGTTAGAACCCAGAAATGCTCCAAAAACAAAAACAATGTTCTTTGAACATAGACCCGATGTGATAAACAAGACAGCCTCAGCCAGAAATGCTCCAAGAACCTTTCGTGGAGACCACGAAAGGCTCTTGGAATACTGCTTGGTAGGGCTATAGGCGAGCCAGGACGCTTCGCCACTGCTTGAGTAGGGGAACAAAAAGTGGCATACACATACAAACTCGGAGGTCCGCGCGGATTTCTCGGATCGGCGCCGGGGCCCCCCGGCGGCGCCTCCGGCGCCACCCCTGACAAGCTCCGCGCGCCAGGGAGGGGGCCCCAGCGCCGATCCGAGAAATCCGCGCGGAACTCCGAGTCTTTATTTTTATGTCGCTTTTCGTTCCCCTACACAAACAAATGGACGCAAATCCAAGGAGCCCCCATATTTTCACACACTTCCTGGGTTTCTGTTTCCCCCCCCGCTTCCCACATTTTCGCAGAAATCTTCCTGGGAATCGACGATCCGTCGTGTCTCTGTCAGTTCTTCGCTCTTTGCTCCCCCATTGAGAGCACAGCACGGCACAGCACGCGGGCGGGCACCGGCACGGCACCTCGCACGACACACGTTGCTAGGGCTCCCAACTTCGCGCTTCGCGCTCCGCGAAGCGCGAAGCGCGAATAACTTCGCGCTCTCGCGCCGCCCCCCCAAAGGGACAAAAGGAGGACGAGGAGGAGGGGGAGGAGAAACGAGGACCGCGAAGCGCGAAGCGCGAATAACTTCGCGCCCTCGGGGGAGCCCTTGACGTTGGCACTGAGCGGCAGGCCGAGCACGGGCACCGGGCACCGGGCACTGGGCACGGCACGGTGCCCCGGGGCCGGGGAAGAGAGCCAGGCACGGGGCACGGCAGGGCTCGGCGCCTCTTCTCGGGGAACGAAAAGTGACATCAACATAAAAGTTCGGAGGTCCGCGCGGACTTCTCGCGGACCTCCGAGTTGTTATGTTTATGTCACTTTGTGTTTCTGACGTCCGCGGGGCCCCATGGCAGCACTCCCTGCTTCGGCACAAGCTCGTGCTGAGGCTCTGGGGCAGGGACAGAACTCGGGGGGCGGGCCAGGAACGGGAGCCCTTCCTTCCCGGAGGCACGGCAGGCATGTCCTTGATCTCCTGCAGCGAGTCCGGCGTCGACGCCAGCGGGCTTCTGTCCGGACTCGGCGCAGCAGGGAGAAGCATGCGACTGAACGAAGCATGCTGCCAGCACTGGCCCAGCTCTCCTTCCCTTGCCCCCCTCTCTCATCCCCTCTCCTGTCCCCGCTCCCTTGCCCTCTCTGTCCCCTGTCCCACTTCATCGCATGACCGTCGCTGGCAGCAGTGCCGCAGGCAACAGCAGCAGCAGCAGTGATGCTCTCACCGCCAGGCCAGCGGAGAGAGCATGATCGGGCTGCACCCGCCCCGGTGGACGGACGTCCCCCTGCTCCCACCCGTGCTCGGCTGACCAAGACAGGGCACACGGCTACGCGCTCCGGACCTGGATGCGTACACGCACCCATGCCAAAAGTGAAGCTTGCATGCATGGGGCGGGACCAGCGTGCAAGCGGTCGAATGCGACTCGGTTGGCATGCGCACTTACCATGCAGGCCACCCCTTGATGTAGACTACCTACCATTGGAGATAGCAGACCTGTGGGCCATGGAACTACTTGCCTACTGCTCGCCCAGCATGGGCCTGCCGCTACACATCTCGCGTTTCCCTGGCATTCCACAGAGACCGTACCAGTGCTGGTGCGGTGCGATTCGAGGGTCTGCCCAGCTCTCGCGCTGCATTTACCTTACGCCCGATGCAAACTGAAAGATACGTTGCCAGCACGTGCACAGCCAACGTCAAATGTAGCGTCCTGTCAGAACTATGCGGCCAGTCAACGACACCAGGTACGAGTTTGACTACACGTCCATCTCTCCACCTCATCATCACTCCCTCCTCCTGCAAATACTCTTACGCGTGCAAACTCGGCAGTGGCTGACGGCTTGATTCCGCGCCAGACGGGCTCATCCGAGTTCAATGCCTTGCCCGACATCATCATCTGCCCTTTAATTACCGGGTTGCCTCTTGCGCACGATCACCAGCAGTTGCGGTGTTCTTTCAGTGTTCGACCAGCCTGTGATCATGTTCGGCGTCGATGCGAACCACCTCCTGTGACGTTTCCGTGCCCACCATCGCCCCACGCTTGGCTGGTGAACCGTAACTCGAGGTCAACGCCCTCATTCTCTCGACCTCTCCCATCTGAGCTCTGCTTCCTCTCTGTTCCGCTGTCCGCAGCGCTCCAAGGGTGGGCCCTGGGGGGAAACGTGGAAACGTGCACTCGACAGCCCTGGCGGAAAAGGCCCGGCATTTCGACAAAACGCATGCAGTCGTGTGGTCATCCTTGTCCGCGTGTCTGCACGTGTGCGCGCGTGCGTGTCCGCCACCGTGGCCCGAGGCACGAGAAGGTGTGTCCTCGGGTCACTTCGAGCTCTCTCACTCTCCCGGAGCTTCTGGGGCTCGTCGCGTGACTCCACCGAGGCCTCGGGGGCGTGGCTCACAATACAGGCTCTGCGATTGCCCTGGGATTGTCCCGTCGGGCCGTCCTGAATCTCTCTTGGGCGCCTCTTGAATTGTCTTGGAGGCCCTGGGAGCCAGCTCAGGAGGCCAAGTGTATGGAATATGAGATGGTTTTCGCATGATCCTCTCAGCGCACAAGACATTCCAGAAGCCCCCAAGATCGTCCCAAGCCCAAGAAGCCCCCATGATTGCTCCAAGAGGGGCGGACCTTTGGGGCAGGAGGAGCAGGAAGCAGCAGCGTTCGACGAGCACCATGGCCATCAGTGCTTCAGTGCTTCAGGAGGAGGTCGCCGTCGGTCGTCATCTGTCGTCATCGTCGTCGGTCGTCGTCGGGCGTCCGAAGTCGTCGGTCGTCGTCGGTCGTCGTCGTCGTCGTCGACCTCTCGCGGGGTGCTCCTGGAGGCCTCCCTCCGCTCACCCCCCAGGGGGGCCTGTTGGCATAGGCTTGGCTGTGGACGCTGCGACAAGCGGAGCCATGGGCACGGGCAGAAGCTCCCCAGTCACACGGCCGCGGGGCTGCTCGACCCCGGGCTCTTTCTCTCTCCCTCTGCCCACCACCTGGCCAGGGCCGCCGGGCCTCTTCGGCCCATCCCCATCAGCGCGCGCTCCAGAGCTCCAGGACCAGATCCTCCCGATGAGCCCCCATGCGTCGGAGACGACGCCTTGGCGCGCAGTGGCCCCCGGGCGTGGCCGCGACAGGGCCCGCGACGGGCCGCACGGTGAAACACGCAGTGGCTGCCCTCTGGAGGAATAGCGCCCTGCTGGAGACATCTCAACCGTTCGCTCCCGTACTCTCGACTCGTCTGCTCCCCGCATGGCGTGCTCCCTCCCTCCCTGACCGCCAAGCCCAAGAGCATCCTTCGCCTCTCCTCACCCGGGGGCTGCCTGGCGCTCACAGCTGCGCTGGTTGCAGTCGTAGACGCGTACGCCAATGAAGGAGGGGGCACCTCACCAGGCCCTTCTGCATAATTTGCTGGCGGACTGCTCCCTTCTCACCCTTCAGAGGATATCTACACGATCGGGTGCCCGAACTTCTGCGAATGCGCCCTGCTCCAAAAAAATGAGTTTCCTCCTCCTCCTCCTCCTCCTCCTCCTCCTCTCCTCCTCCTCCTCCTCCTCCTCTTCTTCTCCTCCTCTCCTCCCCCTCCTCCTCCTCCTCCTCCTCCTCCTCCTCCTCCTCCTCCTCTTCCGAAGACGCCGGGGATGGGAACAGTCTGCCCACGCGTCGCACAGGACCTTGCCACTCGCTTCACGTACGCTCACAAGCTGCTCGTGGCGAGCGATACTTCGCGCAGTGTTTTGCCCGACATCCTACGACGTGATATTTGCAATCCGCGACCCCAAGGTTCCCGATCACTTTCCAGGCGACAGCTTATCGTCCCCCATTCATGTTTGATGGCTCCAAGGCCGAAGATAAGCGGCCCCCGGTGAGCCGATGGGGAACACAAGCAACAGGATTGGAAAACACACATCAGCAACACAAAAAATCGCCGGCCCAACGGGCCAAGGGCGTGCTAAAATCTCCGGTAACTGGTTAACAGTATTTCTAGTTCGCGCGCGCGGGACCCCCCCCTGGGGATCCCCGGACAAAAAATACCCCCGCAAATCCCGGCAAAATCCCGGCCAGGTCCCGACCAGGTCCTGGCCAGGTCCCAGGGAGGTCCCGGCCAGGTCCCACCAGGCTCCCAAGAGCGCTCCAGGAGCGCTTCAAGTGGCCTCCAAGAGAGCTCAACATAGTCCGAGACGGTCCAAGAGCGATCCAAGACGCGAAAGACTGCTTCCAGACAGCCCAAAGCGCCTTCAAGACGCCCCAAGAGGCCTCCAAGAAACCTTCCAAGAGGGCCCACAGAGGCAGAAATGAGTGATTGCCTGGTTCTGGCAGAAACCTTCCAAGAGGGCCCTCTGAGGCAGAAATCAGTTTCTGGCGGTTTTTGGCGTTCTCGCCTTTTCTGCTTACCAGCGCTCCAAGACGGCCCAAGAGGCTTCCAAGACCGCCCCAAGACGGCCCACGAAGTCTCCAAGAGGGCCCCAAGACGGCCCAAGATGGCCCTAAGACAGCCCAAGAGGCGCCCAAGACAGCCCAAGAGAACCCCAAAACGGCCCCAAGAGGGGCCCAAGAAGGGGACCAGGAACCGAAAAGTCCAGCCTTCAGCCCCAAGAGGCCCCCAAGAGGCTCCAAGAGGCCCCCAAGAGGCCCCCAGGGGCCTCCAAGAGGCACCCCAAGAAGCCCCAAGAGGCCCCCAAGGGGCCCCAACACGGCCCCCAAGAGGCCTCAAAACTGCCTCCCAAAGGCCCCTGAGAGGCCAACCACGAGAACCCAACCAACATCCGTGAGGCCTCTGACCCGCCACCCACCGCCCTCAAAAAATTGCAGCCGCCCAACCGCACCGCATTGACAACAACACCCCGACAAACGACAGCGGCGAGGCAATATGGGCAGGCGGAATGAGCGAAGAGATTGAATAAGAACATACTTCAGCCAGCACAGACTCCAGAACAGCTCAGGAGATTACCAAGACGGTCCAAGAAGGCCCCGAATCGCCGAACAATCGGTCCAAGACGCCAGAGATGGTGCCAAGACGCTCGAAGAGGCCTCCAAGAGCACCCCAACAGGGCCCCAACCGGCAAAATCCGCCGGCCCCCTTGTGGGGCCACCAGGCTGTAGGCCCGTGATTCGCAGTTTCCTGTACCAGTCGTAGGTTGTAGTTTCCAGTGTTACAGTTCTGCTTCTTGCTGGTTACTGTAACTAGTTGACTTATTGCTGGTTACTGTAACTAGTTGATTGACCGCGCGAGGGGGGGGGAGGCCCAAAGTGGCTTTTTAGCGTCCCCTGGGCGCGTTGTCTGAATTGCTGGGGGGGCTCGAAATCGACACCGCTCACGCAGATCCGCGGGGTCAGGGTCCAAAAACACATGGGATTTGCCACATTTCTAAAATTCGGTGCCACCCCTTACGCAGATCCGCGGGGTCAGGGTCCAAAAACACATAAGATTTGCACATTTCTGAAATTCGGTGCCACCCCTCACGCAGATCCGCGGGGTCAGGGTCCAAAAACACAGGGATTTGCCACATTTCTGAAATTCGGTGCCACCCCTCACGCAGATCCGCGGGGTCAGGGTCCAAAAACACATGGGATTTGCCACATTTCTGAAATTCGGTGCCACCCCTCACGCAGATCCGCGGGGTCAGGGTCCAAAAACACAAGGGATTTGCCACATTTCTGAAATTCGGTGCCACCCCTCACGCAGATCCGCGGGGTCAGGGTCCAAAAACACATGGGATTTGCCACATTTCTGAAATTCGGTGCCACCCCTCACGCAGATCCGCGGGGTCAGGGTCCAAAAACACAGGGGATTTGCCACATTTCTGAAATTCGGTGCCACCCTTCACGCACATCCATCGCAAGGCGTGGTAACCCAAACTGCGAGAACTCCCTCGGCCCTTTAATCGCAAGGTGTGGTAACCAAGCCCGTAAACCATACACGTCTTACCAATCGCCAGGTGTGGTAACCCCTCTTGTGATCAGTTGGTTTTGCTGATTGCGAATCGGCTTCGCATGAAGTTTCGATACTGCTTCACGACAGCGCCAAGGCCTCATGACTTAGCTCTTCCATGGCCCATTCTCCGAGAGAGGGGGCCGGCGGCAGGGGGCGAAGCCCTTACGGATTCAATAATTCATTCCCTCAGGTTTTTGAAAGATACTGGCGTTCTCACCTTTTTGGCTTCCCGACGCTCCAAGACGGCCCCAGATACCACCAAGATCGGCACAAGAGGCCCCCAAGAGGTTCCCAAGACAGCCCAAAAAAACGACCCAAGAGGGTCCCAAGACGGCCCCAGAGGCCTCCCAGACGGCCCCAAATGCCCCCAAAACGGCTACAGGAGGGTGCGAACACGGGAGCCCGAACGAACGTTTCGAGCCCTCGGCCCCGAGAAGCTCACAGGAGGCCCCCAAAAGGCCCCGGGGCCCCCAAAAGGCCCTCAGGACCCGAAGAGACCCCCTCCCAAGAGGCCCCCAAAAGACCCCCCAGAGGCTTACGAGCGCGCTCCGACGAGGCCCCACGAAGCATCCTTGAGGACTCTGCCCCACGTCAGCGTCGTCGTCGCCGCCGACGCCGCCGTCGTCGTCGTCGTCGTCCGCCGCCGCCATCGTCGTCGTCGTCGTCGTCGTCGGCAGGGTCGGCGGCACCGGCCGTGAGGCTTTCCCAATATAAAAACACACACAGTTCAGCCAGCGCAGACTGCAAATAGATCCGAAGACTGACATGAAGCGGACTGGAGTGGATTACAGTAGACTGGACTAGAGTAGACTGGGCTGGGCCGCCCGGTTGACTCTACTCCACTCTACTCCACCCGACATATTCTACCCGACTCTATTCTATCGTCTGGCCTACTCTACTCTGCTGTGTTTCCCACTCACTCTATTCTACCTGCCCTACCCTACCCTACCCGACCCGACCCTACCTACTCAAACTTGTCCTACCCTACCCTACCCTACCGCAACCTACTCTACTCTACTCTGTTCTACCCTACCCTACCCTACTCGAGCACATCCTACTCTACTCAGACTGTATTCATCTCTGCTCTACTCTACACTACTCTACTCTAATATTCACTGTTACAGTTCTGCTTCTTGCTGCTTACTATTACAGATCTGCTTCTTGCTGCTTACTGTTCCTTGTTGATGGACCGCGCGAGGAGGGGAGGCCCAAAACGAGCATTTTTGACCACGCCCGCGGAGGGTTCTCAGAATTTCTGGGGTGGATAAAATTGACACCCCTCACACAGATCGGCGGGGTCAGGGCCCAAAAACACACGAGATTTGCCACATTTCTGAAATTCGGTGGCACCCCTCACGCAGATCGGCGGGGTCAGGGTCCAAAAACACAAGGGATTTGCCGCATTTCAAAAATTCGGTGGCACCCCTCACGCAGATCGACGGGGTCAGGGTCCAGAAACATCAAGGATTTGCCGCCTTTCTGAAATCCGGTGGCACCCCTCACGCAGATCGGCGGGGTCAGGGTCCAAAAACACATGGGATTGGCCACATGTCTGAAATTCGGTGGCACCCCTCACGCAGATCGGCGGGGTCAGGGTCCAAAAACACAAAGGATATGCCACATTTTTGAAATTCGGTGGCATCCCTCACGCAGATCGGCGGGGTCAGGGTCCAAAAACACAAGAGATTTGCTACATGTTTGAAATTTGCTGCCACCTCTCATACAGATCGGCGGGGTCAGGGTCCGACAACATATGGGATTGGCCGCATTTCTGAAATTCGGTGGCATCCCTCACGCAGATCCGCGGGGTCAGGGTCCAAAAACACAAAGGGATTTGCCGCATTTCTTAAATCCGGTGGCACCCTTCACGCAGATTGGCGGGGTCAGGGTCCAAAAACACAAGAGATTTGCCACATTTCTGAAATTCGGCGGCACCCCTCACGCAGATCCGTAGGGTCAGGGTCCAAAAACACAAAGGATTTGCCAGATTTCTGAAATTCGGCGGCAACCCTCACGCAGATCCGTAGGGTCAGGGTCGAAAAACAAGCAGGTCCCGATACTGCTTCACGGCGGCGCCCAGACCTCATGATTTAGCTTTTGCATCTCCCATTATCCGAGACAGGGGGCCGGCGGCATGGGGCGAAACCCTTACGGATATACTCTACTCAACCTGACCTAACATACACTACTCGACTTTACTCCTTCCCATACTCTACTCCACTCTATTATACTCTACTCTACCCTACTCTATTCTACTCTTCTCTACTCTACTCTACTCTACTCTACTCTACCCCTCTCTACTCCTACTACTGTAAAAACCGTGCAGTGACCCAAACCACCCTGGCACGTTCAGCCCCTTCTCCTTTTCTGGGTTTCGTGGATGCACCTGCTAGAGGCCCCCCCCCCTTGGAAAGGGAAACTGGCCGTTGCTGGCCCTCCCGACCGGAGCCGACCGACTGTGATGCAGGGCATGCTCTATTTGCGAAGATCGTGCGCTAGACAATTCTATGTGACACGGCCTGTGGGGGAGCTGAGCCCCGGGCAAGCACACTCGTGTGTCAGGGCTGCGCCCACCCTGCAGCAAAGCTGCCCCCGACACGCGCTGGCACGCCCGCAATGGGTACGGAATGAGCTGGGCGCGGTGCCCGAAGCCAGTGCTGTCCAGAACCGACAGCGGCCGCCGCTGGGCAAGCGGGCTCGTGCCCCGCGAACCCTGTCCAGAATGGGCAGGAGCTGATGGGCCTGTTTTCCACCACCACCACCATAAGTTGGAGGGGGGAAGGAGGTGGAGGACGAGGAGGAGGAAGAAGAGGAGGAGGAGGACGAATTTTTTTTCCACCGCAAGCGCGCACACCGTATGTCATCGAGCCCTGGGCACCGCGCTATCTAGCATGCAAAGGACGGGGGAGGAGCAGCGGCAGGGGCAGGGCAAAGAGAAGCGGCGGCGGGCACTCTGTCCCGAGTGCACTGGATCCCTGGCGGGCGCGCGCCCCCCCGCGGCACACCGTCCAAAAGGGGATCACACACTCGAGCATCCTTCCCATGCCACACTCACTCCACGGCTGACCGAGGGCCCAACCCACAGCGCAGCAGGCAGAAGCAGACAAAAGGGGGCACGCCCCAAAAACGAGGCCCCAACACAGCGAACAAGGGAAACAAGACAGCTGGCCTCCAAAGTGCCTCGAACTTCGTCGGGAACCTGAGGGCGAGAGGGGACCGCTCCCTCGCGCGGAGCGGCTGCGGGGGTGCCTCGAGCTTCGTCGGGAACCTGAGGGCGACGGCGGGGCGCGGCAGAGGGGGATGACCTCCTCCGCGCCAGACGCAACGGGTGTCTGGAGGCGCCACGGCTTGGCGTCGCGGGAAGGCCTTCCTACCCTACAGGAGCGACGCTCCATCGACGCTCGAGCGAACCAGGCCGTTCCGCCGTTCCGCCCGTCCGAGAACCTGTAGTTCAAGGACCGCAAAAGAGGCGGGGCAGGCAAGAGAGGCGGGGCGGCCGCTGGGCGGGCGGCGGAGAGAGGCGGGGGGGCAGCGGCGCGGCAAGAGAGGCACCCTCCCGAGGCAGGGGGGCGGCGGCGCGGCGAGAGAAGCACTCTCTCTAGCTGCACCTCAGCATCTTCACCTGCAGGCGGAGACAACACGGGGCCCTGAATTAACCAGGAGACGTAACAGAGCGCAGAGAAAGCACAATAACAGGAAAAACAAAAGAGGAGGAGGAGGACGAAGAGGAGGAGGAGGAGGAGGAGGAGGAGGAGGAGGAGGAGGAGGAGGACCCCCTCCCCCTCCAACTTATGGTAGTGGTGGTGGAAAACAGGCCCATCAGGAGCTGCTGTCGGTCTTCGTCCCCAGTCATTCCGCACCCGTGCCTTCGGGGTTCCAACGCCCGCCGTGGTGACGGACCGCACGGCGACCCCGAAATCCCCGACGGCCTCACCGCGCAGTCCGTAGCCGCACGGATTCTTCAGACCACTGGAGGCCCCAGTCGCCCGAGGCGTCCTCGGAGAACGACCCGAATCCCAAAACCGTGCGGCGACCCCGAATGCCCCCCTTCGGTGGCAGCTCATGGGAGCCTCCCATACCATCTTGTCGGCTCTTGCGAATCGACGCTGATCGACGCTAGATCGACGGTAATCGACACTAAATCGACGCTAATCGACGCTAGCCGACGCTGAATCGGCGCTAGCTCACCGACTCCAGACGCTAATCGACGCTAATCGACGCTAAAGACAGAAATAAGAGGGTATACCAGGCAGGCTCCCATGATTTGCCACCGAAACCCCCCCACTGACTCACGACACCGTCCTCCGAGTGTTCGGTTTCTGGACCATGCCTCGAACCTCTGACGGCCGTTGTTGAGGACGATCTGGGCACCCCTGGAACGCTCTTAGCTCGGCGCGGCGCAGCTGCTGGAACGCTTTCTCCGTCGGCGGCGAGGCAGAGGCAGGCCGCACCAGCGCAGGGCTAATCGGGGCAACCGACAGGCAAATTTTCTGGCGTGCAAGAGAGCGAGGCGAAGACGAGGGCAGCCGCGCGAAGGGAGGAGGGGGAGGGGGAGGGGCTGCTGGAACGCATGCTGAGGCAAGAGAACCACCAGGAACCGACGAAAACATCAGAAAACGTCAGAAAACTGAATTCCCTGAGTTTCCATCTTCTACCCCTTCCGACCAGCAGGTGGCTGGTTTGGTGATTTGATCGAGGGACAACCAACCGCATGAACATCAACTTCTCGGACCTCCGCGCGGATCTCGTGGATCTGCGCTGGACCCCCCCCCCCGTGGCGCGCTGAGCGCGCCAGGGGCAGCGCCGGAGGTGCCGCCAGGGGGGGCCAAGCGCCGATCCAAGGGATCCGCGCGGAGCTCCGCAAGTGTAGGTTTATGGCGTCTTGTGTCCCTCGACTCGGCCACCTGCTGGTCGGAAGGTGTGGAAGGCAGTATCGGGGATGGACAGACCTCCCTTTAGTAAAACGTGGTTTAGTAAAAAACGACCTCGGGCCCAAACCTGGCGGGCGCAAGCCTGGAAAATAACGGCCGCGGCGCCCTCTCGAGAACCGAAAAAGCACAATTCACTAATCGACGCGTCAGGGTAGGAGGTCTGTCCACCCCCGACAGTAGTAGTCAGCATCGAATCGAAAAATCGGAAGGAATCGGAATGCGCGTCGGACCAGGCTGCATTGGTTCGGAGTCGGATTCGAATCAGAGCCGCTTCGCCAGGATGCACAACAGCGCCGTGCGAGCATCGGGCCGTGTCGGATCGCCCGGAAGTCGAAATCGAATCGGATCGGCCCGCCGAGATCGATATCGGATCGAATCAATCGCATCGACATGGACCCAGGGTTTGGGAGGCGACTGCGGGGTCCGAACTGATGGGGACCCTGGAAAATCTCTCGAGGGGGGGTGAAGCCAAGTCCGCCCAGAATCGGTCCCAGGACCCTCCAGAGGTCCATCCGGTGCAATTCTTCACCCCGGATCTGAAGGTTCCATGGCCCGAAGGTTCCATGGCCCGACGAACGGCCCCGAGGGGCCGAAGAAGGCGAAAAGCATCCTCGAACCCAGGACCTCGAACCTGCCCCCCCTTCCTGCCGGCTGGAACTAATGCTGGGCCACCTCAGACCCCGAGCCGTCTCCACTGTGGGCCCACCCCCCACCGAATGTCGTGGTGAGCACAGAGGAATTACGCGCCACACCACGTACACGAATATAGCACCCCAGTCCGCGAGACCAGTAGAGACCTCCTAGATGGGGTAGGAGTAGATGGGGTCGGAGAATCGCGCCGCATCACCGATACTTTCGGCGATACATTTTCGGCGATACATCGCCGATGCATCGGCGATGCGTCGGCGACGCCAACGTGGAGAAAAACTGGCTCCACATCGAGCCGCATCGCCGATGCCTCGACGACACGGCGCGATCCTCCGACCCCATCTACTCCGACCCCACCCAGGGGCCTAGAACCAGCCTCGTGACACGAGCGCTCGCGCAATGCGTACTTTCAGAACGCCGCCTAGAACCAGCCTCGGGATAACTACAAACGTTCGCGCAGTACGTACTTTCAAAACCAAAGTGGGTTTTTGTTGTTTCGCTCCTGAACGCAACCTTAGGTCGGCCGTGTCCTCCTACAGTGGGATCTTAGACGGAAAAATCAAGAATTGTTACCAAAAAATCAAAAATCCGCCGATCCGGCGCGTGAGTTTCAAAGATCCTCAAAACAGCCTGAGCCTCAATTCCTGAGCTTCAGCTCCACTGGAGGGTGGGTGCCAGGGTGGCTCTGCCGGGGTAGGCGGGCGGGGGGGGGGTGATTTAATTTCCGGGGCGGAATCGGAGCTCCAGCTCACTCCGGGACGGCCCCCTCGCCCAGGAGGGCCCCAAGCGGCCAAGAGGGCCCCGAGTCGCTGAACGATCGCTACAACACGCCCAAAATATCCCCAAGACGGCTCCAGAAGCCTCCAAGATGCCCTCAAAAGCCCTGAAAAGGCCTCCAAAAGAAGGCCAAAAAATTACTCCGACGGAAGAACCCCACATAAGAATCCTCTGGGCGAATCTGGAAAAAACATCACCGTCGTCCTCGTGGTTGGTGAGGCGTCCTGGCTGTCTCTTCTGCGTATATTTCCTGTCGCCTTGGCGCGGGCCCCCCTTCCACTCCTTACGTTGTCCCCATCCTCGCCCCCCTGTTTGTTCCGCGCCCCGCCACCTCCTCCCCTTCCTGTTGCATGAGCGCGCATGTCGATGTTCCTCGGCGCCGTCGCCGCCACGGCCAGCACAGGCGCGTTCTCTACTGGTCACGTCGCGCAGCCGTTGGGACAACCCCGCGGGCCAGGCTGTCGGGACAACCCCGCGAGCCGTTGGCGCGCAAGACCAAGCCGTTGGGACAACCCCGCGGGCTTCGAGCGAGGCGCAGCCGCGCTCAGGCGGAAGGCAGCACGAAGCCCAGCTCTGCCGCGAGCTGCTTCGCCTCCGCCCTGGACAAAACCGCCTGAGACTTCCTCCATATTCAGGCTTGAGGAGCCCAAAAGTGACGACAGTTACAGGGTTCCGATGACCCGCTCGGATTACCAACATGATCTGCGGGCCCCATAGGGAGGGAGCTCCCGCCTGAGACTTCCTCACAATTCACTCACAGACGAGGCTCCCGCCTGAGACTTCCTCCAAATTCAGGCTTGACGAGCCCAAAAGTGACGACAGTTACAGGTTCCGATGACCCGCTCGGATTACCAACATGATCTGCGGGCCCCATAGGGAGGGGGCTCCCGCCTGAGCCTTCCTCAGAATTCACTCACAGACGAGGCTCCCGCCTGAGACTTCCTCCAAATTCAGGCTTGAGGAGCCCAAAAGTGACGACAGTTACAGGATTCCGATGACCCGCTCGGATTACCAACATGATCTGCGGGCCCCATAGGGAGGGAGCTCCCGCCTGAGACTTCCTCCCAATTCACTCACAGACGAGGCTCCCGCCTGAGACTTCCTCCATTTTCAGGCCTGGGGAGCTCAAAAGTGACGACAGTTACAGGATTCCGATGACCCGCTCGGATTACCAACATGATCTGCGGGCCCCATAGGGAGGGGGCTCCCGCCTGAGACTTCCTCACAATTTACTCACAGACGAGGCTCCCGCCTGAGACTTCCTCCAAATTCAGGCTTGAGGAGCCCAAAAGTGACGACAGTTACAGGATTCCGATGACCCGCTCGGATTACCAACATGATCTGCGGGCCCCATAGGGAGGGAGCTCCCGCCTGAGACTTCCTCCCAATTCACTCACAGACGAGGCTCCCGCCTGAGACTTCCTCCATTTTCAGGCCTGGGGAGCTCAAAAGTGACGACAGTTACAGGATTCCGATGACCCGCTCGGATTACCAACATGATCTGCGGGCCCCATAGGGAGGGGGCTCCCGCCTGAGACTTCCTCACAATTTACTCAACGATGATGAGGATGAGGATGATGAGTGGTGGTGAAGATGAGTGGTGAAGAGGATGATGATTGATTGTGAGTGGTGGTGGCGATGATGATGTTTGAATGAGGATGATGCCGATGCCGATGATGATGATGATGATGATGATGATGATGATGATGATGATGATGATGTTCATGAGCGTGTGAGAGAGTGCGAGTGATGATGATGATGAGTATGTGAGTGACTAAGCATGTGAGAGAGCATCATCGATGATGCTGATGAGGTTGATGATGAGAGAGTGTGAGTGAGTGTGAGTGGGTGTGTGTGTGTGTTCCTGTTCCTGCGCGGGGTGTCCAGAGAAAACAAGAACCCCACTTTGGATGTGGGGAACAAAAAGTCTCCCTGTCCCACAGGAAAACATACAATTTCAACACATTCGCGTCTTGGGCCTTCATAGCGTCGCTGACGCCCCAAGAGAGCTCCAAAACGGCCCAAGAAGCCGCCAGGACTGCTCCAAGACGGCCCAAGAAGGGCCCAAGATGGCCCAGGAGGCCCCCAGAAAGGCCCAACGTGGCCCCAGGACGGGCCCAAGGGGCGCCTGACAGGGCGCCAAGACGGCGGAAGAAGTGCCGAAAACGGCCCAAGAAGCCCGCAGCAGGCCCCCTGAGGCCCCCAAGAGGCCTGAAGAGGCCCCATGACGCTTCCAACTGGCCCCGAAGAGGCCCACTGAAGCCCCCATAAAGGCCCCCAAGAATTTCAAAAAATGCATCCAAGCAAGACGCCTTCTGAAGGCCTCCAAGCTGCCTCCAAGACTACCCCCGAGAAACCCAAAACTTGCCCCAATGCTTCCCCATCCTCGTCATGCTCCTCCTTCTCCCCCACCCCTTCTTCCAGTTCCCGCTTCCTCCTGCTCCTTCCGGCAGCAGAGGAAGCGTCCCGGATCGGCGGCACTGGCCGGAGGCCACTACAGAATTCGAAAAACACTAGAAAAATCGGCCCCCTCACTGTGCCCTGACCATTTTTGAACTTTCCTCCTGCAGAGGGACACGCCCCCGACCTGCACGTAGCGTAGCGCCCCCCCCGGGGCGCACCGCGGGCCCGGTCGCGGGCGGCGGCCGGGGGCAATCTGCGGACGCGGCGCCGGGCCCGGGGGCCGCCGGCGGCGCCTGCGCGGGGCGGGAGGCGGGGCGGGGGTCGGCACAGGTCGGGCAGGTCCCCCTGCACGCGGGCTCTGGAGGAAAAAAATATGCGAAAAAAAACTTCCGAAATGTCAAAAAAATCGTGGAAAAATCGTCCCCTGCCTAGGCTCTGCCTAGAAGGGTTCTGACTCTCTTTGCTTAAAGGGGCCGGGCAGTGGAACGCGCCCCGGGCGGTTCCCCCAGGATCCGCCCCGCGGTTCCACCAGTTACGTCCCCTTAGCTGAGCGTTGCTTATCTCATCTTAGCTTAGCTTATTCATCTTAGCTTAGCTTAGCTTAGCTTCATCTTAGCTCAGGTTTATCTTAGCTTAGCTTACCTTAATCTTAGCTTCGCTGAGTTTTAGCACAGCAGAGCACAGCATAGCATAGCATAGCATAGCATAGCTTTAGCATAGCGTGTAATTCCCTACCTAGGCTATGCCTAGAGGGTTAGTTTAGCTTAGCTTAGCTTAGCTTAGCTTAGCATAGCGCAGCGCTGCATTAGCATAGCATAGCATAACATAGCCAAGCATACCATAGCATAGCATAGCATAGCATAGCATAGCATAGCATAGCATAGCATAGCGCAACATAGCATAGCCTAGCATAGCATAGCATAGCATCGCGCAGTTTAGCATAGCATAGCATAGCATAGCTTAGCATAGCACAGCGAAGCATGACATAGCATAGCTTAGCATATCATAGCATAGCATAGCGCAGCATAGCATAGCATGGCATATCATAGCATAGCCCAGCATAGCATGGCATAGCATGGCATAGCATAGCATAGCAACTAATGCTGCTTTCCTAGGGGCTCCAACTTCTAGGTAGGGTCGCACCGGGGTAATTTTTACAATTCTGGGATATTGTTCCTGTAGAGGGAGACGCCCGGCTTAAGGGTCGGCGGCTGGGCGGTGCGAGGGCTGAGGAAACGCTGGGAGGAGGTGCTGGGAATCGGGAAGATCGGCCACGGGGGAAAAAAAAGTGGCCCAGGCAGAAAGCTGCTCTGCGGAGGTCCGCGCTGATTTCTCGGCTCGGCGCTGAAGCACCTTGGCGGCGCCTCTGGCGCCGCACCTGGCGCGCTCCGCGCGCCTGGTAGGGAATCTCTGAGGGCCGGCGGGCACGGAGGACGTACCGGACGCCGCGGCCCGAGGGCGCCAGCGACTCACCAGAACTTTTTGAGTACTTGGGGCGGCCCCCAGAAAGATGACGACCGCGCATGCTCGCAGTCGGCGGTCCAGCTGCTGCCGCAGCTTTGCCTCGCCTGGTGAGCCTCCGCGCGGGGTGGGAGCGGGGTGCGAGGAGAGGCGGCGGTCGGGATGCCTGGAGGCTGACGGGGGCTGGGAGAAGATGAAGACAGGGTGTCACTTGATTTTTGTTTCGCAGGAGGAAGCGCGGGAAGCGAAATCTGGCGGGGCATTCCTTCGCAACGCTCTCTGGGCTGTCACGTCGCTTCCCGCGGCAGCTGGCCCATGCCAGAAGCCGAGCGGCGGAGGAGGCCACGAGAAGGCGCGAGGCGGCGGCTAACAGAAGGCAGGGTGTCACTCGAACCCTTTTTACCCACCAGCCCTTGGCAGTCTTCGCGGGCCTTCGGCAGTCTTCGGCCGTCTTCTGGCGGTCTCCTGGCGGTCTTCTGGCGGTCTTCTGGCGGCCTTCGGCGGTCTGCCGGCGGTGTTCGGCGGCCTGCGTCGGTTCTCTGACGGTCTTCGGCGGCCTTCGGCGACTTCTGGCAGTTCTCGGCGCAAGAGCTTGATAGTCACGGTTAGCAAGGGGCCCATGGTCGAACGCGAACAGAACTAGGATAGATTAAGGTGGGGATAAAGATCGGAGATCTCTGAGGACCGGCGGGCAGGGAAGACATGTCGGACGCCGCGGCCGTTCCAGAGCGATCCAGAGCGCCCTGAGAGCGTTCCAAAACGCTCTGAATTGAATATTATATATGTGCATATATATATATGCACACATACATACAGATGGATAGACATATATACACATGTGTTTACATAGAGAGAGATGCAGATACATGTATTTCCCAAGCAGTGCTTGCAGAGAGGGTTTCTCACTTCTCTTCTTAAGGAACTGGCCCTGACCTGCGGTCTGGCAGCTCCGCTCGCCGTCGCCGCCCCGTGCACGGCCTCGTCGCCGGCCGTCGTCTGGGCCTGATTGTCGGTCTGGCGGCTCCGTGCTCGCCGTCGCCGCCCCGTCGCCGCCTCATCGCCGCCCGTCGTCTGGGCCTGGGTGTTGGTCTGGCGGGTCCGTGATCGCCGTCGCCGCCTCGTCGCCGCCCTGCCGCCGCCCTAGATTGCCCCGCATAGACTGCACCACATGGACGGCACAACATCGATTACACCTCATAGTTTGCACAACATATATTGCACCAAATAGATTGCACCTCATAGGTTGCATCACATAGATTGCACAACTTATATTGCACAACATCTATTGCTCAACATCTATTGCACGCCATATATGGCAAAGCATTGATTGCACAACATAGATTGCACCACATCAATTGCACCACATGTATTGCACCACACATAGAGTGCACAACATAGATTGCGCAACATAGATTCCACTACATTTGTTGCTAAAAGCACACTGGTTGGGGTCCAGGCTAACATATCTGTATAGTTCAACATAAACGCAGGTGCATGGATGTGTGTATATATACATATATATATACATATGTATGTATGTGTAGATCCTCCTCGTAGACCTTCCTGACGAGAGGCTCTGGGGTCTCAGGACGTTCTTTCGAGGCGAAGCAAGCAAGCACCATGGCAAAAGTGAGCGAGACTCCCTACGATTTATCCCCCAGGCGGTGGTTAGGGATACGTGAGCGTTTTCTTATTCGGCGTTTCGACATTGGGCGGAAGGGGGGGGGAGGGGGGAGGTCTGGCTCTGGACCCCTGCTCACTGCGACTCTTTGCAAGAGTGCGGCCTCCGGGGGAGACTCCACCCGCTCGAAGCAGGCACCAAAAACAGCCACGATCTGCTCCATGGGGGGGGCGTGAGGGGGGAGGGGGGTTGCGAGGGCCCGCGCCGATCGGCAAAACAATGAATAAAAAAACGGGGGACAAAAAACAAAAGTGAATAAAAACAACGAATGAATAAAACAATAATCAAGCAGAACAACGAATAAAAAATAGTGAATAAAAAACGATCACCGGATCGCGGTACCTCGGGAAGCTCAGCGAGCCAGCGGGCCTCGGAGGGGCGCGTCGGGCGCCGCGGCCGCTCTGGAGCACCCCGCGCTCCGAGAGTGCTCCGGAGCGCTCTGAAGCGGCTCGTCTTCGTCCCTGGCCTCCTCCTCCTCGTCCTCGTCCTCCTCCTCGTCGAACCTCCTCCTCGTCGAACCTCCTCGGCCTCCTCCTCCTCCTCCTCCTCCTCCTCCCAGGCCTCCTCCTCCTCCTCCTCCCAGGCCTCATCCTCCTCCTCCTCCTCCTCGTCAGACCTCCACGGGGTTCTGAGCGACGAACAGAAACGGGTCCAGCGCCAGAGGACGTTGGCTACACAGAGGCTCACGCGGGCCGCCGGCGCAGCACGCCGCGGTGGAAACCAGGGCGCCCGCGCGCGACCTTGCGCGGGCAGCTTGCGCGCCAACGTCGGTGAAGACGACCCCGTTTTCATTCGTCGCTTATGACGAACGAGCAACACACACACACACACACACACACCCATACCCATAGGAGGGTCGTTGGGAGGAGGACTGGCTATGGGTATGGGTGCGGGTTGTCGGACCCTGGGGAACGCTCCCGTTCGAGCGGGGACCCCCATCTGACAACACGCACCCATAGCCCTCTCGGACCCCCCTATGGGTATGGGTGTGTGTTGTTGGTTCGTCAGCTTATGTAAACCCCACCCCTCCATGCCTGATTTCTGGAAGAACGGCTGGGTTCAAAATCCGAAGGCTGTCGGCAGCCAAGCGAGCCCCAGCGGGGGTGTCCGATGCCTCAGCGTCGGTTGGACTCGCCAATGTAGATGAAGACGACGTCGGTGAAGACGACCCGGTGTCCGCCGCTCACCTTGACTACCTACCTACCAGACCACTCCAACCCATCCCGAAGACCCGAATTTAACCCGAGTTTCGGGTTGGGGGGGGTACGGGTTCCATGTGTTTTTCAATGTTCCCCGACCCCCCCACCCACTGGAAATGGAAGGCAAATCGAGGCTTTCGGGTTGGGTTGGGGTGGTTCGGTGGGTCGTGACATCTGGAAGCCTCTGGAGGCCTCCAGGAGCCTCGGAGGGCCTCGGAGGGCTTCGGAGGGCCCCCTCCTCAGCTCCTCCGCGGGGACCTCTGGGAGGGCTCCGCGGGCAGCCGCGAGCACCTCCGGAGACCTCTGGGGGCGCGCCGCGGTGGGGGGCGGCCTTTTTATCCTGTTTCCAGCCTTTGGCCTTCATCTTATTTAGCAACTGGCTAGAATTCTCTCTGTCTCCTTGGACTCAACTGCTGGCACTTTGCCCTGTTGCAATCATTTGAGAGCCCGCTGACCATGCACTGTAGGCTTGCCCTCACAACGATTGAATAAATTCCTCGCACCTTTCTGTGCGTAGAAGCCGCGGTCCCCAACCCTCATTCTAGTTGGGTCGCTGTTTTGAATGGAGGGCTGCTCGAGCGTCCTTTTCCTCCCGCCTCTTCCTTTCTCCCTCCCGCTCCCCAGTCTCCCCATGCACCTCATTCTGCACCGATCTGCGTCGATCGAAACGGCGTCACAGGGACATCAGACTGGGACACCGATTTGAGCCATCAAGTGGGGCACGTTCATGAGATGTTGGAGGTCCAGAGCCATGCATTACGCACATCCAGACGAGACCTCGCGGCTCCCTGGCGGGCAGCCACCAGCTCAACTGTCGCCACTTTCGCGGGCTCCTCGGAGGTCCAGAAGAGCGGTCTTACGCGCATCCATACAAGACCTCGCGGCTCCCTGGGGGGCCTGCCACATGTGTAACTGTCGCCACTTTCGCAGGCCACTGCGAGGTCCAGTGGAGCGGTGTCTCACGCGCATCCAGAAGGAACCTCGCTGCTCCCTAGCGGGCTGCCAGGCAACTGTCGCCACTTTCGCGGGCTCTTGGGAGGTCAGCGGAGAGGTGACGTACGCGCATCCAGACGACACCTCGCGGCTCCTTGGTGGGCTGTCACCTGCGCAGTTGTCCGATTTTCGCGGGCTCCTGGGAGGTCCAGCAGAGCGGTGTCGTACGCGCATCCAGACGCTGCCACCTGCACAGCTGTCGCCATTCTCGTCGGGTCCTGAAAGATTCAGCGGGGCGGTGTCTTAAGCAGTACGCATACAATACCCAATGGAGACCTCGCGGTTCCCTGGCGGACTGCTTACGGCGCAACCGTCGCCACTGTCGTAGGCACCCGGGAGGCCCAGCGGAGTGACGTCATACGCACACCCAAACAACTCCTCGCGACGCTTGGAGCTGCCACCTGCTTAACTGTCGCCACTGTCGTGGGGTCCTGGGAGGCCGACGAATGTAGCGCGGTGCTGCCACTCGCACTACTCTTTCCTGGTTCCGCCACCTTCCTTCTGTACTTCGGCCAGGTCGTCGTCATCCTCATCATTGTGACATGAGCTGAGAGTGTGGCCCAACGTTCTTTGGCGAAGCGTTCTCAGAAGACTGCAGATCCCTCGATGCGTTATTCTGACTTGAACGGACCCTGTCTATGACGCCTCGTGTTGCGAAAGGGTCGGGCACGATCCTGGGATGCTATGTTCTACGCGTGGCGGTTTTCGACCCGTCGCGGTCGGGCGCGCACTAACCCGGATCAGCGCAAACCTGGCTCAGCCAATATGGAAACAACGAATTGCAATTTTTGGGGGGGCTTCCGAAACCCGGCTCGGCCAATATGTAAGGCTATTTCGAAGGGCGCGGGCGGCGGGCGGCTTCCAAACCCGGCTCAGCCAAACGCCAGCTTTGCAGGATCCTTCAGGATCCAGCGCCATGGCCGAGCCCCGTGAGCACACCGCCCCGTCACGTGAGCCCCGTGGCGGGGCTTCTGCGGGCCTCTGGCAACCCCGGACCCGGGGAGGCCTCCGAAGAGGCCTCCGAAAGCTCCTGGCCCGGACGTCGCGGAGGGGCCTTGGCGGGCGTGTGCCGCCCCGTCTCGGGCCCCGGCGCGCCGCCACAGATCAACCTGGCCCGAGGACTCAGCACGGAGGAAACGTAACTGACTACGTACCAGACCACCCCAACCCGAAGACCCGAATTTCGGGTTGGGGGGGGGTAAGGGTTCCACGCGTGTTTTTTCGATGTTTCCCGACCCCCCCCCACACTAGAAATCGAGGGTAAATCTGTGAGCCTTCGGGTTGGGTTGGGGTGGTTTGGCGGGTGGTGAGTAACGTGGTCAGGCAGCAAAGATCTGTCGGCAGCAGCGGGGCGCCACCCGCACACGTTGAGCACCGAGCGCCGGTCCCCCCTCTCCCTCGGCAACTGCGCCAGCGGCGACGCTGGCGGCCCGTCGACGCCCGCGGCGGCTGGCACAGACGCGGCAAGACGGATTCTACCGGCGCCCACTTGGATCCAAGCAGCGGTGGCGAATCAAGCCGTGACGACGAGGGCCTCCCAGGAGACCCAGAAAGGAGAGGGCGAAACGAGGAAAGCGTATCGATAACTTCTGCTCCTCCGAGAGCGTGCCGACCCACGCCGGGCGCGGGCGCGCGCGCCGGGCACCTCCAGGGGCGCTCGCGCATTGCTGGCCACGGCGCCTGGCTCGGTAGAGCCATCAGCGTCGGACGCTGCCCGCGTCCTTGCCGGGGGAGGGTGCACGCGGAAGGCGGGGTGGTCATGTACATTTTGAACAGCGCTTTCCCGATTTCTAACCCCACTGGCGTGGCGTTGGTCCCAGTAGCCGATGCACTCCCTAAATGGGAGTGTACGCGATGCCGTTTCGGGTGTCGCGTGAGGGTGGGATGGTGGGGTGCGGATACAATGGCCCACCGGGATGGGGATATGTTAAACATGTTGCTGCATACGCACACACACAAATTTGTATACAAACATACAAACCGACAGACATACATACATGCACACATACATAGACATACATATACACACATACAAACATGCATCCATACATACATACACAGCTGCACACGTACAGCTAGCGTTATACGCGCCAACCCGAGGGAGTAGAGCTCTGAAGCGATGAAATGAAGACGCCCGCGTTGTTTCTAACCGATGTTTACCGAATCGCAGATTGAACGGCCGTCGCCATTCCGTGCTGTAGTGACTGCAAGAGATGGAGGTTATTGAGGTGATGACAGTGGGATTAAAGATATGTTTCGTCTCCTGACTAGCGCCGCAAACAGTACGCAGCAGGCGGAGCCAGCCACGTAGGCAGATAGGGCGGCGTGGCCTTGAGCCAGGGCGGCGGCGGCCGAGCGATATGAAAGATGCCCTGGAGACATCCCCCGAATGTCGAGGGGAGGAACGAATCTCGGCCGTCGCCACCTTGTATGTAGGTCCAATGCAGCGCTCACCTCAAGCACAAAAGAGCGGTAGTCAAAAGCATCGACCACAGACGCAGCGCATAAAAACAGGGCACATGGGGCTAGGTCACGTCTCCACGAGCCCAGCTGCCTGGCACTAAAATGCGACGGGCAGAACCGAGCTGCAGAATACAGTCTGGGCGAAACGGACCATGGAAATCGGCCCTGAAGGCCTAAGAACGGACCGATGAGGTCTGATCCAAAATCGGCGCAGGTCGCGACTCCGCAACAACAGGGCGCAACGAATGCGCTCGCAGTTCCGCGACAGCAGGGCGCAAAAGGACCGCGGAAACGCGCTCGGAAACGCGCTCACATATGAGCCCGCGAATGCTCTGCACGGGGCCAGCAAGAGGCACCACTTTTCATTGGGGGGCCCGCAAATATACACCACCACCAAGCGGCAATAGAAAATAGAGAACACACGCGCGCGACTGCCCGGGCAAGGGCCGCCACAGCGCACCCACGCCAAACGCAAGCACTTGCCCCATAACCCACGCCACAAAAATGTACACACAGACACCCCTGGACGAAATTTGCGCGCACCGTCACCTTTAAGGAAGAGTGGGGCGTGTAAAGTCGCCAGCCCCCAGCGGCGATTCATGCACCGCCACCCTCACTTCGGGCCCCAGAACAACCCATTGAACGGTGTTTGCGTATATCTCTCATAACAATCTTCTGTGTGGCCGCCGGGCCCACCGGGCTCGCCGGGCCCGCCGGGCCCGTGTGCCGCCGGGCCCGCCGGGCCCGCCAGGTCCGCCGGGCCCACAAACCCCACCGGGGGCCCACCGGGCCCGCCGGGCCCTCGCCGGGTTCGCAGGGTTCGCCCAGCCTCCTCCTCCTCCCCCGTCTCCTCTTCCTCCTCCTCCTCCTCCTCCTCCTCCTCCTCCTCCTCCTCCTCCTCCTCCTCCTCCTCCTCTTCTTTTTATTATTATTATTATTATTCTTATTACTACTATTATTATTATTATTATTATTATTATTATTATTCTTGTTATCATTATTATTCTCCTTATTACTATTATTATTATTCTTATTCTATTATTATTATTATTCTTATTATTCTTATTATTTTTCTTCTTATTATTATTCTTATTATTCTTCATCTTATTCTTCGTATTATTATTATTATTAGTCTTCTTATTATTATTATTTGTATTATTATTCTTCTTCTTATTATTATTCCTTCTTCTTATTATTAATATTAATATTATTCGTATTATTCTTATTAGTATTATTCTTATTATTATTCATAATAGTATTATTATGATTATTAATATTATTACTATTATGCTGATTAGTATTATTAATAGCTTACTATTATTATGAGTATTCCTATTATTCTTCGTATTATTATTCTTATGATTATTATTTCAATGATTATTAGTATTATTATCAATGTTATCATTGTTAGTATTAATAGTGTTATTATTATTATTCGTATTATTATTCTTCTTCGTCTTAATATGTGTATTCTTCTTCTTCGTATTATTAATATTAATATTACTATTATTACGATGGTGATTAGCATTATCAGTATTATCATTATTATTAGTAATATTATTATGAGTATCAGTATTATTATTATTATGATTACTATTATTATTACTGTTATTAATATTATTATTAGTAGTAATAGTCTTAGTATTAGTATTACTCTTCTTATTATTATTCTTATTAGTATTCGCATTTGTCTTCTTATTATTATTCGTTTCATTATTAATATTATTCATATTATTCTTCTTAGTTTTATTCTTCTGCTTATTACTATTAGTATTATAATTATGAGTATGATGATCATTATTCTTCTTATTATTATTCTTCGCATTATTAGTATTATTAGTAGTAGTAGTAGTAGTAGCATGCTTCTTATTAATATTACTCTTATTAGTATGCTTCTTCTTATTATTTTTATTATTCTTATTATTCGCATTATTATTTTTATTATTACTATTAGTGTTATTGTTCATCTTATTATTCTTATGATTTTTCTTATTATTCAAATTATTATTAGTACTACTATCATTATGTTCATTAGCATTCTTCTTCTTATGATTCTTCCTCCTCCTCCTCCTCCTCCTCCTTTTCTTTTCCTCCTCCTCCTCCTCCTCCTCCTCCTCCTCCTCCTTTTCCTCCTCCTCCTCCTCCTCCTCCTCCTCCTCCTCCTGCTCCTCCCTCCTCCTCCTCTCCTCCTCCTCCTCCTCCTCCTCCTCCTCCTCCTCCTCCTCCTCCTCCTCCTCCTCCTCCTCCTCCTCTCCTCCTCCTCCTCTCCCCTCCTCCTCCTCCTCCTCCTCCTCCTCCTCCTCCTCCTCCTCCTCCTCCTCCTCCTCCTCCTCCTCCTCCTCCTCCTCCTCCTCCTCCTCCTCCTCCTCCTTCTCCTCCTCCTCTATCCTTGCTCA
>CAUYUJ010011337.1:83764-85720 GCA_963575745.1 Prorocentrum cordatum | reverse complement strand
TCCTCCTACCCCACCGAGCGCCCCACCTCTCGCAGCCACTCCGGCCGTCTCACCTGCGCGCGGGTCAGATCCCGAGCAACTTCTGACGTCGCTGGTTCTGCCGCAGCTCCCTGCGCGTCGCCACCCCCTGCAGAACAGCGCACTGGTCCTTCACCTCCTGCTCGCTCACGCCGACGCGCCCCGCCAGGGCCGCCCCCTGCGCACCCCCATCCCCGGAGAAAGACTTTCGCCGCCTCCACGACGATTTCGCCCTTCGTTTTCTGCTCGGCGAGCTCTGCAGCGGTGGGCTTCTGCCAGAGCGATTCCTGCATGTCGATGTGAAACCAGACGAGATGCCCGTTCTTCGTCCTGCTCTGCATCCATGCCGCCTCGTCGAGCCACGACTGCACCTCGGCGTCGGAATCGGCCTCCCCCCGGGCATCCTGGAGAGCGTCGCCTTGCGCGGCGCAAACCATGGGCGCCACGCTAGGGCGGGGCGCGTTCGGGCAGGGCGAGGGCGGGCCCAGCGCCAGCCTGAACGCGCGCAACATTCCGCGACGGCCACCTTTGGGTCTACGCAGTGCGACCTGACACGCGGTCGTACGGGTCCCGCTCCTTTCTCCCCTTGTCGACGGTGTCCGTTTGGCCCTCGTTCTTCTCCGTGTCGGGCGAGTCCTGCTCGGGGCCGCGGCCCTCTTGCTTGAGCCCCGGCTCTGGTTCCGTCTGCCGCTGCACCTCCTGCGCGCTCTGCTCCAGTTTCTTCTCGCGGCCGCACTCCGTCTGGCCCAGCTCCCGGTCTCCGGCCGTTTGCCACCCCTGCTCTTCCGCTCGGTTCCCCGACATCTGCTCGCGGCCTCGCTCCTCTGTGTCGGGCTCCTTTTGCCAACACTTCTGCCGTTTCAAGTCCGCGCCCTCCTCCCCCTGCCAGTTCCAGTGCTTGTGTTTCTTCCAAGCTCCCTGCGTCTGCGCCGAGGACTGCCACTTCTACGCGTCGGAGTTCCCCCAACTGCGCGAGGAACCGCCATCGCGCCGCGCGCGCTGCTGCCAACCCCTGCGTCGGGCAGCGCAGGCTCCGCGGAAAAAAATGCGCATCCCAGGGGCACCTCTGGCATCGCGCAAAGGATGACGATGACGAGGCGGATAGGGGAAGGGAGGAGGGGGAGGAGGGAGGTGAGGTGAGGTGAGGTGAGACGCGGGGCGCTGTCTCTTCAAAACGAAGACCCAACACCACAGGATGGCCGGGGGGGAAAAAAAAAACTATCCTGGCGAAGGACCCGACCATATGCAAACGCGAATACCGCAGGGCAGGTAGGACGAAGCAAGAGGAATTCTCCATGGGGCCACGATCCTCGTGATGGGTGTGCCGAAATGGCCCGAGGCCGCCATGCGAACGCTGCCACTGGCGCCATCCTTGGAGCTCCCTTATGGGGCAACGATCCTCGTGAGGGGTGTGCCGAAATGGCCCGAGGCCGCCATGCGAACGCTGCCACTGGGGCCTTCGGTGGAGCTCCCTATGGGGCCACGATCCTCGTGAGGGGTGTGCCAAAATGGGGCGGGGCCGCCATGCGAACGCTGCCACTGGGGCCTTCGCTGGAGCTCCTATGGGGCCACGATCCTCGTGAGGGGTCTGCCGAGATGGCCCGGGGCCGCCATGTGAACCCTGCCACTGGGGCTTTCGGTGGAGCTCCCTATGGGGCCGCGAACCGTGTGAGGGGTGCGCCAAAATGGGGCGGGGCCGCCATGCGAACGCTGCCACTGGGGCCTTCGCTGGAGCTCCCTATGGGGCCACGATCTTCGTGAGGGGTATGCCGGAATGGGGAGGGGCCGCCATGCGAACGCTGCCACTGGGGCCTTCGGTGGAGCTCCCTATGGGGCCACGATCCTCGTGAGGGGTATGCCGGAATGGGGCGGGGCCGCCATGCGAACGCGGCCACTGGGGCCTTCGGTGGAGCTCCCTATGGGGCCACGATCCTCGTG
>CAUYUJ010011337.1:71264-76264 GCA_963575745.1 Prorocentrum cordatum | reverse complement strand
TGGGTATCATCTTACTACTGCTCTTGTTATTGTACGCACGGGTGTTCTCCAGATTGATATTCGTATTCTTATCATTCTTAGTAATATTGATATTTTCAGTGTTGCCATTATTCTTAGTTTTAGTATGACTCTACTGATGAACATTCGTGGCAGTTGTCTTCTTATTTTCTCCTTGGTATTATTATTAGTAATACCATTAACCGTAGTAGCCTTAGCGCCATGATTATGAACCATAGTATTACCATGATAAGCATTCGCAGTCTTCGTATTACCTTTAGTACTGTTATTGATATTAGCAACAGTATTCCTCAACTATTACTAACGGTATTACTCTCCGTACTCTATTCTTTTTATTGATAAATTTGTTAATATTATTTGCACGACGTTCATGATTATTACAAGTGGCACGTGTGTGCCCAGGCTCATACAACAAGCTGAAGGGGCGTTTGAAGCAGGAGTGACATGCAACAGCGAAGTCGCACTCGAGCGCAAGTGGGGTTGCCACACCTTGCGATGTGTGTACCAGGGCCCCCCAGGAACCCTCAGGAGGCCCGACTTGGATACCAGAAGAGGCTCCAGGAGGCCCCAGGATTGTGAGTGTTGTGTGTGTGTGATGTGTGCTTTGTGTGGTGCGTGCTTTTTGTGTGTTGTCGGTGTTGTGTGTGTGTGGGTGTGTATGTTATGTTTGTCTAGCGTGTGATGTGTTGGGCGTGATTTGTGACTCTGTGTGTGCACGTAGTTCTGAAGCCCCAGGAGGCCCCAGGAGGCCCCAGGCGGCCTCAGCAGGCCCAGGAGAACTCCAGGAGGCTCCGAGGCGGGGTCTGGGGTACCAGAAGGTCCAGAAAGCCCCAGGAGGCCCCAGGAGGTTCCAGGATGCCCCCAGGAGGCTCCGAGGAGGGGTCTGGGGCTCGATTTTGGGAGGATTTTTCATGCGAAACCGCCATTCTCTGAGAATCAGGGTCAAAATTATTGAAATGACCATGTGTTTTTGAAGGTTTTAAGTTAAAATGTTGAAATTCCTATGTGTTTTTGGACCTTGACGTCACGATCTGCGTGAGGGGTGCCACCGGTTTTCAGAATTTCGAGGATGTCCCGAGCGAAACGGCCAGAAAAATCGCGGACGCGTGCGCATTAATCGCCTCTGAGCTCTACTCCCTCGGAGAGGTGCGTATGAGAACTAGTTACTAATACGACTCTGACTGTCAGCATTACATTATTAACTGCCGCACTAAAAATATTACTATTGGCGTTCCTGTTATTGTTCTTCTTCTTATTACTATTACTATTCTTTTTTGCGGAATGAGAGATCTGGAAGCAATGGGGCGCCGGGCCCTTGCTCCCCACGTGCACCCAACGCGCGGGGGGAGGTGAGACGATAAGCCCTGGCTCGCGCGCGCGCGCCCCACCTGCAGCCTCGGCCCCGCGTGCCGACGCAGCGACCCCTCCCGAGACGAGGGGGGCAAGCCGGAACACCCGGGGGTGGCAAGCTGGCAGGCCAGGGCGCCGCTTCGCGACTGCGGCCCAAGCCGCCGCGCTCGCTCGACCCGGTCGGCACGGCTTCCGGAGCTACCGCGCCGGCCTCACCTCTGCGTCCGGCTCTGCTGTATGCGGCTCTGCTTCAGCTGCTGGAGGGCCTGCGAGTGCTGGCCTCTTCTCAGGTGGATGTAAACCAAGGTGCGCAGCGGCGCAAGCGCGTGGGGACGCACCGTGAGCGCCTTGTTGCAGCACCTCTCCGCCTCGTCGAGGTCGCCGCCCTGGCAGTGCGTCGCCGCCAGGTTGGTGTAGAGCGTGCACTGCGTGTCGCCCAGGCACGGCATCTCCGCCGGCGGGAACATGACCAGGGCAGCACTGCCCCCGTCCTTCGGGTTGTGCGACTTCTCCTTCTCCGAGTCGCCCTTGCCCTCGCGGTCCTTGGCGGCCTGCTGCCAGGAGCCCCCCGCGCAGTGCTGGAGGTACGCCGGTGGCGTCAGGCCGCCCATGGGCGCCCCAGGGCTCATGCCGCCGCAAACTGCGCGGGCCTCCTCGGCACCCGCGTCGGAGTCCTCTGGGCGCCGGGCGCCCACCACCTGAAGCCAGAGCGCCCACGAGATCCAAGCGCCTAGAAGTCAGAGCTTGCCGAGACACGACTCTGAGTCTCTCGAGGCCTGCTCAAAAATCAGTGGCATCCGACCGAGCTGCAAAAAAAGCTCCTGCCTCCCAGGAATTCGAATCTCGCAGGGCGCTCTTGCGTTCCGGCGCCACGTGGGCGGCGGAGTGGCGCTCCAGCTCCGCGGTGACACTGTTCTGCAGCTCGAGCCCTCTGGTGACGGCGTCACCTGACACGAAGCTGCCCAGGAGAGTTCGGGCCTCCAACGGCCTCCCCAGCAGCAGGAGCGCCTCGGCGGCGTAGAGCACTCCAAGGGTGGCACAGCCAATTGACGGCGCGAACTCCTATGAGAATGCAGTCACACGCGTACACACACACACACACACACACACGAGCACTGGCAGGCCTTACTCTGGGCCCATGACCAGTGTACACGCCCCCCTGGATACAGGATAGGCCTGGATCAAGGAGAGCCTGGATCTGGGCACGCACACAAGTCCTGTATCCAGAATGGGCCTGGCCAAATTTGGCGTTGCCGTTTTGGTGGTGTCCCTGCGGCTCCCTCTCGTGTGCGGCGCCCGCGGCGGCGGTGGAGGACAAGCTCTGGGCTTGGAACGTCCACTGCTTACGTGCATCCTCGGCATCCTCCGACACCACCGCGGCCGCAGACGGGGACTGAGACCGGCCGTGCTCCTTACCCGCCTCCTTGGGCAGCATGAGGCCCTTCTCGAGGAAGCGCCGGGAACACCTGAGCGCAGCGGCGTGGTCGTTCTGGCACAGCGACACGTACGCCAGCTTGACCAGAGCCGCATCCTCCAGCAAGCTCGCCTCGCAGTCGACCACGTCCCGGGTGTGGTGCCTGGACCCGCCGCCAGCCCCAGACGCCTTGCCCGCCCGCAGCCCACCGCCGCTGCCGCCAGACATGCCGCCCGCCTTCTCTCCCGCGCCCGCACCTGGCGCGGCGGCGCCAGACCCCACCGCGGGGGCGGCGGCCGCCGCCTCCGCGCCGCCCTCGGCGCCTCCGGGGCCGCCGCCGCCCCCGCGCTCGGCGAGCAGCGGCGCGGTGAGCACGAGCACGTTCCGCAGGCACATAGCGGCGTGCGCCAGCGCGCCCTCGCCCACCAAGGGCGGGCGCTCCCCCGCGGCGCCGGCGTCCCTGGGCGCGTGCGGCGCCGCGGCCGGCTTGTCCGGGGCTCTGTCGCCCTTCTTCTCGCCCTCGTCGTCCTCGCCGGCCACGCGCCGGCCGATCGGCGGGCTCCGGGCCGTCGAGAGGAGCCACCGGCGGTGGGGCCCGCCGCCCTGCACGCTCCAGCACAGCTGCCGCGCGCCGCCGCTGGAGCCCAGCGTGCCGTGCGCGGGCGGCCTCGCGGCCACGTGGCTCCACGACGAGCAGGCCCCGGCGCCGCCGCCCTCGGCGGCTGCTGGGCCGTCGCACGGCGCGCGGGCCAGGCCCTGGCTGTGCAGCTCGATGCAGCACTCCGCCATCCGCAGCCACAGCCGCGGCCAGGTCCGGAACACCGGGGCGCACTGCTCGAAGCACTTGAGGGCGCCGGCCGGCCGCTCGCACATCAGCATCTGCAAGCCGGCGTTGTACGCCACCTCCGCGCGCCTGTCGAGCCAGTGCCTCGGGGGCTTCCATTTCCTCCTCCTCCTCCTCCTCCTCCTCCTCCTCCTCCTCCTCCTCCTCCTCCTCCTCCTCCTCCTCCTCCTCCTCCTCCTCCTCCTCCTCCTCCCTCCAAGGCCAGTTTTTAGGGTGGGCTGGGCGTTTCGCCTGAGACTTCCTCACCAGTGATAAGTCTAAGAATTGACAGCAGTATGACAGATGGAGGGTGGGTGGTTTTCAAAATGTGGCTCTCGCCATAGCGCGGCGCACATTTCGTTGAAAATTTGAAAGAGGTTCACGGATTGAGGGCGGTTCGTTTTCAAATGTGGCTCTCGCCTTAGCGCCGCGCACATTCGTTACAAAAATTGCAAGAGTCTCACGGGTTCCCATCTGCAGCGTACCAGAACCGACGTTTTGGAAGGATTCACGATTATGCGGGTGCAACTCGGGAGCGGCCAAGAGAGGGGTGTCCAAGAGGGGGGGTGCAAATCATGACCGGTGGCATGTGCGCGGCCCAGCGGGGGGGCCAGGGACGTAATGAAATAAGAAGAGGCGCCATGAAACCTGGGGAGATATCATGGCCCCCACCATGATATCCACCCCCCCTAGTCATCACCCCCCTCTTTGCCGCCCCCGAGCAACAGTTACGTTGATTCTCTGTGCTGAAGTCCTAGGAATGGCGGTCTGGCACGATTCAGGATCGTCAAGACGCAACAGTCAGGTTGATCCGTGGCGTTGGAATCCCGAGAACAATGCTTTGGCATGCTTCAGGGTCTTCAAACGGATGTCTTCCAACGAAGCAGTTCCCTCAATGGAAATGAACCGTTGAAGGGGCCTATGACGAGGGAGCTTGGAGGGAGGGTTCACTCCAACATCGCTGATGACTCTTGGGTTTACACTGGCCCTCCTCATCATCCTCCTCCTCCTCCTCCTCCTCCTCCTCCTCCTCGTCCTCCTCCTCCTCCTCTCTCCTCCTCCCCCTCCTCCTCCTCCTCCTCCTCCTCCTCCTCCGCTCTTTCCTCCTACTTCCTCCTCTCCTCCTCCTCCTCATCCTCTCTCCTATCCTCACTCCTCCTCTTCCTCCTCCTCTCCTCCTCCTCCCTCCTCCTCCTCCTCCTTCCTCCTCCTCCTCCTCCTCCTCCTTGCCTCCTCCTCCTCCTCCTCCTCCTCCTCCTCCTCCTCCTCCTCCTCCTCCTCCTCCTCCTCCTCCTCCTCCCCCTCAAGCTCCTCATGCCCCACCTCCTACTATCCCTCCTCTGGCCTGGGCCTCCTTTCCACCCTCCACCTCCTCCAGCTCCTCATCCTCATCCC
>CAUYUJ010011337.1:35000-60000 GCA_963575745.1 Prorocentrum cordatum | reverse complement strand
GCCCGTCGGAAGACGAGCCCTGTGCTGACGCGAATGACGCAGGCTCCCCATGCTGGATTCGTCTGCAAAAACGACGCGCAACGTCTCACCCCTTTCCGTCAGACCGAACAAGACGAACGTCACTATCACGATAAGGCTCCGATCGGCCACTCGCCACCCGCTCAGGAAGTCGTCGGCCGTGGCCAGGTCCTGCCGGCACGCGCCGTCGAGTCCGCCAGCGATCTCACGGGGGGCCACCTCCGCATCGTCGGGCGCGAGCACCGTAAAGGGCAGCCGCGGGGGCTCCGGCGGAGCTGGCGTCGCGGCCTTGGTCGTCGCCAGGGGCCGCGGCGACCCGCCCCCCCCCCCATGGCTGGCGGGCCCTGAGATGGCCGCGCGGGCCGCGGCGACACCATCTGGCGACCGCGTCTGCGAGGCCGGTCATCGGGGCGCGGCCGATCCCGGGCGAGAGCGCCCGACTGGGCAGCAGCTCGGTCCGACTGAGAAGCTCGGCCGCGGAGTCGCTGGTTCATGTCTGGCAGCTCGCCGCGCCACGGGGGCGTCGGTTCGCTGGCGCCGTTGCCGCGGCGACCACGGTCGCGCTCGACTGGCGGCGGCTTGGCAGGGGCCCTCTGCGGCGCCGCTCCCAGCAAACCTGCCGCGGCTCAGATCGAGCCTGCACATTGGTTCGGGGAGCGCGCGCGCTGCCCTCAAGCGGAGGAGGGGCCAGCGCTTGACCTGACTTGGCCGCGGCCGAGGCGCCCGACGAGCACTCCTCTGGTGGCGGGGGAACTTGAATCGGAGACGACCCGGCCTTCCGGGGCGCTAGCATAAGGGCCCTGCGCGCGGCTGGGCGGGGCCGGCGCGCGAGCCTCTCCCTCGGGGGGCCCGCGCGCGCAGCTGGCCGACAAGCGCGCGAGCATCGCGCTCTGAACCACATGGCAGCGGGGCCACGCACACACGTGAAGTTGCACGTTGGCACCCCCGTGCGCACATACGCCACGACGAACGTTCACACGCACACGCACACACACACACACACACGCACACACGCACACGCACACACATACACACACACACACACACACACACACACACACACACGCACGCACACGCACATACACACACACACACACACACACACGCACACACGCACACACGCACACGCACACGCACACGCACACGCACACTCACACGCACACACACACACACACACACACACACGCGCGCGCTGAGGACGACTTCCGGATGCCTGTCACATTGATGTTTATCAGACAGCGCCGTACCCATACTTTTCCCGACGCACGAAGCGATGATAGCACGTGACCTTGCCTTCCCTGATCAAGACGCCATAATCACACAGGGCCCCCTGCTAAAGACGAATCAGAGAGGGGGATATTCGCCCAGGACGGACAGGTGCACAGCGGGAGTTCGGGCCACGTCTGGTCGTCGCACGCAGTCTTCCGGCGATCCTGTCCTGCGAGCGCAGTGAGCTAGCCTGCCGAGTTGAATGCGACAGTCCAAGCAGCGCGGGTTACCTGGCGCCGTCTGCCAGCGACGCCGCGAAGCACGGCTCGGTCGATGCTGCCCCTCGCCCGGCCGTCAGCAACCATGTCCTGGATGTCCCCTCAGCGCAAGGCCCACAACTGCCCTGAGAACAGGAAGTCTCGTGGCCAGAATACACGCGGTAGGAGCTGGTGTTCCGCTAGGAGTTTCGGGCCAGGACGCTGCCACGGCAGCGACGCGCCAATCGCATCAAAGCATAGCTCGGTCTGCAGCGCCAGAGGCAGCAGTCCGTCGCGCTGGCGCCACGCGGCGTCTGATCCGCGCGGCCCCCCTCGTGGAATGTGGCAGCTACAGCCAGACCGCGATCCGTAGACATGATCGGGGCCATAAGCTCGCTGGCGAGGTCGCTGCGCGCCACTGTCGTAAGTGCCCCACACTGCCTGTCCAAAGGCGGCAAGGCTGCGCGCGAACGGAAAGGAGCTGCTCAGTCGAGTTCACGCGGCCCGCGCAGAGGAAGGCGGCCACGCGAAGGGCCCATCCTGCATCTGCCTTCCTTATGTCCATTTTTCGGAACGCCGCGTCGCTATGCGTCTCCAGCTTGGCCGCACATCACATGGCCGGGTAGCGGGCCCGCAAACATCGGCACCGTTGCCCCGTGAATCCGCCACTCGGAGCTCGTCTTCCACGCAGTCTCTGAAGCAGCGGCCACCCACGCCCCCGATCACGAACGACAGGTAGCTCATATTGCTCCGATCAGAGCCTAGAAGCGCAATCAGGCCGAGACGACCGACCTCGGAGATCCACCAGGTCGCGACCTCGCGCTGGTCCAGCAGCCACCAAAGCAGGAGGGATATGTCGAAACTGGTCTCGGAAATCGCGCCCGACTTGAACGGCCACGACGACCTCCAGGTTTGAGACGTTCATGGCAAGCCATTATGGGCCGATGGCCCCTCGGCATCGAGGAGGTCGTAGCTGCGGCGACAGCGCTTTGCCCGTGGCTGTTGAGCGCGGCAGCAGGACCAAATCGCCCGAATATTTTCGTCATGAGACTAAGGGTATAGCGTTCCACAGCAGTCCATGCTAGACTACGTGGCGTTGTTGCATGGCTGGCAACTCCACATGGCAGTCCTTCGAAGCCCAAGCCGTCGCACACCCCCCAGACGACACATTCATTCAGCACCTCGGTAGCTGACTGTCACCGCGACGCACTGGGCGCCCATCTCGAGCGCGGCAGCTCGCCCGCCCCACCGCCCGCGTCCTTGGCGGGCGGGGCGCGGTAGAAATCGAACAGCCCCCCTGACTTCCATACCAGGGTCTGACCCGGCACAGTGGCGAATGTCATCGAGGCTCGGCTGATTCGGACGATCGCGGATACTGCCACGACCCACCACAAAGCTATCTCCCGCGGCAGGCGGAAGTTGCGCGCAGCACTGACCGCGTCGTCAGGTGGCGCGCACGTGTCTGGCAACATCCGAGCCCGTCGTCCGAACCTGGCATTGCATGGAGTGGGCCCCAAGGCGACTTGAAAGAGTCGCCTGCAACACCGCCTCGGACAATGCGGCGCGCACGGTAACTCGCAGGCCTCCACGGCGAAGTCGCTCCTCGACGCAGCGAATTGCGCGGCAGAATCGCACCGCGTCGCTCAACATTCTCGCGCGGTGGTCGGGAGGTCGAGCTCGGACAGAAATACAATGGCGATCAAAGAACGGCTTGGCTTTAGCTCCTAGAATTCGATTCTCGCCTCTCACCGCAAATATCTGAAACGGCCCAAAGTCGAGCTCTAACGAAACAAGATGGCTAAACACAAGCGCTCGGGGGATGGATGCACGAGGTCATCGGCATCTTCTCCAAGCAGCCGCGCCGCGTGCCATCGACTGGCCCCATCGATCATGCGACAGATGGGGCACTGGCGGAAGGCTGGAATTTTCCCGTTCGCGGCAATCACTGGCGCCATGCGACGAGAGGAGGGCAGGGGGGGCGGGGGGCGCAACGACACGCCCCCGCGCGCCTCCGCCCCTCTATCGCGCCAGGTTGCGGCGCCGGACGCACTGCGGCAGCGACGGGGGCGCACGGGGGGGCTACATTTGGGGGGGGGCAGGATGGGGGGGCGGTGCAAAACCTGCGCCAACCCCAGAGACTAAGAGAACACTCTCAAGAAGAGAGCGTCTCCCTCTAATTCTTAATTGCGGGCTGTGACCAGCTCGACCGACGGCGTCGGTTACAACTCGCTGGAGGCCCATGCAAGGTGCTCTCGACACGCGGCGATCACACATGCAACTACTCGGATTAACGAGCGCGGGCATCGGGCTGCAATTAGCACCCCCCCTATACGCGCCCGGGTCGCGCGCAGCCAGCGCGCGCGTAGTTCGCAGATCCCTCGTCGAATCTGCGACGCATCGACGGCCCCAAGCATCCGCGGCAATCGCCGTCCAAGAAGGCATCTGGAACAGGCGCTGGCGGCGCCAGCGGCGCCAGGCCCTCAGCGGGCCCACGGTCTGCCAGAGAACTATCGGTTTCAGGGCTGCCCTGAGATCCAAGGACACCTGCCACGGGGCCGCGAACTTGCCGCACTCGAGCCCCGCGGGACAGGGCCCCGCGCCGGCGCGCGCGACATTCGCGGGCCACGGACTGGCCCGTCGGTCGCGGCCTGGGCGCGCTCGATCACGCGGCGGGTCGCGCGCGCAGCCCGAGCACGAGCATGGAGGTTCCAGGCCTGGTGGGTCTGCACACTTGCCTGGGAACTTGATGCGTCGTGGATCAGGCTGCCACCGTTACCTCGGCCACTCGGGCACTCTGGATGTCGCTCGGCGCGCGGCACGCTAGCTACCTGTCTGGCAGCGGGGGCGCATGCGAGGGCTTGGGCGCCAGAAGCTCGGGCTCTTGCGCCCGACGGCGTCGGCCTCGCACGAGCCTTGCCCGCCGCTGCAGGGGTGGCCATTGGCGCTGGTGACAACGGTGCTTCGGTTGCTTCCCGGCTTTCCAGCTCTCGGAATGCGTCGGGGCCGACCCAGGCTGCCGGCTGGGAAGAGCTCACGACGAGCGGCCGAGCTATCCACTGCAGCCCCGAAGGGGGCAATGCCTTGCACCACGCGCTCGGCCAATCACCAAGGCTTGACCTGCCATGTCTCGGCGCGCTGACCGCGGCCCCAGTTGCCATCGCGGTCGCGGCTTCTGCTGCACCTCAAATTTCGGGAAGGTTCAAGCGGACGGGATGAGTGGGCGGTGCCCAGGGGGGCTTCTTGGCAACGGGGGCCTCGAGGTCCCTCAGCCCCCAGGCGGCACTGGCCAAGGACGACCGCGCCCACCTGGAAGCGCTGTGGGATCTGCCCCCACGGCGCCGCAATGCTGAGCCATGCGCAGCTGGAGCTGCTCGACGAAGAAGCGCCCGCTTTCCTGCATCCGGGCGATCACCACCTGGCCGCAAAAACTGATGCAAGGGGGGCCCCCTCATAATGGGTCCTCCAGGTCTCGTACTTGATCCTGTTCTTGAAGCCGTTCGGCCACGACCAAGACGTCCATGGACCTGGGGGGCCTGAAAAAACGCTGCTGATCCGCAAAATTTCCCGGGCCACATCTGGCCTCCGGGTCGAAGTTCTCGGCGGTCACAAGCTGGCGACGGACGGCGATATGCGAGGCGCGGGCCTCTCCTGTGCACGGCCCACAGAGGTCCACGCCCGGGCCCCATGCGGAGGCTGGCGCGATGGCGAATTCCACATCAGTGGCCTGGTAGACCGACACGGGGAAGTCTGCTCGAGAACTGATTATTGCGCCCGCCGCGAATGCTTCGGCCAGTCGCTCTCTGGCTGAGAGCTTAAGGGCCCAATCGCTAATGATATCCTCGGGATGCTTCGCGAGCCTGCCCCTCCGCACCCAGCCCTGCTAGATCGTCGCAGATGTCGCCATGAATGTCACCAAGTTCTCGGGGCGCTTCGCAGGCACATGGCCCTGCTTCTCGCGATCCTTGGCCCGTTCTGCTTCTTCGGTGGGAAAAGCTCAAACGAGCGAGGCAATGATCTTAAAAGTCACTCTGCCCGCCCACTGGCAGGGCATGGCTTCGAGCGCCGGTCGGAGGCTCCGGCGACGGAGCTGCCGGGCAAGTTCACTGGGCATAAGAATGCCCCCGGCAGAAGACAGGCTAGCGAACGGGACTGGGCTAGACGGCGCGAAGAGACCAGCGCAAAGCAGCACGCGCACACGAGACACCGCGCTCTCGTTCGCGACTGTCGCGCAGTAGTCTGCGGCGGCTGTCGCACTTGAGCTGGGGGGAGCCTCGCAACCAATACTGTCTTTACTCTCGTTGCTAATATGATTCCCGTTCGAGTCGGGCTTGTCGGGTTGACGAACAATCCGGGGTTGAGAGCGCTGAATACTCGACGAGGCTGCCAGAGCCTCCTCGCCAAGCAGAGCAGCGGGACCTGACGCGGGCTCGTCATCCAGAGACTCGGACCGAGCAAAGAACTCTGCTCTGGCCAACCCGAAGTGACGCACCAGTCAAGTTCAGTTTCAGCATCACTTCGACCTTAATCCTCTTAGCCTGCGCACGCGTTTCGCGCAGTGCTCGCGCCCCACCGCGCGTCGCATCCAAGACTTAGCTGGACGGAGTGGCGCAGCTAACCTGGTGCGCCATTTCTCGCGGGCACACGCACTCCGAGCGGCCCCTTGCGCTCTGGCTGCGACTTCCTGCAAGGCAGCCTCAGCCGGCGAGCTGGCTCGAGGATCAGGCGCGGGGCCCAGCCGACAGTCTCATGAGGATCAGCCTCATGCCCACAGCTGGGGGCGTGACCACAGCCACGGTGGAGTCGAACTTAGCGGCAACCTCCATCCCTGCACAGGGAGCGTTGCTTCTCCCACGACAATGACATGCTAGCAGTAGCCGGCGCATGCGATGCCTGGAGACGCCCGCGCACGCGACGCGCAACTTCGCCTTGGACGGGCGAGAAAAGCGAGAGGATGGTTGAATAAGGACGCAACGCGCGCGCGCGGTCCAACCAAGCTGGGCGAAAGCACTATCACGAAAACTATGTCTCGCGCGATGGCCCCCCCGCCAGGAGTGCTGGCGCGGCCCGGACAGGGCCAGCGGCGTGGGAGCTTCGGGTGGGCCGCTGCGCCGCATCAGATGCCGAGGTAGAAGCAGCCGCAGGCGCATCGCCCTCGCCCTCCGTTTCCGCCTCATTGGGGAGGGCGCGCAGTTGGACCGCGCGTTCAGGCACTCCACCCGGCGCCCGCGCCGCGCCCTCGAGATCGCCCACCACCACAAGTCCGCGGCTGCCCGCGACCAAGCCTGCCCCCACACTTCCCACCGCGCGCAGTCCGAGCAGCCCAGGCAGATCACGGCCAGCCCGATCGAACGATGGGCGCCGAGAAGCCGCGCGCTGCAGCGCGCCCCTGGCTGCCTGCGACGGCAACGGGGGCGCGCGCCTGGCGGGCACTCCTGCGCCCCATTGCCGACAGAATGCTCTGAAGTTTGCCCGTAAGGACACGCTGCGGCTGGCGCGCTGCTTCCTCGGCACGACGACCCAGCTGGCGCGCTATATAACGTTGCGCCCGCGAGGTTGGTCCGCGCGCCTGGGTCGACGATCACAATCAGTTGTCCACTTCGAAGGCGGGCGCGGCCGCGGTAGACCTGCGCCGCGCACTGGCTGGCACGATTGTCGGGCGCGGAGCAAGCGATGCACGCCTCCTCGGCGGCTGCATGGGCGGCGCGCCAGCTCTCGCACGTCCAGGGATTGCGCGGCAGCGATAGCCACCAGGGGTAAGTTGGCATCTCGGCTCCGCCGCCCTGCGGCGAGCCTTGCAGAGGCGGCCGCGGCGGCGCTGCCGCTGGCTCGGTTGGCGGCGAAGCTCGCGGCGTCGACGCAACGTCGATGTTCGCGAGTTCTCACCCCCTATTGCCAACGACAATTTAGACTCTGCGAAAGGGGCGCCCGCGCTGGGGCGCCGCGCAGGCGGGCCTCGACGCCCCTGATCCGGGAGCCGCCGAGGCTCGCAGCGGCCCAACGCCGGCGCAGCGCCGGCGCTGCCGGCCGCTGCAATCGAGGAAGACAACCAGGTCGAGATTCGCAGAATCGTCCAAGCAGGTCCACCACATGTCACTGTGGACGCCCATAACAGTTGCCTGAACCTGTCCTCACATGATCTGGCAGCGGTGGCGGCGCGGCGCCAGGTGGCCCATCCTAGGCGCGGTTGGTCACGCGCAGCGGCCACTCACAGCGCTAAGCCCGACGCGGTTGCGCCTGCGCGTCGCGCGCGGACCCTGGCCTGCTAGGGCCGCGAGGCGCGCGTTGATCGCACGCGCTCGTTCGCGCGCGACGTTGGTCCTGGGGGCCGCGGCCGGCGCCTCGGCGATCTCCCCCCACTGGCGGCCTGGCCCCTGAACGGAAGGCGGCCTGCACGCGCGGGCCCCCCCGAAGCCGTGCCAAGCTGGCTAGAGCCACCGAGACGCGGGACGCGGGCTCACCAGTCGCCAGGGACCGCGAATCGCCCAGCCAGCTGGATGGCGGCCCCCGCTGTGAAATAACCCGGCCAATTCGCGGGCCTCCCAGGGACACCCCCCCGGCGCGGTGACCGGAGCCTGGGACTGACAGCTACCGGGGCCCCGGGGCTGGACAAGCTCGCCGGCGCCGCTCGCCCAGGGGCAGGGAACGGACCCCACAGGGAAAGACTGGAGACGTCGAAGACTTAAGGCGTCGGTGGAACGGCGGGCGCTCTGGGGGTCGCGCGGCTCTGAAGTCGCGAATAATGCTGATGCCTTTCGGAGACCACGAAGGCGACCCAGGGGCGCCGGCAAAATGGCCGGCGCCCCAGGAGCTGCGGACGGGGGCCCGCGTCGGCGCAGACGCCAAAATCCAAGCAAACTCCTCGGGCACCTGAGCCCCCAGAGCCAGCCCGCGGGCACTCAGCTCTGAAGCGGAGCCCGCCCCGCAAAAGCTGCACCTCACCCCCTGCCCGTCGCGCCCGCGGGCTCTCCCCGCGGCCCGTACCTGTTGCCGCTGGACCCTTCCCCCTCACAATTGCCATTGCCTCCGCAGAAGAAGGTGTCGACTTGGTCGTCGGACAACTCGGCTCGGAAGCTGTACATCTGGGCTCACTTGCATTTGCCTCTGCCCGAGAATTCATGCCCGTTCTTCTCGATGAAACGTCAATCGTCTCTAATGGGCCTGTTCACGTGACGTCTTCACTGTTGGCACGGTTTATCCCGTGCCAGAGAAGCTGCGCGCCGATCCGAGCCGTGGAGAGCCCCTGGAACAGCTCCGACGAATTGCCAATAGCGTCTCCGGCGTCTGAACTGGCAACTGAACTGCTGCCAGCGAGAAACTCCAGGTTCCCGGGCGCTCCATCAGTGGGCTGGCACGCAGCGGCCGGGAAGGCGGCCTGCTGCTGCGAGGCGCTCGGTCGAGAGCTGCTCGATGGCAGAAGGGGCACCTCCAACTCCTGGAAGGGCAGCAGCGCTCGCAGCCCAAGGGTCAAGGCCTTGTTCGTGCCAAGTGTCCGCGGCGCGCTCGCCTTGTTGTCGTTTTTGTGACAGTGACAGCAGCTGGCTGTCCGCAAGGCCTACGAAACCTCCGATGGACGGAAGCCAACGCAAGGCGTTTACGATGTTGTTGGGCGCGTGCTGCACGATGTGCCCGACTCGCCTGAGCATGGTCGTGAGAGCTTTGAACTCAGGCTCTGTTTCCGGGTATCGACTGCCGCAGGGCTGGAACAGCGCCATGAATTGACAGGCGGTGACGCCGACCGCTCGGAAGAGCAGCCAGCTACAGCCTGCCCACGATATCGCAGCTCCACCGTTGTGTCGATCGGAATCGCAGCACGACAAATCACGGGAGCAACGCATGTTGGTGGTCTGGTTGCGCCGCCTTAAGAGCTTAACGAATTCACAAGTGGCTGGTCGGCGTGACTCCCCGCCTAAGGGGGTCGAACTGAGTCGCGAGGTTCGCACAAAAATCAGTGACGGCGTCCTCCATCTGGCCGTTCACCCCCTGTGACGTCTCCGTTAGGCGGCGCCACCAAAGTTCAAGATGATGGCGGCGCACTGCCGAACAGTATCCATATCACTAACGAAAACGCTCCAGCCGATAGACGGACTCGCACTCATGCGAACAAGCACGTGGCTGACGGAAATTGCCTCCTCTGCCTCCACCTACGCCTCCTGGCTGTCCGGCTTATTCCAGGCAGCACGACGATGAACCAGAGCAGGGCATGATGCTGCCCTCGTGCGCCACGGTGGAGATCCTCCTCTAAACGACTGCACCACGAAAAAAACTGTGTAGGCGCCTTGGGACTCGGACCCTCGCAAGGACGAACGTCAACGTGAAGCCTTGGAAAAACCATGGTGGTGCTGAGGCCCCTGGCTGGTGAAATAGTGGCGTCAACAAGCTGCACGTTACTCCGGGCGCGCACCGTCTGCACTAAAATGTAATCCAGCACCACTGCGCACAGCCCGCACCCCAGCACTGGCCCACTCATGCGGCCCAACGCGAGAGCGTCCCGTGACCAATACTGGTGTGGCGATGACGTGGGGTCCGGGGCGTCGTGGCGCCCCCGTGGGTTGAGTTCCTCCACGTGCGCGTCTGTTGCCCACGCAACGGGGGCCACGCGGGGTCATTCACGGTCTGGCGTCTGCCTCATCGTGCCTGTGGGCGCCCGCTGCAAATTGCCCAAAAGGCTGCAGAACAGCCAGCCGTAAGCACAGGCTGTTCAGGAAGTGGAGGGTGGTACCAATGCGGAGAATAAGGGACATGCGAAAATGCGTCCACATCGCCATGTGCGCACCTCCCGTGGACCGCGAGCTAGGACTACTCCCAGCTCCGCTACCACCTCAAATTGCGGGGGGGGGGAAGCGAGAGAGAAATCATGGCGGCAAGACTGATGTAGAGCGGTTTGCGCCAGCACTTGAGCGAGATAGCCACCAAGCATCCTGGTCGAGTCAGGAGGATGCGGAAGGTGAGGAGGAAGGGCAGAGCAGGGGGATGGGGAGGAGGGGGAGGAGGAGCAGGAGGAGGAGGAGGAGGAGGAGGAGAAGGAGGGGAAGGAGGAGGAGGAGGAGGAGGAGGAGGAGGAGGAGGAGGAGGAGGAGGACGAGGACTAGGGGGAGGAGGACGAGGAGGGCCAGTCCCGAGCGAGCCCCATGTGACTGCACTGGAGTGCGCGTTTGCACTCTGGCGGCGGTTAGCCTTCAGCACGTTCACCATCGCCTGGTGCTGCGAGTGCAGCGCCTGGCACAGCTTCGACTCCGCCTGGCTGCCGCCGGCCGCTGTGCCAGTCGTGTGGGGGTGCGGCGTGAGCAACGGGGCGTGCCGCAGGTCCTGCTCGAGCACCTCGAGGGCTGGGAGGTCGCCATCGGTGGTCCGCCGTCGTCGACCGTCATCTTCGGTCATCGTCCGTCGCCGGTCGTCGTCGTCGTCGTTCGTCTTCGGCGTCGTGGTCGAGGTCCGCGAGGTCGAGATTTGGCCGAGGCACGTCCGGGATCAGGGCTGGCCAGGGTGAGTCTGGAGAAGGGCTCGAGAAGAGCTTCCGAGGCAGGTTCTGCCAGCCTGCGAATTTATGTAGGGCCTTCGGCTTCTGGGTTCCCCGACCATGGCTGTCCAGAGGCTGCACTGAAACGTAGGTCGATCGAGTCGCTTGCATAGTCAAATCGACTGGGCCGACACCCATCCGCAAAGGATGGGGTGGGTACCGCCCTCAGGAGTGCGTAGTCGAGCCGATGAACGCCGCACGCAGATGGCGGCCCTCGTCATCGGACGGATCGGATCGGGGGCACAGCCCCGCTCGGCGGGGTACCTCCACGGCGCTCTTCACCTCCTTCCTCGCAGCCCTGGAGTTCCTCAGCGCGACGGATAGGCGGGCGCGGTACATGAGGCACATGAACCTTGCAGCACAGCGCCACGCGGGCCCTCCCTATCTCCCGTCCCTCTCCGCAATCTCTGGAGCGGGGAGGTGCGGAGGAGTGCAGAGCAGGAACGGGTGCAGGCAGGAGCGGGCGCAAGAGCAGGAGAGTGAGGGAGGAGGAGGAGGAGGAGGAGGAGGAGGAAGAGGAGGAGGAGGAGGAAGAGGAGATGGAGGAGGAGGAGGAGGAGGAGGAGGACGACGACGACGAGCAGGAGGCGGAGGAGTGGGACCAGAGTAGACCAGACATGCGTCAACGATACTGCAATACGCCCACTTGTCCCAAGTCCCCTCCTCACAAGCCCCTGCAAGAATCCCTTTTCACTGCAGAATGTGCCCCCTTGAAAGACGAGTACCACATGGTCCTGCAATTCAAACGAGAGCCCCGGTTTGAAAGGGAGCTACCATCCATGCCTCTAGCTCTAAGGACGGCCAGCGAAACCCCCACTTTGAAAAAGAGCCGCCCTCATTGTGCGCAAACGACTATCAAAGTCTCAAGCTCCACTCATAAAGCCTGAGACTTATACGAGGGTCCACATTTGAAAAGGGCAACCATACATGCGTGTTGCCGTTGCACAGACCAAGAATTCTGATCGTACGAATTAGGCAAAGCTGAAACTGCATCCGCACTCCATCCACTTAACCGTTGTATGAAACAAATGTGCACGGCGCTATGGCGAGAGCTACATGTTGAGAACCAGCTCCCCCATATGTGAAACTGCTGCGAACGCTGAAGAAGATTATGCACGGCGCGGAGGCGAGAGCCACATGTTGGAAACGGCCACCACCGACCCTTCATTCGAGCAACTGTTCGGAACGCGTCAGACGAGTGTGCGCGCCGCTAGACGCGAGAGCCATAATTGTAAGAACCGATCCGCTCAATCCGTGAAACTGCTGGGGACGTATAAGACGAACGTGCGCGAGGCCAGAGCGGGAGCAACATTGTGAAAACGAAGCAGGTCGGCTTCGACCACGGTCGCTTTCACCCCAGTCGATTTCGCCCCAGACGACTTCGCCTGGTCCGAATCGCCTGGTCGGTTTCGCCTCGTCGGTTTCACCCCAGTCGATTTCGCCCCGGTCGGCTTCGCCCGCGGCAGCCTTCGCCCGTCCGGGGTCCCGCCCGCTCGACCCACCCGTCAGGGTCCCGCCCGCCCGACCCGCCCGTTTGGATCTGCTCACGGCCCGCTCGGTGGCAAGCCCGCCCGCTTTAATGTCCCGCCCACCCCACCCGTCCGCTAGGGTCCCGCCCTCCCGGCCCGCCCGTTAGGGTCCGCCTGCCCGATCCGCCCGTGAAACAGTGAGTGTCCCGCCCGCCCGACACGCCCGTCAGGATACTGCCAGCCCAGGCGAAACCGACCCAAGCGAAACCGACCATGGACGAAACCGACCAGGGCATCCTGGGCGAAACCGACCGCAGGCGAAACCGACCGCAGGCGAAACCGAGTCGCGCCGTAAAAACGACCCCCCACCATCCCTGCGAAAACGACCCACAAGGAGGCGAAGGAGGAGGAGGAGAAGGAGGAGGAGAAGAAGAAGAAGAAGCAAGAAGAAGAAGAAGAAAAGAAAAGAAGACGAAGAAGAAGAAAAAGCAGAAAAGTAAGAAGAAGAAGAAGAAGAAGATGAGGGAGGAAGAGAAGGAGGAGGAGGAGAAAGAGGAGGAGGAGGAGGAAGAGGAGGAGGAGGAGGCGGAGGAGGAGGAGGAGAAGGGGGAGGGGGAGAAGGAGGAGGAGGAGGAGAGGAGGAGGAGGAGGAGGAGGAGGAGGAGGAGGAGGAGGAGGAGGAGGAGGAGGAGGAGAGGAAGGAGAAGAAGAAGAAGAAGGAGAAGAAGGAGAAGAGGAAGAAGAAGAAGAAGAAGAAGGAGGAGGAGGAGAAGAATGAGGAGGAGGAGGAGGAGGAAGAGGAGTTCGCGCCCTCGGATGGGAAACGGTCTCTGGCGCTGTTAGGCGAGACCTCTTAGGACGAGCGACTCTTGAAGGCGCAGAACAGCCAGCTCACGCCGCAACCTCGGCCCTGCGCGGGGTGGCGGCGAGGCGATCTCGTCGGCTGCCAAACGAGGCTCGCGTCGGCCCCGAAGCCCAGCTGGTGTTGGCACCCCGCCCCAGACCAGCGAGGTCGCGCCAGGCCAGCGCAACAGAAGCCAGGCACGGGAGAGCCGCACCACGACGAGGAGACGCAGCACAGCAAGCCAGGGCACGGCACTGCACCGCACGGGCAACGGCACGGGCACCACACGGCACCACACGGCACGGCACGGCACGGCACCACACGGCACCAACACGGCACGGCATCACACGGCACCACACGGCACGGGACCACACGGGAGATACGGCACGGCACGGCACGGCACCACACAGCACCACACGGGCACCAACACGGCCGCGTCCCGCAGATCCTCCATGGAGGCATACGGAGCGGGCTCAATGACTCCAGTCTCTGCCGCCGCCACTGCCATAAATCCTCGTGCGGCTGCTCGAAGAGTGTGGCTCCAGAGGAGGGCTGGGGGCAAGGCGGATAAGAACTAGTGTACTGCGGAAGCCCTTTAGGGTAGGCACAAACCTGATGAGTCGGATTAGGCGCATGGGCTCCCCCAAGTGGAGGCGGTGCTCATGATGATTGGTCGGGCAAAGCTCCTGGTCTCGGAGCCTGCTGCAAGGACCGTCATTGGCACCCAGTACTGGTGGATGGCATGCGCATTCCGCATACCCTGTGGCAACCACCTCTAACTGAAAGCAACTACGCAGGTCCACGATCAAAGGATCGGTGCCTCCGCGGGCGGGAGCACAGGACTGCCGGCAGTGCTGCCGGGCGGTCGGCGCACGAGGCGGCAGCAGCCCCGGCAGGAGGGGTCAGCGCGCACGGCGGCCCGCGCGGGTGGTCGACGCACGAGACGCCCGGGTCGACCGTGCGAGGGGCCGCAGCCCCAGCATCAGGGGTCAACGCGTGAGGGGCCAAAGCTGCCCCAACATGAGGGGTCAACGCTTGGGGCGCCAGCAGTCCCGGAGTGGGGAGCCAAGCCCGAGCAGCAGGGATCACAGCATGGCTCTTCGGAGCTCCTGCGTGATCGGCCAGCATCAAGGGGGACATGGCCTGCGGGGGGCAACGCCACAGCACGCGGGGGCAAAGCATCGTGGGTCGCGGCACCAAGGACAAAAGAAGAAACGCAAAAGCGGTCGCAAGGCCGAGAAGGAGTGAGAGAGAGAGAGAGAGGCGGACATCTGGAGTCGGATCAGGGAGGGAGGAGGCGGGAGGACGGGGGAGGAGGAGGTAGCCTCTGCCTTCACCCTACTGCCCCCTGCATACTCCCTGCTACCTGGTGGCAGGGAGGGGGACGGGGGACGAGGCAGACGACCACGACGACCACGACGACGACCACCACCACCACCACGATTACCACGACGACGAAGACAACCACGACGACGACCCCGCCGACGACGACGACGACGACGACGACGACGACGACGACGACGACGACGACGACGACGATGGCGACGATGGCGACGACGACGGAGGCGATGGCGACGGCGGCGGCGGCGACGACGACGACGACGGAGGCGACGACGACCACGACCACGACCACGACCATGAAAACCACCACGACCACGACCACGACGTCGGCGGCGGCGGCGGCGGCGACGGACCACGACGGGGCCGACGGCGGCGAGACGCCGGGCTCGCGCGCGCGCGGCCCGCGGGAGGAGCCGGTACTCCGCGCGCGAGATCGTGTCGGGGGCGCGCCCGTGCCGCGGGAGGAAGGCCCCGACGGCGAGGCTCGGCAGGGGGCCCTCCGCCGCCGCCTCCGCGGGCGGCGGCGCGCCGCCGCGGGCCTCCAGCGCGCGCAGCGGGTCCGCGTCGCCGAGGGCCTCGGCCGCGTCGGCCGCGCCCTGGTCCGCGCCGTCCTCCGCGCCCTCCTCGGCCTCGCCGGGCCCTGGCTTCTCCTCTGCGGGAGGAGGAGGAGGAGGAGGAGGAGGAGGAGGAGGAGGAGGAGGAGGAGGAGGGAAGGAGGAGGAGGAGGAGGAGGAGGAGAGAGAGGAGGGGAGGAGGAGGAGGGGGAGGAGGAGGAGGAGGAGGAGGAGGAGGAGGAGGAGGAGGGGAAGGAGGAGGAGGAGGAGGAATTCCCCGAGGGGAGGAGCAGGAGGCGTTCAACCGACGAGCGACCGAATCTATACATATCCACTGCTCCCTGACCAGGCCCATCGTGAACCCAGCAGCGGTGCACACGCCACGCTCTCCTGGCTGGGCCAGGAGGGCGTATGTTCACAGCTCCTGGGTCCAGGATGGGCATGCCCAGGGAGCAGTGGATATGTATAGAGTTCGTCACCCGAGCAGAGGGGCTGCTCCGTGCGGCACGGAGGTGCACCTCTTCTCAGGTCCGAGCGCGCTGCAGCCCTTCCGCCCGGCGCTGTCGCCCGGTGTCGGGCCCTGGGACCCTCACGGATCGATCCGGCTCGAAGAGCGTCGCAGAAAGATAGGGCCTCTGGGGCTCCGGCCGTGATGTTCCCGATGCTGCACTTTTGCTCGCCGCCGTGGATCTCAGGGTCTCTCGCTCTCTCTCTCTCTCTCTCTTGAGCGTCGCAGCGCGAGGGAGCCTGAGCTTGAGCGCCGGCGGGTCTGAGCATGGGCTGGTGCGCGCGGGGCTCTTGCGGATGAGCGGGTCTGCGTGCGAGCGAGTGCCAGTGCGGGTGAGCCTGCGGGGGCTTCCCGGGGCCTCCTTCGGCCTCGTGCAGCTTCCCCCGGCCATCCTGAAGAGTCCCGGACAGCCGTGGGACTTTCCGGGGCCACCTGGGGCCCCCTCGAGAATCCTGGGGCCTCTCGGGCTCTCTCGAGGCCCTCGGGGGTCTCCTGCTGCTTCCCTGGGATTCCAGGGGCCTCCGGAACCTTCTCCTGGTCTCCGGAAGCCTCCTCCCTAGGGCGTCGCGGGGGATCCCCCGGGCCTCTGCCGCCTCCTGCACCTGGCTGCGGCCTCCGAGCCTCGCGGGCGGGCGGCCGCAGGGCACGACATCGAAGAGCGCCCCGCGGCCTGCGAGCCGCAGCCCCGGGCCGAGGCCGCGGGGCCGGGGACGAAGCTCTGCCTGCCGCTCCTGGCCGCCTTCGCGCTGCCAGGCAGCGTCGCAGTGGGGTTAAGTCGGGCCTGTCCCCCTACAGGGGGATTTTGGACAGAAATAACAAATACTCAAAAAGTACCCCAAAATGGCCCAAAAAATAATCAAATTATCCCGGCAAAGCAACCTAACAGCGATGTGCAGGAGCATATCTGGAAGCATTCCCCTTAAGATTCACATGAGAATCCAGTTGTAGAATTCTGCTGTTCTCGCAGTCGCAGTCGCATTCGCGATGAAAGTCGCAGTGGCAACGGCAGTCGCAGTCACAGCCTCAGCCTCAGCCTGCCTCAGCCTCAGCCTCAGCCTGCCTCAGCCTCAGCCTCAGCCTCAGCCTTCAGCCTCAGCCTCAGTCTGCCTTCAGCCTCGGCCTCAGCCTCAGCCTGCCTCAGCCTCAGCCTCAGCCTCAGCCTCAGCCTGCCTCAGCATCAGCCTGCCTCAGCCTCAGCCTCAGCCTGCCTCAGCCTCAGCCTCAGCCTGCCTTCAGCCTCAGCCTCAGTCTGCCTTCAGCCTCGGCCTCAGCCTCAGCCTGCCTCAGCCTCAGCCTCATCAGCCTGCCTCAGCATTCAGCCTGCAGCATCAGCCTGCCTCAGCCTCAGCCTCAGCCTCAGCCTCAGCCTCAGCCTGCCTCAGCATTCAAAATGCGGCCCGGGAATGGAGTTCTGGGAACTCGAAGAACACGAAGTGGCCTACAGTTGGCTCCGGGCATTCAAAATCATGCCCAGGAATGGAGTTCTGGGAACTCGAAGACCACGAAGTGGCCTACAGATGGCTCCGGGCACCCAAAATGTGGCCCGGGAATGGAGTTCTGGAAACTCGAAGACCACGAAGTGGCCTACAGTTGGCTCCGGGCATCCAAAATGTGGCCCGGAATGGAGTTCTGGGAACTTGAAGACCACGAAGTGGCCTACAATTGGCTCCGGGCATCCAAAATGTACGCCGGGAGTGGAGTTCTGGGAACTCGAAGACCACGAAGTGGCCTACAGTTGGCTCTGGGCATCCAAAATATACGCCGGGAATGGAGTTCTAGCAGCGCCAAGAGCGATTTTGCGAGGATGTTCCAAGCGATTTGGGCTTCGGCGGCAGCCGCCCCGGGTCCCGCCCGGACCCCCCTGTGGAGTCATCTGCTGCTCTCTTTTGACACCACTAGAAACCTATCAGTCTTCGCTGTTAGGTAAAAATCGTCCTCCTACTATTTTTTCACTAACTTTGAATATTCCTCCTGTAGAGGGACAGGCCCGACTTAACAGTGGGGAAGAGGAGCAGGGACCGACCGTCCCGGCATTCCCATCGGCCTACCACGACATGCTCTTGGAACCCAAAAATGTTCTAAGAACAAAGACAAGTATCCCGGCAAAGCAACCTAACAGCGATGTGTAGAAGCATATATGGAAACATTCCCCTTAAGATCCAGATGAGAATCCAGTTGTAGAATTCTCCTGTTCTCGCAGTCGCAGTCGCATTCGCGATGACAGTCGCAGTGGCAACGGCAGTCACAGTCACAGCCTCAGCCTCAGCCTGCCTCAGTATCAGCCTGCCTCAGCCTCAGCCTCAGCCTGCCTCAGCCTCAGCCTCAGCCTGCTTCAGCCTCAGCCTCAGCCACAGCCTGCCTTCAGCCTCGGCCTCAGCCTCAGCCTGCCTCAGCCTCAGCCTGCATCAGCCTCAGCCTCAGCCTCAGCCTCAGCCTCAGCCTCAGCCTGCCTCCGCATCAGCCTGCCTCAGCCTCAGCCTGCCTCAGCCTCAGCCTCAGCCTGCCTCAGCCTCAGCCTCAACCTTTTCCTCAGCATCAGCCTGCCTCAGCCTCAGCATCAGCCTGCCTCGGCCTCAGCCTCAGCCTGCTTCAGCCTCAGCCTCAGTCTGCCTTCAGCCTCGGCCTCAGCCTCAGCCAGCCTCAGCCTCAGCCTGCATCAGCCTCAGCCTCAGCCTCAGCCTGCCTCAGCAGCCTGCCTCAGCCTGCCTCAGCCTGCCTCAGCCTCAGCCACAGCCACAGCCTCAGCCTCAGCCTCAGCCTCAGCCTCAGCCTCAGCCTGCCTCAGCCTCAGCCTGCTTCAGCCTCAGCCTCAGTCTGCCTTCAGCCTCGGCCTCAGCCTCAGCCTGCCTCAGCCTCAGCCTGCCTCAGCCTCAGCCTCAGTCCTGCCTCAGCCAGCCTCAGCCGCCTCAGCCTCAGCCTGCCTCAGCCTGCCTCAGCCTGCCTCAGCCCAGCCTCACCTCAGCCTGCCTCAGCTCAGCCTCAGCCTGCCTCAGTATCAGCTGCCTAAGCCTCAGCCTCAGCCTGCCTCAGCCTCAGCCTCAGCCTGCCTCAGCCTCAGCCTGCCTCAGCTCAGCCTCAGCCTCAACCTTTACTCAGCCTCAGCCTGCAAGCCTCAGCCTCAGCCTCAGCATCAGCCTGCCTCAGCCTGCCTCAGCCGCCTCAGCCTCAGCCTCAGCCTCAACCTAGCCTCAGCCTCAGCCTGCCTCAGCCTCAGCCTGCCTCAGCCTCAGCCTCAGCCTGCCTCAGCAGCATGCCTCAGCCTCAACGGGCATGTGGCCCGGGAATGGAGTTCTGGGAACTCGAAGAGCACGAAGTGGCCTACAGTTGGCTCCGGGCATTCAAAATGTGGCCCGGGAATGGAGTTCTGGGAACTCGAAGAGCACGAAGTGGCCTACAGTTGGCTCCGGGCATTCAAAATGTGGCCCGGGAATGGAGTTCTGGGAACTCGAAGAGCACGAAGTGGCCTACAGTTGGCTCCGGGCATTCAAAATGTGGCCCGGGAATGGAGTTCTGGGAAGTCGAAGAGCACGAAGTGGCCTACAGTTGGCTCCGGGCATTCAGAATGTGGCCCGGGAATGGAGTTCTGGGAGGTCGAAGAGCACGAAGTGTGTGACTGTTGGCTTAAAACGACTTCTGCGGCACCCTGTCCGGCACCCGCCCAGACCCCCCTGTGGAGTCATCTGCTGCTCTCTTTTTAGCCCATTAGAACCCTATCAGTCTTCGCTGTTAGGTAATGAATGTTCTTAAGACATTCACCCGATGTGTCAAAACAAGACGGTCCCTGCCAGAAGTGCTCCAAGAACATGTCGCGGAAACCACAGGAGGTTCTTGGAACATTGTGTGGCAGGCCTATGGGCACGCCAGGACGCTTCGCCACTGCTTGAGGCAGAAGAGCCAGGGGGGCAGCGAGGAGGGCAGCGAGGAGGCGAGAGCCCACGGGGAGGGCCACGTGCCGCACGCCCCCGGCCAGCCCCCCGCGGGCTGATGGGGTGAAGGCCTGGCTCGGCCGACGGTGGCCGCGCGGTGCGGCCAAACGCCGCCGGGCGAGCACGCCCCGGGCGGGCCCTCGAGGAGGAGGAGGAGGAGGAGGACCAGTGTGAACCCAAGACTCATCAACGATGTCGGAACAAACCCTCCCTCCAGGCTCCCTCGTCGTGGGCACCTACAAGTGTTCACGTCCACTGAGAGAGCTAGCTCCCTCGTTGGGAGACAACCGTTTGAAGACCCTGATGAAGCGTGCCAAAACACTTATCTCGGGACTCCAACGGCACGGATCGACCTGACTGTTGCGTCTTGACGATCCTGAATCGTACGAGAACACCGTTCCTGGGAATTTAACACTGCGAATCCACGCAACTGTTGCACCCTCACAACCCTGAGTCCTTCAGAAACACTGTTTCTGGTGCGTTCACCATGGGAATCCGTGAAACTCTTGCAAACGTTCAAAACGAATATGCGCGGCGCCTTGAAAACGAGCCGCCCTCAGTCCGTGAAACTCTTGCGAATGTTTAAAACGAGTGTGCGCGGCGCTGAGGCGAGAGCCACATTTTGAAAACCACCCGCCCTCAATCCGTGGAACTATTGCAAATGTTCAAGACGAATGTGCGCGGCGCTAAGGCGAGAGCCATATGTTTAAAACCACCCGCCCTCAACGCGTGAAACTCTTGCAGATTGTTTAGAGCGAATGTGCGTGGCGCTAAGGCGAGAGCCACATTTTGAAAATGAACCACCCTCAATCCGTGATACCCTTGCGAATGTTTCAAACGAATGCTCGCGGCGCGAAGGCGAGAGCCACGGTGCCACCAGCCCCCTGGGCGCAGGTGGTCCAGGGCGTTCTCTTTTCCAGCCTCCTTCCTTTCCCTGCTCGGGAGTTACCTCTCCCCCCCGTCCTGGGTCCAGACGGGCTCCCCCGCGATGTGTCAGAGCGTTCTTTTTGGCCCAAGATACCTCCAAGAGGGCTTTAAATAGCCCAAGATGGCCTCCAAGATCGCCCAAGATACCCCAAGATGGCTCAAGATAGCCTCCGACACGCATCCAAGAGGTCTCAAGACTGCCCCAAGACGGTTTCAAGTGCCCTCAGAGCCCTTCAAGGACCCCCCCAAGAAGCCAAAATCCCTCAAAAGCCTAAGGAAAATCAATGTTGTTGGCGTTCTCGCTTTTTCGCCTCCGATGGGCTCTTGAGGCCTCAAGATGGCCCTAAGACGGCCAAAGATCGCCCCAAGAGGGGCCCCAGAGGCCCCCAAGACGGTCCCAAGAGCGCCCAAGAGCGCTCCAAGAGCGGGCCAGGAGGACCCCAAGACAGCATGTTTGAGCATCCGAAGGGGCGGCGGGAATTAAAGCCCACCTCTTTTTGAACAGTGGGACCCATGACGGCCCCAAGAGACCTCCCAGACCCCCCCCCCACAGAGCCCCAAGAGGGCTCCAAGACCACCCATGAGAGCCCCAAGCGGGCCCCAGGAAGGCCCCGAGAGGACCCCAAGAGGGCCCCAAGATGGCGCCCAAACGGCATTACGAGTCGTCGAAGAACCCCTCACCTCGACATACCCCCAAAGCCCGATTCCTCGTCCTCCTTGTCATCGTCCGTCCCTTCCTTGCTTCTTTCCTGTCGCCTCCCTGCTCCTCTTCATCCTCCTCGCGCCGCGTTCCTCCTGCTCCTCCTCCTCCTTCCCGTCCTCCTTACCTGGTTGTCTTCCTCCTCCTCCTCCTCCTCCTCCTCCTCCTCCTCCTCCTCCTCCTCCTCCCCCTCCCCCTCCTCCTCCTCCTCCTGCTCCTGCTCCTCCTCCTCCTCCTCCTTCTCCTCCTCCTCCTCCTCCTCCTACTCCTCCTCTTACCCCCAAGATGGTCCCAGGCATCACTAGCACCAACAGCACGAGCAGTAACACTAATATCAACACCAGCAGCAGCGGTACCATAAGCACAAACTACAACGACAACACCAAAGACACCATCAGCTACAGCACCACCGACACCCGTCGCTGCAAGAGGTCTCCCAACTCACTGGTGTTGCCAATCAAGCCGCCGCGGTAAGACGCCACAGACGTTTACCACAGGGAACCTCACGGCATATGTTGCACGAATTCCCATCTTAAACTTTATCGGAGAAGCGACATCGATTTGTTCATCATCATCATCATCATCATCATCATCATCATCATCATCATCATCATCATCATCATCATCATCATCATCATCATCATCATCCGCTTTCTCCACCTACCCCCAAGATGGCCCCAGCAGCAGCACCACCACCAGCAGGAGCATCACAAGCAGCAGAGCCAGCAGCAGCACCAGCACCAGCACCAGCACCAGCAACAGCAGCAACAGCATCAACTGCACGAGCATCGGAAGGAGCATCAGCAGCAGCACCGGCAGCAGCACCAGCACCTGAGCAATTTCAAGCCGCACGCAGCCTCAAGATACAAATAAGTGCAAGAGCTAAGATCAAGGATTGCTATCGAAATACAACTCTACACTGCGCAACACTGCCGTCGGATCGTAGATACAGCAACCTGCGCCAGACACGATTCCCTCAGGGAACACCATGGCGCATGTTGCACTGATTTCTTTCCTAAACTTCATCGCGCGAAGGTAATGATGATGGTGCTGATAGTGATGACAATGATGATGACCACGATGATGTTGATGATGATGATGAGGATGGTGATGGTGATGGTGATGGTGATGATGACGATGATGGTGATGATGATGATGCTGATGATGATGATGATACTGCTGATGTTGATGATGATATGAATGTTGATGTTGAAAATGATGATTATGATGATGATGGTGATGGTGATGGTGATGGTGATGATGATGGTGATGGTGATGGTGATGGTGATGGTGATGGTGATGGTGATGGTGGTGGTCATGATGATGCTGATACTGATGGGGGCGGTGATGATAATCAGTACGATGATGCGTGTGATGATGCTGATGCGGATGCTGATGATGCTGATGATGCTGATGATGATGATTGCGGAAACGGTGATGATGATTATGTTAATGTTGATGTTGATGTCGATGTTGATGATGATAATGATGGTGACGATGATGATGATGATGCTGTTGATGTTGATGTTGATGTCGATGTTGATGATGCTGATGATGATAATGATGATGATAATGATGATAAAGATGATGATAAAGATGGTGATGATGATGATGATGATGATGATGATGATGATGATGATGATGGTGTTGATAATGATGATGATGGTGTTAATGATGGTGATGATGGTGATGATGATGGTGATGACGATGATGACGGTCAGGGTGATGATGATGACATAGATGAGGAGGGAGAGGAGAAGAGAGCAGAGGAGGGGAGGAACAGAAGGAGGAGACGCGCCGCGCTGCGAATTCAAAACGAGGACCCAACACACACAAGGGTTGGGAATTACAGCATCACGAAAAAAACGGCCAGAGCCCTGGACCCCATCTTTCTGATGCATGTTTCAGGCCGGATCGGTCTGTGAGACTCCCAGGGCCCGAAAGCAGGCGAAGACGCCCGATGTGAAAAAATGCAACGCCAGGATCTCAGGGCAGAACCCCACGCGGGCACCCGGGAGATCGTGCCTATGCTACTTGCCCGTCTTCTGTCTCCTTGGGCGCCTCCTCGCCGTCGGCCGCGCTCTCCTCCGCCGGGGCGGCCAGCGGCTTGGAGGCGGGGCGCTCGCTGCGGAGGACCGTGAGGAAGGCGTTGGGCTTCTCGAGGTAGGCGAGCACCGTGACCCCCTGCTCCGGCTCCCGCTGCAGCAGGCAGAGCTCCTCCGAGGAGGCGAGCATGCCAGCTGGCATTAGGTCGGGCATGTCCCACTACAGGCGGATTTCGGACGAAAAATGATAATATTCAAAAAATGCTCAAAAATGCACAAAAAAACGCTCAAAAAATCGTCCCCATACCATTTTTTCGCGACTTTTGAATATTCCTGCTGTAGAGGGACACGCCCGACTTAAGGCCAGCGGTGAGGTAGGCTCGTGCCGTGACGACTATCGTGCGCCGGTGCACGGCACCGCGCAGATCGCTCGATCTCACACGATCGCGGCTTTCCGACAGGACGGAGCGTTTGGTATTTGAGCGTTGTCTTATTCGGCGGAAGGGGGGGGGAGGGGGGGGGTCTGGCTCTGGAACTCTGCTTCGTGCAACTGCTTGCAGCAGTGCGTCCCATGGGGGAGAGACGCCACCTGCGTGAAGCAGGCTCCAAAAGCAGCCAAGATCAACTCCAGGGGGAGGGGAGGGGGGTTGGGGGGCCCGCGCCGATCGGCAAAACAGTGAAGAAAAAAAACGATCACAGCCTTGAGCGCCAGCGCTGGGGTCGCCGCCGCGTCAAGGCGGCAGATGCAGATTCTGGAGGAAAATCAAAAATGGTCTAACATGTTCACAGCATATCCAAGAATAGACGAAAAATCGTCCCCATACTATTTTTTTACTGTTCTGGAATGTTCCTCCATAGAGGAACACGCCCGACTTAACTTAACCGTACCCCTTCCTCGCCTTTTCGGGCCTCCTGGCGGCCCTCGTCGCCAGGGCTGGGCTCGCCTCGGAGCCCTGTCCGAGCGCGCCCCGGAGGAGATCTGGGCAGCAGCAGCGCCAGTGCCGTTTAGGCGACCGACCTGCCTGCCTAATTCCTGCTCGCGCCAGAATTTGTACGGAGTGGCGGAGTGCAGGAGCTCGACCACGAGAAGCCTTCCACAAGAAACCCAAGTATGAGGCCCCAGGACGCCCACTGGTTCTTGGTGTGGGAACGTCACGCTCTCCGTAGCAAAACCATCGGAACCCTGGAGACCCAGGGCACCCTGGAGGCAAGCAGGGCGTTTCTTGGCATGGGTTTCCACTGTAGGGGCACGGGAAGAAGCTGGCCTCGGGGGGCCAAGCTTGTAGCCGCGCCGTACCCTATCCGCGTCGACAGTAGGAAGCAGCAGTGTGGGTCATGGGCATAGCTTCGGTGCGGGCTCGACCTAAACGGCGTGTTGCGTTTCCGTTCTGTATTCGTTTTCCATCGTTTTGCCTCTTATCCACCTTTGCTGCAAAACGAAAGCGAAACGAAAACGGCCAACGAAATAGCCAAAACGCCGCTTAGGTCGACCCGTGGAAGTTTCGGTCGCCAGTCGTGCTGCTCCCCCCAAGCTCCAGGAGCAGGAAGCAGATCTTTATTGCCAGGAAGTCGTCGATCGGCTCGATGTTCTCGAAGAGCTCCTCCAGGATGTGGCCAGCCTGGGCGTGCTGCCTCAGCTGGATGCACAGCAATGCCTGGTTGTACCTGAGAACGCTGAGGTCCTC